>JAIOKQ010001009.1:10000000-10534518 GCA_020654165.1 Oryctes rhinoceros | reverse complement strand
AGTTTTCTTTTTTTGATACCTAGAGTATCACGTTTTTTTTCTTTTCTTTTTATTTTCAGTTTTATTTTTAGGATACCTTGCGTATCGCAGTTATTTTTATTTTTGAAGAGTTTTCTTTTTTTTGATACCTAGAGTATCACGTTTTTTTTCTTTTCTTTTTATTTTCAGTTTTATTTTTAGGATACCTTGCGTATCGCAGTTATTTTTATTTTTGAAGAGTTTTCTTTTTTTTGATACCTAGAGTATCACGTTTTTTTTCTTTTCTTTTTATTTTCAGTTTTATTTTTAGGATACCTTGCGTATCGCAGTTATTTTTATTTTTGAAGAGTTTTCTTTTTTTTGATACCTAGAGTATCACGTTTTTTTCTTTTCTTTTTATTTTCAGTTTTATTTTTAGGATACCTTGCGTATCGCAGTTATTTTTATTTTTGAAGAGTTTTCTTTTTTTTGATACCTAGAGTATCACGTTTTTTTTCTTTTCTTTTTATTTTCAGTTTTATTTTTAGGATACCTTGCGTATCGCAGTTATTTTTATTTTTGAAGAGTTTTCTTTTTTTTGATACCTAGAGTATCACGTTTTTTTTCTTTTCTTTTTATTTTCAGTTTTATTTTTAGGATACCTTGCGTATCGCAGTTATTTTTATTTTTGAAGAGTTTTCTTTTTTTTGATACCTAGAGTATCACGTTTTTTTTCTTTTCTTTTTATTTTCAGTTTTATTTTTAGGATACCTTGCGTATCGCAGTTATTTTTATTTTTGAAGAGTTTTCTTTTTTTTGATACCTAGAGTATCACGTTTTTTTCTTTTCTTTTTATTTTCAGTTTTATTTTTAGGATACCTTGCGTATCGCAGTTATTTTTATTTTTGAAGAGTTTTCTTTTTTTTTTGATACCTAGAGTATCACGTTTTTTTTCTTTTCTTTTTATTTTCAGTTTTATTTTTAGGATACCTTGCGTATCGCAGTTATTTTTATTTTTGAAGAGTTTTCTTTTTTTTTGATACCTAGAGTATCACGTTTTTTTTCTTTTCTTTTTATTTTCAGTTTTATTTTTAGGATACCTTGCGTATCGCAGTTATTTTTATTTTTGAAGAGTTTTCTTTTTTTTTGATACCTAGAGTATCACGTTTTTTTTCTTTTCTTTTTATTTTCAGTTTTATTTTTAGGATACCTTGCGTATCGCAGTTATTTTTATTTTTGAAGAGTTTTCTTTTTTTTGATACCTAGAGTATCACGTTTTTTTTCTTTTCTTTTTATTTTCAGTTTTATTTTTAGGATACCTTGCGTATCGCAGTTATTTTTATTTTTGAAGAGTTTTCTTTTTTTTGATACCTAGAGTATCACGTTTTTTTCTTTTCTTTTTATTTTCAGTTTTATTTTTAGGATACCTTGCGTATCGCAGTTATTTTTATTTTTGAAGAGTTTTCTTTTTTTTTGATACCTAGAGTATCACGTTTTTTTTCTTTTCTTTTTATTTTCAGTTTTATTTTTAGGATACCTTGCGTATCGCAGTTATTTTTATTTTTGAAGAGTTTTCTTTTTTTTTGATACCTAGAGTATCACGTTTTTTTTCTTTTCTTTTTATTTTCAGTTTTATTTTTAGGATACCTTGCGTATCGCAGTTATTTTTATTTTTGAAGAGTTTTCTTTTTTTTTGATACCTAGAGTATCACGTTTTTTTTTCTTTTCTTTTTATTTTCAGTTTTATTTTTAGGATACCTTGCGTATCGCAGTTATTTTTATTTTTGAAGAGTTTTCTTTTTTTTGATACCTAGAGTATCACGTTTTTTTCTTTTCTTTTTATTTTCAGTTTTATTTTTAGGATACCTTGCGTATCGCAGTTATTTTTATTTTTGAAGAGTTTTCTTTTTTTTTGATACCTAGAGTATCACGTTTTTTTTCTTTTCTTTTTATTTTCAGTTTTATTTTTAGGATACCTTGCGTATCGCAGTTATTTTTATTTTTGAAGAGTTTTCTTTTTTTTGATACCTAGAGTATCACGTTTTTTTCTTTTCTTTTTATTTTCAGTTTTATTTTTAGGATACCTTGCGTATCGCAGTTATTTTTATTTTTGAAGAGTTTTCTTTTTTTTGATACCTAGAGTATCACGTTTTTTTCTTTTCTTTTTATTTTCAGTTTTATTTTTAGGATACCTTGCGTATCGCAGTTATTTTTATTTTTGAAGAGTTTTCTTTTTTTTGATACCTAGAGTATCACGTTTTTTTCTTTTCTTTTTATTTTCAGTTTTATTTTTAGGATACCTTGCGTATCGCAGTTATTTTTATTTTTGAAGAGTTTTCTTTTTTTTTGATACCTAGAGTATCACGTTTTTTTCTTTTCTTTTTATTTTCAGTTTTATTTTTAGGATACCTTGCGTATCGCAGTTATTTTTATTTTTGAAGAGTTTTCTTTTTTTTGATACCTAGAGTATCACGTTTTTTTTCTTTTCTTTTTATTTTCAGTTTTATTTTTAGGATACCTTGCGTATCGCAGTTATTTTTATTTTTGAAGAGTTTTCTTTTTTTTGATACCTAGAGTATCACGTTTTTTTTCTTTTCTTTTTATTTTCAGTTTTATTTTTAGGATACCTTGCGTATCGCAGTTATTTTTATTTTTGAAGAGTTTTCTTTTTTTTGATACCTAGAGTATCACGTTTTTTTCTTTTCTTTTTATTTTCAGTTTTATTTTTAGGATACCTTGCGTATCGCAGTTATTTTTATTTTTGAAGAGTTTTCTTTTTTTTGATACCTAGAGTATCACGTTTTTTTTCTTTTCTTTTTATTTTCAGTTTTATTTTTAGGATACCTTGCGTATCGCAGTTATTTTTATTTTTGAAGAGTTTTCTTTTTTTTGATACCTAGAGTATCACGTTTTTTTCTTTTCTTTTTATTTTCAGTTTTATTTTTAGGATACCTTGCGTATCGCAGTTATTTTTATTTTTGAAGAGTTTTCTTTTTTTTGATACCTAGAGTATCACGTTTTTTTTCTTTTCTTTTTATTTTCAGTTTTATTTTTAGGATACCTTGCGTATCGCAGTTATTTTTATTTTTGAAGAGTTTTCTTTTTTTTGATACCTAGAGTATCACGTTTTTTTTCTTTTCTTTTTATTTTCAGTTTTATTTTTAGGATACCTTGCGTATCGCAGTTATTTTTATTTTTGAAGAGTTTTCTTTTTTTTGATACCTAGAGTATCACGTTTTTTTCTTTTCTTTTTATTTTCAGTTTTATTTTTAGGATACCTTGCGTATCGCAGTTATTTTTATTTTTGAAGAGTTTTCTTTTTTTTGATACCTAGAGTATCACGTTTTTTTCTTTTCTTTTTATTTTCAGTTTTATTTTTAGGATACCTTGCGTATCGCAGTTATTTTTATTTTTGAAGAGTTTTCTTTTTTTTGATACCTAGAGTATCACGTTTTTTTCTTTTCTTTTTATTTTCAGTTTTATTTTTAGGATACCTTGCGTATCGCAGTTATTTTTATTTTTGAAGAGTTTTCTTTTTTTTGATACCTAGAGTATCACGTTTTTTTTCTTTTCTTTTTATTTTCAGTTTTATTTTTAGGATACCTTGCGTATCGCAGTTATTTTTATTTTTGAAGAGTTTTCTTTTTTTTGATACCTAGAGTATCACGTTTTTTTTCTTTTCTTTTTATTTTCAGTTTTATTTTTAGGATACCTTGCGTATCGCAGTTATTTTTATTTTTGAAGAGTTTTCTTTTTTTTGATACCTAGAGTATCACGTTTTTTTTCTTTTCTTTTTATTTTCAGTTTTATTTTTAGGATACCTTGCGTATCGCAGTTATTTTTATTTTTGAAGAGTTTTCTTTTTTTTGATACCTAGAGTATCACGTTTTTTTTCTTTTCTTTTTATTTTCAGTTTTATTTTTAGGATACCTTGCGTATCGCAGTTATTTTTATTTTTGAAGAGTTTTCTTTTTTTTGATACCTAGAGTATCACGTTTTTTTCTTTTCTTTTTATTTTCAGTTTTATTTTTAGGATACCTTGCGTATCGCAGTTATTTTTATTTTTGAAGAGTTTTCTTTTTTTTGATACCTAGAGTATCACGTTTTTTTTCTTTTCTTTTTATTTTCAGTTTTATTTTTAGGATACCTTGCGTATCGCAGTTATTTTTATTTTTGAAGAGTTTTCTTTTTTTTGATACCTAGAGTATCACGTTTTTTTCTTTTCTTTTTATTTTCAGTTTTATTTTTAGGATACCTTGCGTATCGCAGTTATTTTTATTTTTGAAGAGTTTTCTTTTTTTTGATACCTAGAGTATCACGTTTTTTTTCTTTTCTTTTTATTTTCAGTTTTATTTTTAGGATACCTTGCGTATCGCAGTTATTTTTATTTTTGAAGAGTTTTCTTTTTTTTTGATACCTAGAGTATCACGTTTTTTTCTTTTCTTTTTATTTTCAGTTTTATTTTTAGGATACCTTGCGTATCGCAGTTATTTTTATTTTTGAAGAGTTTTCTTTTTTTTGATACCTAGAGTATCACGTTTTTTTCTTTTCTTTTTATTTTCAGTTTTATTTTTAGGATACCTTGCGTATCGCAGTTATTTTTATTTTTGAAGAGTTTTCTTTTTTTTGATACCTAGAGTATCACGTTTTTTTTCTTTTCTTTTTATTTTCAGTTTTATTTTTAGGATACCTTGCGTATCGCAGTTATTTTTATTTTTGAAGAGTTTTCTTTTTTTTGATACCTAGAGTATCACGTTTTTTTTCTTTTCTTTTTATTTTCAGTTTTATTTTTAGGATACCTTGCGTATCGCAGTTATTTTTATTTTTGAAGAGTTTTCTTTTTTTTGATACCTAGAGTATCACGTTTTTTTCTTTTCTTTTTATTTTCAGTTTTATTTTTAGGATACCTTGCGTATCGCAGTTATTTTTATTTTTGAAGAGTTTTCTTTTTTTTTGATACCTAGAGTATCACGTTTTTTTCTTTTCTTTTTATTTTCAGTTTTATTTTTAGGATACCTTGCGTATCGCAGTTATTTTTATTTTTGAAGAGTTTTCTTTTTTTTGATACCTAGAGTATCACGTTTTTTTTCTTTTCTTTTTATTTTCAGTTTTATTTTTAGGATACCTTGCGTATCGCAGTTATTTTTATTTTTGAAGAGTTTTCTTTTTTTTGATACCTAGAGTATCACGTTTTTTTTCTTTTCTTTTTATTTTCAGTTTTATTTTTAGGATACCTTGCGTATCGCAGTTATTTTTATTTTTGAAGAGTTTTCTTTTTTTTGATACCTAGAGTATCACGTTTTTTTTCTTTTCTTTTTATTTTCAGTTTTATTTTTAGGATACCTTGCGTATCGCAGTTATTTTTATTTTTGAAGAGTTTTCTTTTTTTTGATACCTAGAGTATCACGTTTTTTTCTTTTCTTTTTATTTTCAGTTTTATTTTTAGGATACCTTGCGTATCGCAGTTATTTTTATTTTTGAAGAGTTTTCTTTTTTTTTGATACCTAGAGTATCACGTTTTTTTCTTTTCTTTTTATTTTCAGTTTTATTTTTAGGATACCTTGCGTATCGCAGTTATTTTTATTTTTGAAGAGTTTTCTTTTTTTTGATACCTAGAGTATCACGTTTTTTTCTTTTCTTTTTATTTTCAGTTTTATTTTTAGGATACCTTGCGTATCGCAGTTATTTTTATTTTTGAAGAGTTTTCTTTTTTTTGATACCTAGAGTATCACGTTTTTTTTCTTTTCTTTTTATTTTCAGTTTTATTTTTAGGATACCTTGCGTATCGCAGTTATTTTTATTTTTGAAGAGTTTTCTTTTTTTTGATACCTAGAGTATCACGTTTTTTTCTTTTCTTTTTATTTTCAGTTTTATTTTTAGGATACCTTGCGTATCGCAGTTATTTTTATTTTTGAAGAGTTTTCTTTTTTTTTGATACCTAGAGTATCACGTTTTTTTCTTTTCTTTTTATTTTCAGTTTTATTTTTAGGATACCTTGCGTATCGCAGTTATTTTTATTTTTGAAGAGTTTTCTTTTTTTTTGATACCTAGAGTATCACGTTTTTTTTCTTTTCTTTTTATTTTCAGTTTTATTTTTAGGATACCTTGCGTATCGCAGTTATTTTTATTTTTGAAGAGTTTTCTTTTTTTTGATACCTAGAGTATCACGTTTTTTTCTTTTTCTTTTTATTTTCAGTTTTATTTTTAGGATACCTTGCGTATCGCAGTTATTTTTATTTTTGAAGAGTTTTCTTTTTTTTGATACCTAGAGTATCACGTTTTTTTTCTTTTCTTTTTATTTTCAGTTTTATTTTTAGGATACCTTGCGTATCGCAGTTATTTTTATTTTTGAAGAGTTTTCTTTTTTTTTGATACCTAGAGTATCACGTTTTTTTTCTTTTCTTTTTATTTTCAGTTTTATTTTTAGGATACCTTGCGTATCGCAGTTATTTTTATTTTTGAAGAGTTTTCTTTTTTTTTGATACCTAGAGTATCACGTTTTTTTCTTTTCTTTTTATTTTCAGTTTTATTTTTAGGATACCTTGCGTATCGCAGTTATTTTTATTTTTGAAGAGTTTTCTTTTTTTTGATACCTAGAGTATCACGTTTTTTTCTTTTCTTTTTATTTTCAGTTTTATTTTTAGGATACCTTGCGTATCGCAGTTATTTTTATTTTTGAAGAGTTTTCTTTTTTTTGATACCTAGAGTATCACGTTTTTTTCTTTTCTTTTTATTTTCAGTTTTATTTTTAGGATACCTTGCGTATCGCAGTTATTTTTATTTTTGAAGAGTTTTCTTTTTTTTGATACCTAGAGTATCACGTTTTTTTTCTTTTCTTTTTATTTTCAGTTTTATTTTTAGGATACCTTGCGTATCGCAGTTATTTTTATTTTTGAAGAGTTTTCTTTTTTTTGATACCTAGAGTATCACGTTTTTTTTCTTTTCTTTTTATTTTCAGTTTTATTTTTAGGATACCTTGCGTATCGCAGTTATTTTTATTTTTGAAGAGTTTTCTTTTTTTTGATACCTAGAGTATCACGTTTTTTTTCTTTTCTTTTTATTTTCAGTTTTATTTTTAGGATACCTTGCGTATCGCAGTTATTTTTATTTTTGAAGAGTTTTCTTTTTTTTGATACCTAGAGTATCACGTTTTTTTTCTTTTCTTTTTATTTTCAGTTTTATTTTTAGGATACCTTGCGTATCGCAGTTATTTTTATTTTTGAAGAGTTTTCTTTTTTTTGATACCTAGAGTATCACGTTTTTTTCTTTTCTTTTTATTTTCAGTTTTATTTTTAGGATACCTTGCGTATCGCAGTTATTTTTATTTTTGAAGAGTTTTCTTTTTTTTGATACCTAGAGTATCACGTTTTTTTCTTTTCTTTTTATTTTCAGTTTTATTTTTAGGATACCTTGCGTATCGCAGTTATTTTTATTTTTGAAGAGTTTTCTTTTTTTTGATACCTAGAGTATCACGTTTTTTTTCTTTTCTTTTTATTTTCAGTTTTATTTTTAGGATACCTTGCGTATCGCAGTTATTTTTATTTTTGAAGAGTTTTCTTTTTTTTGATACCTAGAGTATCACGTTTTTTTTCTTTTCTTTTTATTTTCAGTTTTATTTTTAGGATACCTTGCGTATCGCAGTTATTTTTATTTTTGAAGAGTTTTCTTTTTTTTGATACCTAGAGTATCACGTTTTTTTCTTTTCTTTTTATTTTCAGTTTTATTTTTAGGATACCTTGCGTATCGCAGTTATTTTTATTTTTGAAGAGTTTTCTTTTTTTTGATACCTAGAGTATCACGTTTTTTTTCTTTTCTTTTTATTTTCAGTTTTATTTTTAGGATACCTTGCGTATCGCAGTTATTTTTATTTTTGAAGAGTTTTCTTTTTTTGATACCTAGAGTATCACGTTTTTTTCTTTTCTTTTTATTTTCAGTTTTATTTTTAGGATACCTTGCGTATCGCAGTTATTTTTATTTTTGAAGAGTTTTCTTTTTTTTTGATACCTAGAGTATCACGTTTTTTTTCTTTTCTTTTTATTTTCAGTTTTATTTTTAGGATACCTTGCGTATCGCAGTTATTTTTATTTTTGAAGAGTTTTCTTTTTTTTTGATACCTAGAGTATCACGTTTTTTTTCTTTTCTTTTTATTTTCAGTTTTATTTTTAGGATACCTTGCGTATCGCAGTTATTTTTATTTTTGAAGAGTTTTCTTTTTTTTGATACCTAGAGTATCACGTTTTTTTCTTTTCTTTTTATTTTCAGTTTTATTTTTAGGATACCTTGCGTATCGCAGTTATTTTTATTTTTGAAGAGTTTTCTTTTTTTTTGATACCTAGAGTATCACGTTTTTTTTTCTTTTCTTTTTATTTTCAGTTTTATTTTTAGGATACCTTGCGTATCGCAGTTATTTTTATTTTTGAAGAGTTTTCTTTTTTTTTGATACCTAGAGTATCACGTTTTTTTTCTTTTCTTTTTATTTTCAGTTTTATTTTTAGGATACCTTGCGTATCGCAGTTATTTTTATTTTTGAAGAGTTTTCTTTTTTTTTGATACCTAGAGTATCACGTTTTTTTTCTTTTCTTTTTATTTTCAATTTTATTTTTAGGATACCTTGCGTATCGCACTTATTTTTATTTTTGAAGAGTTTTCTTTTTTTTTTGATACCTAGAGTATCACGTTTTTTTCTTTTCTTTTTATTTTCAGTTTTGTTTTTAGGATACCTTGCGTATCGCAGTTATTTTTATTTTTGAAGAGTTTTCTTTTTTTTTGATACCTAGAGTATCACGTTTTTTTTCTTTTCTTTTTATTTTGTTTTATTTTTAGGATACCTTGCGTATCGCAGTTATTTTTATTTTTGAAGAGTTTTCTTTTTTTTGATACCTAGAGTATCACGTTTTTTTCTTTTCTTTTTATTTTCAATTTTATTTTTAGGATACCTTGCGTATCGCACTTATTTTTATTTTTGAAGAGTTTTCTTTTTTTTTTGATACCTAGAGTATCACGTTTTTTTCTTTTCTTTTTATTTTCAGTTTTATTTTTAGGATACCTTGCGTATCGCACTTATTTTTATTTTTGAAGAGTTTTCTTTTTTTTTGATATCTAGAGTATCACGTTTTTTTCTTTTCTTTTTATTTTCAATTTTATTTTTAGGATACCTTGCGTATCGCACTTATTTTTATTTTTGAAGAGTTTTCTTTTTTTTTTGATACCTAGAGTATCACGTTTTTTTCTTTTCTTTTTATTTTCAGTTTTATTTTTAGGATACCTTGCGTATCGCACTTATTTTTATTTTTGAAGAGTTTTCTTTTTTTTTTGATACCTAGAGTATCACGTTTTTTTTCTTTTCTTTTTTATTTTCAGTTTTGTTTTTAGGATACCTTGCGTATCGCACTTATTTTTATTTTTGAAGAGTTTTCTTTTTTTTGATACCTAGAGTATCACGTTTTGTTTCTTTTCTTTTTATTTTCAGTTTTATTTTTAGGATACCTTGCGTATCGCACTTATTTTTATTTTTGAAGGGTTTTCTTTTTTTTTGATACCTAGAGTATCACGTTTTTTTTCTTTTCTTTTTACTTTCAATTTTATTTTTAGGATACCTTGCGTATCGCACTTATTTTTATTTTTGAAGAGTTTTCTTTTTTTTTTGATACCTAGAGTATCACGTTTTTTTTCTTTTCTTTTTATTTTCAGTTTTATTTTTAGGATACCTTGCGTATCGCACTTATTTTTATTTTTGAAGAGTTTTCTTTTTTTTTTGATACCTAGAGTATCACGTTTTTTTTCTTTTCTTTTTATTTTCAGTTTTGTTTTTAGGATACCTTGCGTATCGCACTTATTTTTATTTTTGAAGAGTTTTCTTTTTTTTGATACCTAGAGTATCACGTTTTGTTTCTTTTCTTTTTATTTTCAGTTTTATTTTTAGGATACCTTGCGTATCGCACTTATTTTTATTTTTGAAGGGTTTTCTTTTTTTTTGATACCTAGAGTATCACGTTTTTTTCTTTTCTTTTTACTTTCAATTTTATTTTTAGGATACCTTGCGTATCGCACTTATTTTTATTTTTGAAGAGTTTTCTTTTTTTTTGATACCTAGAGTATCACGTTTTTTTTCTTTTCATTTTATTTTCAATTTTATTTTTAGGATACCTTGCGTATCGCACTTATTTTTATTTTTGAAGAGTTTTCTTTTTTTTTTGATACCTAGAGTATCACGTTTTTTTTCTTTTCTTTTTATTTTCAGTTTTGTTTTTAGGATACCTTGCGTATCGCACTTATTTTTATTTTTGAAGAGTTTTCTTTTTTTTTTGATACCTAGAGTATCACGTTTTGTTTCTTTTCTTTTTATTTTCAGTTTTATTTTTAGGATACCTTGCGTATCGCACTTATTTTTATTTTTGAAGAGTTTTCTTTTTTTTTTGATACCTAGAGTATCACGTTTTTTTTCTTTTCTTTTTATTTTCAATTTTATTTTTAGGATACCTTGCGTATCGCACTTATTTTTATTTTTGAAGAGTTTTCTTTTTTTTTTGATACCTAGAGTATCACGTTTTTTTTCTTTTCTTTTTATTTTCAATTTTATTTTTAGGATACCTTGCGTATCGCACTTATTTTTATTTTTGAAGAGTTTTCTTTTTTTTTTGATACCTAGAGTATCACGTTTTTTTCTTTTCTTTTTATTTTCAATTTTATTTTTAGGATACCTTGCGTATCGCACTTATTTTTATTTTTGAAGAGTTTTCTTTTTTTTTTGATACCTAGAGTATCACGTTTTTTTCTTTTCTTTTTATTTTCAATTTTATTTTTAGGATACCTTACGTATCGCACTTATTTTTATTTTTGAAGAGTTTTCTTTTTTTTTTGATACCTAGAGTATCACGTTTTTTTTCTTTTTTTTTTATTTTCAGTTTTATTTTTAGGATACCTTGCGTATCGCACTTATTTTTATTTTTGAAGAGTTTTCTTTTTTTTTGATACCTAGAGTATCACGTTTTTTTCTTTTCTTTTTATTTTCAGTTTTGTTTTTAGGATACCTTGCGTATCGCACTTATTTTTATTTTTGAAGAGTTTTCTTTTTTTTTTGATACCTAGAGTATCACGTTTTGTTTCTTTTCTTTTTATTTTCAGTTTTATTTTTAGGATACCTTGCGTATCGCACTTATTTTTATTTTTGAAGAGTTTTCTTTTTTTTTGATACCTAGAGTATCACGTTTTTTTCTTTTCTTTTTATTTTCAATTTTATTTTTAGGATACCTTGCGTATCGCACTTATTTTTATTTTTGAAGAGTTTTCTTTTTTTTGATACCTAGAGTATCACGTTTTTTTCTTTTCTTTTTATTTTCAATTTTATTTTTAGGATACCTTGCGTATCGCACTTATTTTTATTTTTGAAGAGTTTTCTTTTTTTTTTGATACCTAGAGTATCACGTTTTTTTCTTTTTCTTTTTATTTTCAATTTTATTTTTAGGATACCTTACGTATCGCACTTATTTTTATTTTTGAAGAGTTTTCTTTTTTTTTTGATACCTAGAGTATCACGTTTTTTTTCTTTTTTTTTATTTTCAGTTTTATTTTTAGGATACCTTGCGTATCGCACTTATTTTTATTTTTGAAGAGTTTTCTTTTTTTTTGATACCTAGAGTATCACGTTTTTTTTCTTTTCTTTTTATTTTCAGTTTTGTTTTTAGGATACCTTGCGTATCGCACTTATTTTTATTTTTGAAGAGTTTTCTTTTTTTTTGATACCTAGAGTATCACGTTTTGTTTCTTTTCTTTTTATTTTCAGTTTTATTTTTAGGATACCTTGCGTATCGCACTTATTTTTATTTTTGAAGAGTTTTCTTTTTTTTTTGATACCTAGAGTATCACGTTTTTTTTCTTTTCTTTTTATTTTCAATTTTATTTTTAGGATACCTTGCGTATCGCACTTATTTTTATTTTTGAAGAGTTTTCTTTTTTTTTGATACCTAGAGTATCACGTTTTTTTTCTTTTCTTTTTATTTTCAATTTTATTTTTAGGATACCTTGCGTATCGCACTTATTTTTATTTTTGAAGAGTTTTCTTTTTTTTCTGATACCTAGAGTATCACGTTTTTTTTCTTTTCTTTTTATTTTCAATTTTATTTTTAGGATACCTTGCGTATCGCACTTATTTTTATTTTTGAAGAGTTTTCTTTTTTTTTGATACCTAGAGTATCACGTTTTTTTTCTTTTCTTTTTTATTTTCAATTTTATTTTTAGGATACCTTGCGTATCGCACTTATTTTTATTTTTGAAGAGTTTTCTTTTTTTTTTGATACCTAGAGTATCACGTTTTTTTTCTTTTCTTTTTATTTTCAATTTTATTTTTAAGATACCTTGCGTATCGCACTTATTTTTATTTTTGAAGAGTTTTCTTTTTTTTGATACCTAGAGTATCACGTTTTTTTCTTTTCTTTTTATTTTCAGTTTTATTTTTAGGATACCTTGCGTATCGCACTTATTTTTATTTTTGAAGAGTTTTCTATTTTTTTTGATACTTAGAGTATCACGTTTTTTTCTTTTCTTTTTATTTTCAGTTTTGTTTTTAGGATACCTTGCGTATCGCACTTATTTTTATTTTTGAAGAGTTTTCTTTTTTTTTGATACCTAGAGTATCACGTTTTTTTTCTTTTCTTTTTATTTTCAGTTTTATTTTTAGGATACCTTGCGTATCGCACTTATTTTTATTTTTGAAGAGTTTTCTTTTTTTTTTGATACCTAGAGTATCACGTTTTTTTGTCTTTTCTTTTTATTTTCAATTTTATTTTTAGGATACCTTGCGTATCCCACTTATTTTTATTTTTGAAGAGTTTTCTTTTTTTTTTTGATACCTAGAGTATCACGTTTTTTTGTCTTTTCTTTTTATTTTCAATTTTATTTTTAGGATACCTTGCGTATCGCACTTATTTTTATTTTTGAAGAGTTTTCTTTTTTTTTGATACCTAGAGTATCACGTTTTTTTTCTTTTCTTTTTATTTTCAGTTTTATTTTTAGGATACCTTGCGTATCGCACTTATTTTTATTTTTGAAGAGTTTTCTTTTTTTTGATACCTAGAGTATCACGTTTTTTTCTTTTCTTTTTATTTTCAGTTTTATTTTTAGGATACCTTGCGTATCGCACTTATTTTTATTTTTGAAGAGTTTTCTTTTTTTTTGATACCTAGAGTATCACGTTTTTTTTCTTTTCTTTTTATTTTCAGTTTTATTTTTAGGATACCTTGCGTATCCCACTTATTTTTATTTTTGAAGAGTTTTCTTTTTTTTTTTGATACCTAGAGTATCACGTTTTTTTGTCTTTTCTTTTTATTTTCAATTTTATTTTTAGGATACCTTGCGTATCGCACTTATTTTTATTTTTGAAGAGTTTTCTTTTTTTTTGATACCTAGAGTATCACGTTTTTTTTCTTTTCTTTTTATTTTCAATTTTATTTTTAGGATACCTTGCGTATCCCACTTATTTTTATTTTTGAAGAGTTTTCTTTTTTTTTTTGATACCTAGAGTATCACGTTTTTTTTCTTTTCTTTTTATTTTCAGTTTTATTTTTAGGATACCTTGCGTATCGCACTTATTTTTATTTTTGAAGAGTTTTCTTTTTTTTGATACCTAGAGTATCACGTTTTTTTCTTTTCTTTTTTATTTTCAATTTTATTTTTAGGATACCTTGCGTATCGCACTTATTTTTATTTTTGAAGAGTTTTCTTTTTTTTTGATACCTAGAGTATCACGTTTTTTTCTTTTCTTTTTATTTTCAATTTTATTTTTAGGATACCTTGCGTATCGCACTTATTTTTATTTTTGAAGAGTTTTCTATTTTTTTTGATACCTAGAGTATCACGTTTTTTTGTCTTTTCTTTTTATTTTCAATTTTATTTTTAGGATACCTTGCGTATCCCACTTATTTTTATTTTTGAAGAGTTTTCTTTTTTTTTTGATACCTAGAGTATCACGTTTTTTTGTCTTTTCTTTTTATTTTCAATTTTATTTTTAGGATACCTTGCGTATCGCACTTATTTTTATTTTTGAAGAGTTTTCTTTTTTTTTGATACCTAGAGTATCACGTTTTTTTTCTTTTCTTTTTATTTTCAATTTTATTTTTAGGATACCTTGCGTATCCCACTTATTTTTATTTTTGAAGAGTTTTCTTTTTTTTTTGATACCTAGAGTATCACGTTTTTTTGTCTTTTCTTTTTATTTTCAATTTTATTTTTAGGATACCTTGCGTATCCCACTTATTTTTATTTTTGAAGAGTTTTCTTTTTTTTTTGATACCTAGAGTATCACGTTTTTTTGTCTTTTCTTTTTATTTTCAATTTTATTTTTAGGATACCTTGCGTATCGCACTTATTTTTATTTTTGAAGAGTTTTCTTTTTTTTTGATACCTAGAGTATCACGTTTTTTTTCTTTTCTTTTTATTTTCAATTTTATTTTTAGGATACCTTGCGTATCGCACTTATTTTTATTTTTGAAGAGTTTTCTTTTTTTTTGATACCTAGAGTATCACGTTTTTTTCTTTTCTTTTTATTTTCAATTTTATTTTTAGGATACCTTGCGTATCGCACTTATTTTTATTTTTGAAGAGTTTTCTTTTTTTTTTGATACCTAGAGTATCACGTTTTTTTCTTTTCTTTTTATTTTCAATTTTATTTTTAAGATACCTTGCGTATCGCACTTATTTTTATTTTTGAAGAGTTTTCTTTTTTTTTGATACCTAGAGTATCACGTTTTTTTTCTTTTCTTTTTATTTTCAGTTTTATTTTTAGGATACCTTGCGTATCGCACTTATTTTTATTTTTGAAGAGTTTTCTATTTTTTTTGATACTTAGAGTATCACGTTTTTTTTCTTTTCTTTTTATTTTCAGTTTTGTTTTTAGGATACCTTGCGTATCGCACTTATTTTTATTTTTGAAGAGTTTTCTTTTTTTTTTGATACCTAGAGTATCACGTTTTTTTTTCTTTTCTTTTTATTTTCAGTTTTATTTTTAGGATACCTTGCGTATCGCACTTATTTTTATTTTTGAAGAGTTTTCTTTTTTTTTTGATACCTAGAGTATCACGTTTTTTTGTCTTTTCTTTTTATTTTCAATTTTATTTTTAGGATACCTTGCGTATCCCACTTATTTTTATTTTTGAAGAGTTTTCTTTTTTTTTTGATACCTAGAGTATCACGTTTTTTTGTCTTTTCTTTTTATTTTCAATTTTATTTTTAGGATACCTTGCGTATCGCACTTATTTTTATTTTTGAAGAGTTTTCTTTTTTTTGATACCTAGAGTATCACGTTTTTTTTCTTTTCTTTTTATTTTCAGTTTTATTTTTAGGATACCTTGCGTATCGCACTTATTTTTATTTTTGAAGAGTTTTCTTTTTTTTGATACCTAGAGTATCACGTTTTTTTTCTTTTCTTTTTATTTTCAGTTTTATTTTTAGGATACCTTGCGTATCGCACTTATTTTTATTTTTGAAGAGTTTTCTTTTTTTTTGATACCTAGAGTATCACGTTTTTTTTCTTTTCTTTTTATTTTCAGTTTTATTTTTAGGATACCTTGCGTATCCCACTTATTTTTATTTTTGAAGAGTTTTCTTTTTTTTTTTGATACCTAGAGTATCACGTTTTTTTGTCTTTTCTTTTTATTTTCAATTTTATTTTTAGGATACCTTGCGTATCGCACTTATTTTTATTTTTGAAGAGTTTTCTTTTTTTTTGATACCTAGAGTATCACGTTTTTTTTCTTTTCTTTTTATTTTCAATTTTATTTTTAGGATACCTTGCGTATCCCACTTATTTTTATTTTTGAAGAGTTTTCTTTTTTTTTTTGATACCTAGAGTATCACGTTTTTTTTCTTTTCTTTTTATTTTCAGTTTTATTTTTAGGATACCTTGCGTATCGCACTTATTTTTATTTTTGAAGAGTTTTCTTTTTTTTGATACCTAGAGTATCACGTTTTTTTCTTTTCTTTTTTATTTTCAATTTTATTTTTAGGATACCTTGCGTATCGCACTTATTTTTATTTTTGAAGAGTTTTCTTTTTTTTTGATACCTAGAGTATCACGTTTTTTTTCTTTTCTTTTTATTTTCAATTTTATTTTTAGGATACCTTGCGTATCGCACTTATTTTTATTTTTGAAGAGTTTTCTATTTTTTTTGATACCTAGAGTATCACGTTTTTTTGTCTTTTCTTTTTATTTTCAATTTTATTTTTAGGATACCTTGCGTATCCCACTTATTTTTATTTTTGAAGAGTTTTCTTTTTTTTTTTGATACCTAGAGTATCACGTTTTTTTGTCTTTTCTTTTTATTTTCAATTTTATTTTTAGGATACCTTGCGTATCGCACTTATTTTTATTTTTGAAGAGTTTTCTTTTTTTTTGATACCTAGAGTATCACGTTTTTTTTCTTTTCTTTTTATTTTCAATTTTATTTTTAGGATACCTTGCGTATCCCACTTATTTTTATTTTTGAAGAGTTTTCTTTTTTTTTTTGATACCTAGAGTATCACGTTTTTTTGTCTTTTCTTTTTATTTTCAATTTTATTTTTAGGATACCTTGCGTATCCCACTTATTTTTATTTTTGAAGAGTTTTCTTTTTTTTTTTGATACCTAGAGTATCACGTTTTTTTGTCTTTTCTTTTTATTTTCAATTTTATTTTTAGGATACCTTGCGTATCGCACTTATTTTTATTTTTGAAGAGTTTTCTTTTTTTTTGATACCTAGAGTATCACGTTTTTTTTCTTTTCTTTTTATTTTCAATTTTATTTTTAGGATACCTTGCGTATCGCACTTATTTTTATTTTTGAAGAGTTTTCTTTTTTTTTTGATACCTAGAGTATCACGTTTTTTTCTTTTCTTTTTATTTTCAATTTTATTTTTAGGATACCTTGCGTATCGCACTTATTTTTATTTTTGAAGAGTTTTCTTTTTTTTTGATACCTAGAGTATCACGTTTTTTTTCTTTTCTTTTTATTTTCAATTTTATTTTTAGGATACCTTGCGTATCGCACTTATTTTTATTTTTGAAGAGTTTTCTTTTTTTTTGATACCTAGAGTATCACGTTTTTTTTCTTTTCTTTTTATTTTCAATTTTATTTTTAAGATACCTTGCGTATCGCACTTATTTTTATTTTTGAAGAGTTTTCTTTTTTTTTGATACCTAGAGTATCACGTTTTTTTTCTTTTCTTTTTATTTTCAGTTTTATTTTTAGGATACCTTGCGTATCGCACTTATTTTTATTTTTGAAGAGTTTTCTATTTTTTTTGATACTTAGAGTATCACGTTTTTTTTCTTTTCTTTTTATTTTCAGTTTTGTTTTTAGGATACCTTGCGTATCGCACTTATTTTTATTTTTGAAGAGTTTTCTTTTTTTTTTGATACCTAGAGTATCACGTTTTTTTTCTTTTCTTTTTATTTTCAGTTTTATTTTTAGGATACCTTGCGTATCGCACTTATTTTTATTTTTGAAGAGTTTTCTTTTTTTTTTGATACCTAGAGTATCACGTTTTTTTGTCTTTTCTTTTTATTTTCAATTTTATTTTTAGGATACCTTGCGTATCCCACTTATTTTTATTTTTGAAGAGTTTTCTTTTTTTTTTGATACCTAGAGTATCACGTTTTTTTGTCTTTTCTTTTTATTTTCAATTTTATTTTTAGGATACCTTGCGTATCGCACTTATTTTTAT
This sequence comes from Oryctes rhinoceros, assembly GCA_020654165.1. NCBI lineage: Eukaryota > Metazoa > Arthropoda > Insecta > Coleoptera > Scarabaeidae > Oryctes > Oryctes rhinoceros. The sequence goes on along the minus strand of JAIOKQ010001009.1, from coordinate 10,516,866 downwards.
TTTTGAAGAGTTTTCTTTTTTTTGATACCTAGAGTATCACGTTTTTTTCTTTTCTTTTTATTTTCAGTTTTATTTTTAGGATACCTTGCGTATCGCACTTATTTTTATTTTTGAAGAGTTTTCTTTTTTTTTTTGATACCTAGAGTATCACGTTTTTTTTCTTTTCTTTTTATTTTCAGTTTTATTTTTAGGATACCTTGCGTATCGCACTTATTTTTATTTTTGAAGAGTTTTCTTTTTTTTTGATACCTAGAGTATCACGTTTTTTTTCTTTTCTTTTTATTTTCAATTTTATTTTTAGGATACCTTGCGTATCGCACTTATTTTTATTTTTGAAGAGTTTTCTTTTTTTTTTGATACCTAGAGTATCACGTTTTTTTTCTTTTCTTTTTATTTTCAATTTTATTTTTAGGATACCTTGCGTATCGCACTTATTTTTATTTTTGAAGAGTTTTCTATTTTTTTTGATACTTAGAGTATCACGTTTTTTTTCTTTTCTTTTTATTTTCAATTTTATTTTTAGGATACCTTGCGTATCGCACTTATTTTTATTTTTGAAGAGTTTTCTTTTTTTTTTGATACCTAGAGTATCACGTTTTTTTTCTTTTCTTTTTATTTTCAATTTTATTTTTAAGATACCTTGCGTATCGCACTTATTTTTATTTTTGAAGAGTTTTCTTTTTTTTGATACCTAGAGTATCACGTTTTTTTCTTTTCTTTTTATTTTCAGTTTTATTTTTAGGATACCTTGCGTATCGCACTTATTTTTATTTTTGAAGAGTTTTCTTTTTTTTGATACCTAGAGTATCACGTTTTTTTCTTTTCTTTTTATTTTCAATTTTATTTTTAGGATACCTTGCGTATCGCACTTATTTTTATTTTTGAAGAGTTTTCTTTTTTTTTTGATACCTAGAGTATCACGTTTTTTTTCGTTTCTTTTTATTTTCAATTTTATTTTTAAGATACCTTGCGTATCGCACTTATTTTTATTTTTGAAGAGTTTTCTTTTTTTTTTGATACCTAGAGTATCACGTTTTTTTCTTTTCTTTTTATTTTCAGTTTTATTTTTATGATACCTTGCGTATCGCACTTATTTTTATTTTTGAAGAGTTTTCTTTTTTTTTTTGATACCTAGTGTATCACGTTTTTTTTCTTTTCTTTTTATTTTCAATTTTATTTTAGGATACCTTGCGTATCGCACTTATTTTTATTTTTGAAGAGTTTTCTTTTTTTTTTTGATACCTAGTGTATCACGTTTTTTTTCTTTTCTTTTTATTTTCAGTTTTATTTTAGGATACCTTACGTATCGCACTTATTTTTATTTTTGAAGAGTTTTCTTTTTTTTTGATACCTAGAGTATCACGTTTTTTTTCTTTTCTTTTTATTTTCAGTTTTGTTTTTAGGATACCTTGCGTATCGCACTTATTTTTATTTTTGAAGAGTTTTCTTTTTTTTTGATACCTAGAGTATCACGTTTTTTTTCTTTTCTTTTTATTTTCAATTTTATTTTTAGGATACCTTGCGTATCGCACTTATTTTTATTTTTGAAGTTTTCTTTTTTTTTTTTGATACCTAGAGTATCACGTTTTTTTTCTTTTCTTTTTATTTTCAATTTTATTTTTAAGATACCTTGCGTATCGCACTTATTTTTATTTTTGAAGAGTTTTCTTTTTTTTTGATACCTAGAGTATCACGTTTTTTTTCTTTTCTTTTTATTTTCAGTTTTATTTTTAGGATACCTTGCGTATCGCACTTATTTTTATTTTTGAAGAGTTTTCTATTTTTTTTGATACTTAGAGTATCACGTTTTTTTTCTTTTCTTTTTATTTTCAATTTTATTTTTAGGATACCTTGCGTATCGCACTTATTTTTATTTTTGAAGAGTTTTCTTTTTTTTTTGATACCTAGAGTATCACGTTTTTTTTCTTTTCTTTTTATTTTCAATTTTATTTTTAAGATACCTTGCGTATCGCACTTATTTTTATTTTTGAAGAGTTTTCTTTTTTTTTGATACCTAGAGTATCACGTTTTTTTTCTTTTCTTTTTATTTTCAGTTTTATTTTTAGGATACCTTGCGTATCGCACTTATTTTTATTTTTGAAGAGTTTTCTTTTTTTTTGATACCTAGAGTATCACGTTTTTTTTCTTTTCTTTTTATTTTCAATTTTATTTTTAGGATACCTTGCGTATCGCACTTATTTTTATTTTTGAAGAGTTTTCTTTTTTTTTGATACCTAGAGTATCACGTTTTTTTTCTTTTCTTTTTATTTTCAGTTTTATTTTTAGGATACCTTGCGTATCGCACTTATTTTTATTTTTGAAGAGTTTTCTTTTTTTTTTTGATACCTAGAGTATCACGTTTTTTTTCTTTTCTTTTTATTTTCAGTTTTGTTTTTAGGATACCTTGCGTATCGCACTTATTTTTATTTTTGAAGAGTTTTCTTTTTTTTGATACCTAGAGTATCACGTTTTTTTCTTTTCTTTTTATTTTCAATTTTATTTTTAGGATACCTTGCGTATCGCACTTATTTTTATTTTTGAAGAGTTTTCTTTTTTTTTTGATACCTAGAGTATCACGTTTTTTTTCTTTTCTTTTTATTTTCAATTTTATTTTTAAGATACCTTGCGTATCGCAGTTATTTTTATTTTTGAAGAGTTTTCTTTTTTTTTGATACCTAGAGTATCACGTTTTTTTTCTTTTCTTTTTATTTTCAGTTTTATTTTTAGGATACCTTGCGTATCGCACTTATTTTTATTTTTGAAGAGTTTTCTATTTTTTTTGATACTTAGAGTATCACGTTTTTTTTCTTTTCTTTTTATTTTCAATTTTATTTTTAGGATACCTTGCGTATCGCACTTATTTTTATTTTTAAAGAGTTTTCTTTTTTTTTTTGATACCTAGAGTATCACGTTTTTTTTCTTTTCTTTTTATTTTCAATTTTATTTTTAAGATACCTTGCGTATCGCACTTATTTTTATTTTTGAAGAGTTTTCTTTTTTTTGATACCTAGAGTATCACGTTTTTTTCTTTTCTTTTTATTTTCAGTTTTATTTTTAGGATACCTTGCGTATCGCACTTATTTTTATTTTTGAAGAGTTTTCTTTTTTTTGATACCTAGAGTATCACGTTTTTTTTCTTTTCTTTTTATTTTCAATTTTATTTTTAGGATACCTTGCGTATCGCACTTATTTTTATTTTTGAAGAGTTTTCTTTTTTTTTTTTGATACCTAGAGTATCACGTTTTTTTTCGTTTCTTTTTATTTTCAATTTTATTTTTAAGATACCTTGCGTATCGCACTTATTTTTATTTTTGAAGAGTTTTCTTTTTTTTTTTGATACCTAGAGTATCACGTTTTTTTTCTTTTCTTTTTATTTTCAGTTTTATTTTATGATACCTTGCGTATCGCACTTATTTTTATTTTTGAAGAGTTTTCTTTTTTTTTTTGATACCTAGTGTATCACGTTTTTTTTCTTTTCTTTTTATTTTCAATTTTATTTTAGGATACCTTGCGTATCGCACTTATTTTTATTTTTGAAGAGTTTTCTTTTTTTTTTGATACCTAGTGTATCACGTTTTTTTCTTTTCTTTTTATTTTCAGTTTTATTTTAGGATACCTTGCGTATCGCACTTATTTTTATTTTTGAAGAGTTTTCTTTTTTTTTGATACCTAGAGTATCACGTTTTTTTTCTTTTCTTTTTATTTTCAATTTTATTTTTAGGATACCTTGCGTATCGCACTTATTTTTGTTTTTGAAGAGTTTTCTTTTTTTTTTGATACCTAGAGTATCACTTTTTTTTTCTTTTCTTTTTATTTTCAATTTTATTTTTAGGATACCTTGCGTATCGCACTTATTTTTATTTTTGAAGAGGTTTCTTTTTTTTTGATACCTAGAGTATCACGTTTTTTTTCTTTCCTTTTTATTTTCAGTTTTATTTTTAGGATACCTTGCGTATCGCACTTATTTTTATTTTTGAAGAGTTTTCTTTTTTTTTGATACCTAGAGTATCACGTTTTTTTTCTTTTCTTTTTATTTTCAGTTTTATTTTTAGGATACCTTGCGTATCGCACTTATTTTTATTTTTGAAGAGTTTTCTTTTTTTTTTATATTTAGAGGATCACGTTATTTTTCTTTTCTTTTTATTTTCAGTTTTATTTTTAGGATACCGTGCGTATCGCACTTATTTTTATTTTTGAAGAGTTTTCTTTTTTTTTGATACCTAGAGTATCACGTTTTTTTTCTTTTCTTTTTATTTTCAATTTTATTTTTAGGATACCTTGCGTATCGCACTTATTTTTATTTTTGAAGAGTTTTCTTTTTTTTTGATACCTAGAGTATCACGTTTTTTTTTCTTTTCTTTTTATTTTCAGTTTTATTATTAGGATACCTTGCGTATCGCACTTATTTTTATTTTTGAAGACTTTTCTTTTTTTTGATACCTAGAGTATCACGTTTTTTTTCTTTTCTTTTTATTTTCAATTTTATTTTTAGGATACCTTGCGTATCGCACTTATTTTTATTTATGAAGAGTTTTCTTTTTTTTTGATACCTAGAGTATCATGTTTTTTTTCTTTTCTTTTTATTTTCAGTTTTATTTTAGGATACCTTGCGTATCGCACTTATTTTTATTTTTGAAGAATTTTTTTTTTTTATACCTAGAGTATCACGTTTTTTTTCTTTTCTTTTTATTTTCAGTTTTATTTTTAGGATACCTTGCGTATCGCACTTTTTTTATTTTTAAAGTTTTCTTTTTTTTTCGATACCATGGGTATCCTATTTATTTTTATTTTTGAAGTGTTCTTTTTTTTATACCGAGTGTATCAGGTTCTTTTTTTTATACCTAGCGTATATCGTACATTTTTTGTGAAGTTGTAAATGGGTACAATAGAGCTACTGGCGAATCTCCCATTCAAAAAAGATAATGCGCCTTTGGCAAGACCTCATTTTACAAGGTGGTGTGGAACATTGCCAATTTTCTAATCTATATCCAACTTTCTAAGGCGAAAGCTATGGGAAATAATATATTTTTATATTTATATTTATAATTTTTTGAATGTTATTAGATATAAAGGAATGTGAAAACATCAGTGACTTGTTAGTTTTTCAGGATATTGTGAATATTTATAGTAAGATAGAAATGAAATATTTACTTACAGATGCAATACGTGCATGTATAGGAAGGTATAAAAAAATTTTACATATTTCCTTAAGTATGGAATATAGGTGTTGGTTAGTACTATGCATGACGTTATTAAATACGATATAATTGTAAGGTTTAGACAGCATTACTGTAAGCAAAGAGTGAGTTATTTAAGAAATAGAAAACGCAAATCTTAAAGTGGAATTTATATTGATTCTGTTTTCCTTATACATGCGACAGGATTTTACAGCAGCTGTACTACAAAAAAAAAACACATTATTTTTCTTTCTAAACAAATTTCACTTAAAGTTAGGAAGAATCGCTTTGATGAAATTACTTATAACCGACTTTCGGAGACCTGTTAAGTAGTAACTTTAAGTCAACTTTGTAACATTCGAAAATAAGAACTAGTTCCCAAGTTTTCATTACATAAATGTTCTCAATTTTAAAGACTTATGTACCAACTGCAGAACTATTTGTAGCTTACCAGTAATTAAAGGGAAAATGTTGAGAATAAAAGTTTCTTAAAATTAAGCGTTTTATGAGGTACTTCTTAAAATGAGTCGTTTCTAAGATATTCGCTTTTCGAGAAAAAGAAACTGCGTTTATAGTAATTTTTCAAATACTTCATATATATTTTATTTATCATTATTTTACAAGAACTTCTTGCTGTCGTGACAGTGGTCCAATTTCACACCTTTATTCTATCAAACAAAGATAACATTAATTGGAATTACTGTTTTTTTTTTTTTTCTTGATATGTTAAACACATCGCAAGAAGCTAAATTAATGGAAAAAGACAAAAATCAACAGATGTATGTATTTATTTCATTTTATAGTCGTCATAAATAACAAACAGTTTAGTTAAATATATTAGGCATAATCATAAAAACATAGCTTACAGACAAACTTAAAAACAATAAAAAAAGTGTACGTATGGTAAATTAGTTTATATGTAATAAATGCATGACTAGTTTTCCTAATTTATCTCTGTGTATAATTGTATAATAAAAATAGGCCAAAAATGTCGATGCCTAGCAAATTGACATAAGTATTAGAAGTCTTTCCAATAACATATCTGAAATTTCTACATAAGAAAAAATGTGCAATTCTACTAATAGACTTTCAATAGTTAACATCCAAACATTGGCTTCAATGTAAGTTGCATTGCATTAATTATAATTAAATCCGGCCTATTTGTAAGGTTGTATTAGATTTGTGTGGTATTATTATGTATATATTATGTAAAAAGATTTGAACCAGTAACCTAGGGTGATATCAGTAAAAAAGTACATTACTGGATTTTATATTTCTGAATCAGAAGATGATATTGCACCTACTGTTTGATGATCTGCAAGGTGGTATACTGCTGCTAGTAATTTTATGAAGATAAAAAGCTCAAAATTAATCAAATGATTTCAAATTGTATTTACTAAACAGTACCAACTGGTATTAACGTTTGATGCAAACAAAATATACCTGGAAAACTTGTTTTTCTTAGTCAATATCGTAAGCAAATTTATGTAGCTAAAGAAATATGAATAGTAACGTTTTCCGCCAACTAAACAACATTAAAGGAATAGCAAAACTGCTATGTGTTTATAGCACAGTTTAATTCTTACATGGTGTTTGTTTTATAATTTCATGTCTAATGCTGTTAATAGAATATTGCAATAGAACAGATGCAAACTTGTTTAAAAACATAATTATGTAATTGTTAAGCCTCGGTAAAACCTACGACATAACTCACACGTAGCTGGCAAATATGAAACGAGCAAGTTATTTTTTCCGCTTCCATAGACATGCGATGTTAATATATTTTAAATTTCTGGTTTTAGAATATACGGGTGCTTATTCGCAATATTAATTAAAAACATCTTTAAATAAAAGTTATTAACTCTGATTACACACCGTACTAGTAAAGACCCCCATTCATATTTAAAGGAGTTGCGCTTAAAAATGACATAATTAGAGTTTGACATAATGCTTGGTAATAGCCTCCATACATAAGTATAGTTCTAATACGAACTTGTAAATAAGCTCCGAACAAAAAAATAACGTGATCTGTTTACCATTTGAATTATTCACTTTTTAAGGCCAAGTCTGCAAAGAATCTATTTTTTTTTCTAATATTGGCATATTCGTTAATACAATAATATCATGCCTAATAGGTAATACAGATCGATTAAGAAAAATTACATTTTTATAATATTTAGCAATGTTTGCATCTGCACTTTTTGAACTTGTGTATAATAAAGAAGATATATTTTGTTATACTTTAGATAGACATCTATGTTTTCTTTAGCAATGTTACAAATCAATCTCGCTGAATCTAATGTCAACTTGAGACTATCTACTGATTTGAAGTTCCGGTTCATGACAATCACCAGAGTTTACGAACGTTTAACTTGAGTTTAGGAAGTTAAAGTACTCGACTCGTTACATCGCTAATACTCTTATACTTTTATTAAAATTCGAATCGTTCAATATTTTCATTCAAAAATTATATCTTATGTTGTAGTGTTATAGTATATATTTTGATTTTTATTTCATCACATTTAGAACTTATTTTAGACATTCGTTGGTGCTTCCATGCCGCAAATTACGGCCTTCATTACGGCTGCTGCGGCAAGAGATGCGTAAGGTTGCCATTCCTTTCTTCTTGTACCATCTTTGTAATCGGAAATACCTCGAATACAAATGAAACTATCCTTGCAGTTTCCTAGAACGGATTCGATTACAGCATCGAATTCTGAATCGAATGCTAATGCGCCGTATTGGCTGGCGAATTGCTGCCTGAGCTGATCAGACTTTACGATCTGACGTCCAGATGCTATAGGGGAAAGGTGAATCCTCGGACAACCATCTTGTCTGAAAAAACAAACAGATGGCTACAAATGCGTGCGTCACATATGAAGGAGTAAATAGGGTAATTAGTATAGAATCAATAAAATTGTTCAGATAAAACTTTTAGATCTTATTATCAGCTATCTAAATCTAGATAAATCTTGTAGGAAAAACAATTAAATTTTCGTAAATATCACTGCTTTTATACCTTTTTTTATGGTACACTCTGTATATTTATCGGTTAATAGAAGATATTTTCTGTTTAAAAGGATCGAAGATATTTCAATTTCTTGCAAGATAAGTTTCAAACGACATGCCATTAGCACTTAGATGCAAAATGGTATTTCAGCAGGATAGTGCATCACAACATTTTATTTTAATCACAAATTAATTTAATCGGTAATTAAAACTGTTTAATCGTAACTAGTGACGTCACGGAAATTAATATTAATCAGAGATTAACGTGTTAATCTTCGATTAATTATTTAATTCGCTTTTTTCAAACCGGAGTAAAGTATATGAATAAGTATGAATGAATATACTGGATTTTGTTTAAGATAAATTTCAATTAAACAATTACTTTCGAACATTAAAGAAGTAATGCAAAATACAAGATACTCATTTGATCAAAACTAATAAATAACAAATATTACCTTTTTGTATTGCTATCCTGAGGAACGGGGTGAGCAACTTCAATAAGATCTCTTTCCCCAATTGACATATAAAGCTTATCAGTATCAATACTAGGTGCTTTGAAGTCTTGTTCAGTTTGTGAACCCAACACTGCCAAACCTTGTTTAATATAGCCCACCCAAGGTACATCGCAACTTTCTTGATTCCTGGAGGCAGCCCTTAGCTCAGCAGCAATCTGTTGTAAATTTGTATTTGAAGGACGATACGGCTTTATTTCGAACTCATATCCCTTATCGGTTTGTTTTGCATTATTGCAATATACATACACATACCTAGTAGAAATACAAATAATCGATAATCATAAAAGCAATATTCAAATTACTCACTTATCCTTAGTTGGATGTGATATCACAACATCCCCTAATCTGACGTGTTTATTGTAGTCGGTATAATGGGGCACACCTCCTCCTACCCCAACAAGAAAGACATAGTCTACCTTTTGGAAAGTTCCCAGCAATCTTGTAGTAGTATTTCCAGCTGCAGTCATAGCTTCGCGTGTGTGTCCCACGGTTGGCAATTTTGTGCATACTATTCGATGGGCACCAATGTTACCAAGAGTATAGACGTTGGATTCACCTATAGTACCCAAAGCAAATACTTTTAGAATTCCAAAAAAGAAATCTAAACCTCGCACCAGTAGGCGGGGTTGAACTGCATGAGGCAACAAGTGTCGCACAGTTACGAGAATTATTTGGGTATTGCAAATATTTTATTTCGCTATTTTGTACTTTCAGACTACCTTCTGCTGACCCAGCAGTTTACTTTTCTAACAATTATTTTCGATGATTCGGTTTGATAGTTGCGCTGCATCTGCGTAGCCAGAATTTAGTAAAAGGGGGATTACTTCACCGCTGATTAAGAAAATAAGCGAAAGTGAAATTATTTCAGAGATTGGGAGAGGAAGGGGTGGTGGCACGGGTCCTTCCTGTTCCCGTCTGGCTACGTCCATGCCTAATTGCTTTTCTAAATTGCCATATTGTCTTTTTTATCTCGTCTTTCTTTTCAGCTTGCACATTATTGTAAGTTGTGTTTATTTTTATATCAACCGATGTTTTTCCTGCAAAATGCCTTATCAAAAGTTTTTTTCCGTTTCAATCTTGTATAATAACAATATATCAAAAATCAACAACTTATAGTTTATCTTGATGCATTACTTTTATCACATTTTTTTTAGCAGTTTATTGTATTTAATAAATCACTGTACAAAATGATAGAACATTGCAAATTACATAATTTTTTTATTTACATCTCCAACATATAAAAATACAATTCATTGATATGTAAAAAAATTATGGTTAACTAACGCATTTCTTGAGAAGAAAAAAAAAAAAATAACTGTGCATCGTTATAAATCCAAGTTTAATTTCTTGACAAGGTTCTCCAAGAAATAATTACGAATGTCATGATTTGGTTTATGTGCTCTACTCCCAAATGTAAATCTACAGCATGGACAATTTTGTAACGATTTCTTGCATTGTTCACAAACACTATGGCCACATACTCCTACAACAATATTTCCCATCATTGGCTCAAAACAAACAGGGCACTCAATGTTCTGAGCTGAGAAGCTGGTGGTTTCGGAGGTTGTATATTTTATTTGAAACGATAGATTAACCTTACTGCTATCCATAAAAACAGATTTAAGTACATCAACGGATAATCCAGTATTATACATGCTAATGTCACCATCAAAGCATTGCAGCTTCTGATTCAAAAACATTAATTTTTTTTCCGAGTCATAAATGCATATATTGTACACGTACATGCATGCCTCTAAACTAGTACAGAAAAATTTAACTTGGTGAAATATCTTTTCCCCGTCATTTGACAATGAAACTAGAAATGTTTTATTTTTTGATACGTATAAAAAATTGGATATCTTCTTTTCTTGTAAATCGATCGTAACACCTTTCTGTGAATGAATAATTTGGGAACTATGCTTTTGTTCAAAATGTAACTTAAGTGATGATTTTGGGCCTATCCAATCACAATCTATCATTGTACAGTGGATTTCTTTAAAATCACAAACCTTCTCGTGCGAATCAATTAGTATCCATTTCAACATTGCGTTACAACCAAAATTTTTATACCGACATGGGAAACTAAATTGTTTAGCCAGGGCTTCCACAATCATTAGTCGTACACCACCTTCTTCAGGTTTACATCTTCCGCAAGCTACTTTGTTCTCAACCATCCGAACAGGGCCTACTGATACGTAGTTATTGCAGTAGTTGCATTTACAAAGTTCCAAAACATCATCTGTTAACGCTTGAGGTGATTCCTTTGATGAATCCCAAGTTTTATTTGCTGTCTTGATAGTCTTGGCGGGAAAGACACCTAGGGTTTCTGGATGAGGTATCGAAAACGGAACGGAGAAAGAAACTGTTTTTGCACCTTGTGTTTCAGCTCCTCCAAACATGGTTGTATTATTGTTGTTGAAAAAAATAACTGTCACCGCACAAAAGCGTTTCGGAAACAAAAGCGTTGCACTTCAGGCAAACTTGTTGCTTCTCTGTGCAGTTGTTTAGAAGTAGACTCTGTTAATCTATCCTTTTTTCATACTCAGCAAACATGGCAGCCAACCGATCTGTAGTAACTTTAGTGGATGTAGTTGGCATCAATGAAAAACCATGAATTTAAATACAAACTGGAGAAAAAAAGGAAACAAACATTGCATTCTGGAAGTATTTAAATCAAAGTGTATGTTTTTTTTTTTGTAGCATATTTCATGTTTTCTTTTTCGGAAATATATATTTTTTTTCCGTAATTACCAAAGCCGGCTAAACAACAAGGTTATGTGGTAATAGGAATTCCCAAATTATTAGCTTGCTGTTTTCCTACCAAGTGCCGCTCTAAAAGTACCGTTTACATAGTATAGTGCGAAATTAGTGCAAAAATCAAGATATATGCACAACACAAATTAATACGACCGTTCACATAGCGGTGCAAGGCAGAATTAAGGTTTAGTGGAGTGTGAAACTGTACATACGTTAAACTTGCTACCACCCAGGGCTGTATCAATACTTTTTATGTTTATTCAACATTCGTGTGCAATTTCGTCTATTATAAAAATAGATAGCAAATAGATAACTCTAAACTGACATTCACCTAAGGTAGTGGGAAATTAGCGTAATGCGAAATTGTACACATTAATATTACCACGGTGTTGCATTAACGTTCTGTACTTTTGCTTTTAAGTTTGTATATCGTGATTTCCGTGGAGACTGATAATAAACCTCTTTATTCTTCTGTAATCCCGTGCATTACAAAAGAAACTTGATATTAAAAGATGAAGTTAAGTTAGGTTATGGCGCAGCGAATTATTGGTGTTAGCTGTTAAATTCATATACCAATTTCGCTCTGTACCCGTTACCGATACGTTTACATTAGGGTTCATCTTCAGTACCAGATTCTGGTAGAATTCGATTTTATAGTCAATCAAACCCGTTGCAGTACCATGTCACAGTCGTAAAATTTTCAAAAATTTATTTGTTTAAATATTAAATTGAACATGTCTGTACAAGGAGCATTTTATTTATAATTGCGTCCGTTACACCCGTCTCTGGTTAACTTAATTACTCGTACAGTCCATAACCACAATATTAGGGTCATCTACATTTTAGTGATAAAACAAATTAACGTATATGCACAGAAAATATAACAAACAGATACTCCCCACTCCTACTATTCACGTTCTATCAAGCACATCAACTACTATCAAGCGCAAAATTTCAGAATTTTACGATAACTCAGTTATCAAATCAAAAAAATATATATTGCGCTAATTTTGCAATCATTGTTACCGTAATTTTGCACCACCCTATGCAAACAGAGACTAGTAGCGCATAATTACATTGACATATTGATAACGAGACCAATACTTTAGATTCCTGTCCTTGTAAACAACTGCTGTAGTTATCCTGTTAAATTGAAAATGGATGCGAAATACACGTTACGTAATGGCGTAATACTTACTAACTCGTCGCTCCTAGTGAGTATAAACGTACCCTTCGTCAAAGCTGAATCAAGCGACAATCGGCGAGTGGACGTTTTAGAGAAGATGTTGAGATGAATCAAGTCTAATATAGCGAGAGCCGCCCAATGAAAATATGCTAATTTTATTATTTAATATTAGAAAAGTTAATCTATAAAATGTAAAATGAACAACTGTAGTGTATTAGAGATGGTACTACGTGATAGGAGGAAATAAATAAATCTTCCATTTAAAAATGTTAACTTAGGTTGGTGTAACTTTATTAGCTAACCTTTTGTTTCTTCAGTTTAACAAAATTTTAAATGGTCCACTTTTTGTTATATTTCTGCAATATGAAGTGAATCCATTTGCAACGCTTTCGTATAAATTAATTATCATAAATAAAAAGTGGAGCGACATGCAAAAATATCTGGCATGTTATGGTCAATAGCGCTCGGTATTTGCTAGATATGTAAGTACGTCAGACAAAATAGAAAAGTATGCCATCACCTTAAGACACCTTAAGTCTTTATCACCTTTAGTCACCTTAATCAATTTATTGCGAAAATTGAGCTGGGAAAACAATACGTAATTTTTTCAAGTATGTAAGATATAACAAGAAATAAAAACGTGTCGTCATCGACACTACACTATATATTAAAACTAGGTTAAGTTAAATGACATTTCTTAATAAGCGATTCCAACGCATAGTTACGAATATTATATGTCGATGGTGATGATCCCAAGGCAATTCCCGATGCAAGGTTTTCGTATTTACTTCTGCAACATGGGCAATTCAGCAACGATTTCTTGCATTCTTCACAAACACTGTGGCCACACATACCAACTATAATTTTGTCGAGCATAGGCTCTAGACATACAGGACAGTCGATACTAGTGGCTGATAATTTTGATGGACGATCGAAACATCTTATTACAAATGTTATATTAATATTCTTATCTCCAAATACTGACTGCAGTGTATCAACTGGTAGTTCTTGATTAAATACACCAATGTCGTCAAAACTTTGCAACTTTTGTTGTAGAAATATCAAATGTTTTTTCGAATCAGAAACATGTATGTCATATGTATATCCGGATGCTTCTTGGCTGGTACAGAAAAATTTAATTTGGTGCACGATTTCCTCCCTATCGTTTACTAACAGGACCAGGAATATCTGTTTCTTGGATACATACAAAAAGTTGTAGACTTTTTTGTCTTGTAAATTTATCGTTACCAATTTGCGAGAATTGATAATTTCAGACGGATGGTTTTGTTCAAAATGCGCTTTGATCGATGAAACAGGACCAAACCAATGACAATCGGTGATAATGCAATAAATCTCCTTAAAATGGCAAGACATCTCGTGCGGGACGACTGAAGGCCATTCAAGTTTCGCTGTGCAGCCACTTGTTTTATAGCGACATGGAAAGATGAAGTTTTTAGCCAGAGCTTCCATCATTGGCAATCTTATCCCTTTACTTGAAAGCTTACATCTTCCGCAAGCAACCTGCTCGTCCACCATTCGAATTGGCGCCACTGAGAGGTAACAGTTGCAATAGAAACATTTACAACAAGCCAAAGCGTCGCCTGTTAGCACTTTCCAAGATTCTGCATCTTTTCCATTGCTGGTTGGATTTGTTGTTCTTGAATTGACATTTTTTTTTAAAGATAACATTGAGCAAAAACAAGTAATAAGCTCGAAGTTCAAAACTAATAATATTAAAGTGTCACACCTTAATACGATTGGAACTAGACGAGTAATCAAGATAAATCGAAGTTATATGTAAATAGTACAAAAATAATCTTATCAATATATATTAAGCGATCTAATCAAGTTTCCTGTCCACAGATGAGGAATATACAGTATTATGTAAAACTAGATTTAGTCGTACACTACATGGACGCATCCCAAAGAAATTCCCTTTCCCCCACTATTGGGTTCGCGGAATTTAGCCAGAAAGCCACCAAAGGGAAATGCTATTTTATGTATCATAGGGTATTTTGTAAGTTATTAATCTAAATATACAGGGTGTTCCAAGCTTCCGCAACCGTCTTCAATGGAAGAAATTTTTGCTGCATGTCTTCTGTAGTTAAAGCGAATATCTCATCAACTATTTTTTATATCTGGCCATAGGAAAAGATTACAAGGCGTGAGCTTCGGTGACTGCTATAGCTAGCTTATTGGGCTCCAATAAACCCAATCCAATCATTGGTAAAGATGCATGCACTGTAATATGCAGGTGCGCTATCTTCTTGGTACTACTGACCTCTAGTAAGTTTGTATGAATTTTACAATTTAAACTATTGCTGAAGCAGAACGGTCCTTTCTAAAATGTCCCGACACGTGTTATCAATTAAGGTTCACTACTTTCCATGCGCTTCACCAAATTGGCAGAGACTTAGACAGACTCGTGTCTATTCGTCTCATGAGAATGGCTTCGTGTTGCCTATTGGTTTGGACGCGAAAGTCGACGTCTGTCTGCGTTCTTTGCTAAATTCATGAAGAAGGGCACGGAAAATGACGAACCTTACTTATCACTCCATTTGTCATGATAAAATTGGCAGTCATTGTCATAATTGTGTAAATTTGTTTAGATGTTCTAGGATTAAGCTTCTTCTTTGATCATTATTTTTAGGTTCATTTTTAAATAATGGAAATTAAAA
Source organism: Oryctes rhinoceros (assembly GCA_020654165.1). Lineage (NCBI taxonomy): Eukaryota > Metazoa > Arthropoda > Insecta > Coleoptera > Scarabaeidae > Oryctes > Oryctes rhinoceros. The sequence continues at coordinate 10,501,544 of JAIOKQ010001009.1, read as the reverse complement.
AAAAACAATAAACGAACCGTATTAAAATAAGACTAAAATGTGATGATCCCAAAGAGTAACTACGAAAAATAACTTTGAAAGCTTTAGGTAGAGATTATATGTTTCGTCAGATAATAGATTTTGTTTAAAAATTATGGATCATGGCCCTTCTCTACAGGGACGTATTTCCCGTTGTAATATTTTCGAAAATACTAGAAACAAGTATAGCATAACTGGTATCATTTAGAGGCTATTTACAACGAAATTGCTTGCAATTTAAAAAAATTTATAGGTTCTATTTAAAATAATGTTGCATGAGATATTTAACACCCTGTATATGTCATAATTATGACACCAATCTACTTAAATAAATAAAGAAGTTGAAGGCAGTTGCAGAAATTTGGAACACCTGTATATTTCAAGGCGCCAATATATTATTTATAAGCAATAAACTCTTTTATCTTTTTTAACGATGTTTGCAAGGGTTTGTGATTTGAATTAACACAATGACGCAATTTCTATTTGCGATATAATTTTCAATTGCGGGATTTCCATGTGTATCATTTATCAAGCGGATGACTTGTTCAATGATTGCAATGGAGAAAATTAGCGATTTGCGCATCTTATACGATGTTGTGTCGTTAAACATAAAATATTTGCAATTCTCAAATATGAAGTATTTTCTTATATTAAGTTAATACAGAATGTATGAAAATTTCAACACATTTCATTAGACAATTACACACCAATAATGAAAGTTCATCATAAGCAAAATAACCGTATGATAAAGAAATGTTTGCAAATACAGAAGACTTATACATAAACATGGTACTATTTTATATGTTTGCATTTTTTTTACACAAGGCTGTGAAACTGCTCTAAAGAAGAAAATATTGATTTGCAACAATGCAGTGATTTAAAATAATATTCGTGATGTAGATACATATGTATTTTTGAATACAAAATGAGTGCACAAAACACAAATTTTACAGGCAACACAACAAATGTGCAACTAATCCCAAAAGCTGATTCTCTCTTACCAAATTTGGGCCGTAGTGGTTCCCCGGTGGGACTGCTCGGACCTAGTATTAGTAGGAACCTCACATAAATTGTTAATTTTTTACGTTACAATTTATTATTTTTAAATTACCCGCGCTTCGATTATGATTAACAGCAAAACGACTCTAACCTATAACAAACCTAACCTATAAAAATCCAAAGATTTAGAGAACGAAACGTGTAAATGTCCATTACAAAATGATAACACCAAGATTTACTTTAACACAAAATAGATCATCTTTAACTATCAAAATTCTAGCCCCGTACTGCAACCTGAAGGAACTAGATGTAAATGTAGAAAACAATAAGTTTATATTTGCGTGTGTTCCATACTATTTGAGATTAAATTTACCCGGTAATATCTTGGAGAATGACAGTACAAGAGGTTCATATGACAGCGATACAGGTGAATTTACGTTTGTATATGAAAAAGAAAATAAGGAGGAGTTTCCGAATTTGGATTTTATCACCACATTTTTGCAACCGAAAACAGTAGAAGTGTACGAATGTGGAAGAAAAATTGAAGTCCTTACATCAGACGGCGAGTCTTCCAGTAGTATGATTGATCAAAGTTGTACGAAAGAATATGGCTTTGCGTTAAGAGGCGGATATGGTTTTCAAAACGTTAAGAGTGAATTCAGTGACGTTTTCTACGTAAATCCTTTCGAAATTGAGTTTAATAGAAGAAGAGAGTTACGAATTGCTAACGAACAGAGAGAATTTGACCGAGAACATTATATTGCAGATGTAATGGATGATTTGGAGATTAACGAAATTGTAAAATTAACATGTCCGTTTGAAAGTTTAAACAAGGACAACATAGAATTTACAACAAAGGAATTGGACTTTTTGAAGGACTTAAACAACATAGATTATAATTTAACAGTGGAACAAATAAATTTTTGTCATAATAGCTTAATTGAAATATTGTTTGCATATTGCTACGATCGCCGGACAACATTCTACGAAGGAACTTGTGAATCAGATTGGACAATATCAAATATAAGCGCATCTTTCTGTTGGTTTGATAGCTTTAATAATCCAAAAGATGCTATTATTTGTGCATATAGACGATCACTAATATATCCATTATACAGGTCTTTTAAATTATGTCAAAAGATTTTAGAAGATTTAAAATCTTTACTAAAGTTAGGCAACAAATACATCATTCATTGTTTGATTGATATTCACAACATATTCCTTGGTGGAAATAATGGTAGATATGTTCTCAATAAATTATTCGTTAACGATTACATAGTCTACATGATGAAATGCCAGTTAACTGCATGGACGGAAGTTGTTGAAGCTGCTTTAGAACTAGATATAAAGAAAAGTGAATTGGGGTTGAATCTTATTGAAATTGAGAAATCCACAAATAATGAATTAGTTGAAGTATTTAAGAATTTGAAGCTAGAGGATGGTGCTGAGGATTCTGATGACACTATCACATCTGAATCTCATGGTTCCACTAAATCTGATAGTGAGAATTCTAGTGAATCTAATACTGATTGTACTTGTGAATCTGATTGCGATTGTTCTAGTGAATCCGATAGTGACTGTTCTTGTGAATCTGATAGCGATTGTTCTAGTGAATTCAAAGATGATTGTTCTAGTGAATCAGATAATGATGGGAATGTTTGCTTAGAGAAAGAAGAAAAGAACTCAGCCTAACGTTAAGATGTTTTAATGTAAAGAAAATTATCGAAAGTTGTAATTTGTTTAATTTTGAAAACAATTTTATTAATAAATGATTTTTTAAAGACAGTTTTTTTAATATCAGATACTAATTAAATGTAAAAAAAAACATATGCACAACATAAGTTGTAATTTTAATCAATTTTAATGTGTTGTGAATAATTCATCTGTCCTTAATTGAGATTTGACAGTTTATCGGTGCAGTTTCCCTACTTTCGTAATTGTTACTTAATTGTTTAAAAGAGAGTCTCATTTACTCCCTCAGTACAACTTTCACTGCATTCTTCAGTAGTTGTTCTTTGATTCTAAATTGTTAATATTGATATGATAATAAGTTTCTTAACCTTTGATTTTTCTTCAATTTCCAATTTTAATTCCATACTTCTTTTTTTAGATCTTATAAAAAAAATAACATGAATAGCTTGCCTTTGCAAAGAGAACTACGGGTTGTGTTCATGTTCCAACATACACATAAAAGAACATTATTAATATAAATATAGATATAAAGATATAAATTTATTTGGGAGAGTCTCCACATTGAAATGTCTTCATTCACTACCAAATGTCGTTCAAATCGCCAATGGAGAAAAATGGGCAGACTGTTTTCTAGTCTTCTAGTGAAAACAGATAAAAATATTGATTTTGCCAAACCTACGGTTTAATTTATTTTATGAGCGTGAATGGTAGAAATTAAGAAAACTGCTCTTTTAGGGTAATAATTTTTTCCTTAGTAGCAGCACACATATTCGATAGCTTCCTGGTAACATTCGCGAGAAATCGCCACAAATCCAAGTAAAAATCGCATTTCCCATTTTTGTTAACAAAAGTAGCCAAAAACGGCGGTAAATCGCTAGATCTGGACACACACTTTAAAGCTAAGATAGAAATTTTTTACATTGTTGTATTATTGCCAAGATATAGCATCTGCAATTTTTTTGTAGTTACAACTACTAAACGAAGCTATTCATATCTTATTGCAACCCCAGTTTTTGAATGGTTTTGAATATCTTCATCCATTTCCGAAATGTTTCACTTTAGTAGGACCTTTTAATCTATGCATAGCAAGGAAGAAAACAAGATAAGAGAAAAGGAGACTTACCGACTGTAGTGTATCGAACGAAAGTCTCCTTATTTTCTATCATCGCATCTACAGCCAATTTTTCGCAGTATTGCGCAGTTATAATAGCGATCGTCGGTTGCTTCGAGCTCACCATCGTCGGCATCTGTTTAACTACGGTCACCTGCGTGTCAAACGATTGTTGCCTTGTAAATGCACCATGATCCATAGCTTTAACCAATCCTCTAGATTGAAGTTCGGCCAAGTGATGAGAGACTTCTTCCTCATCCCATTGAGTATCTCTAGAAAAAGGAGATTTTGACGATTATCAAAGGCATTCTATCAGTGGATTATTGAATGTCTGCTATGAGATTCGTAATGCCATTATGAAGATAATGGTCATCAAGTAAAAACTAACTGGAAATTTTGAAAAGTCAAAATGACAATGCATTGAAATTATATACTGATCTTTTTTTTTCTATTGTGATACGAAAAATAGATTAACCCATTAGGGACGACGATCAGCCTTAAAATAAATGTGCCGGGACGGGCATTTATCACATTGCTCTTGAAGAATTGTGTAATCGACAAAGCCGTTGTTTATATATTTCAATATATTTTGCTACGTGCAAATTCAATGTACAGTTGCTAATGCATCAATGTTAAATGCTTACTTTGATATGTCTTGTATGGTAACAGGATTGGGGTACGCTGATTCTATCAACTCTAGCACTTTCTCCTTTGATAAAAGCACCACATTTCCAATCGAGTTTTCATCTGCGGATACTGAAAAGTAGTTAAATATAATAATGCAGCCAATAATAAAAGTGCGCTTGGGAAAACGAAAGCTTACATCTGTACGCTTTTGGCATATAGAGTCAGTATAACGTTTAATGTTACCTTGTGGGGTAGAGGTACATATAACATATTAGCACAACACAACATATACTGCACATTATTAATATTGTTAAGCAAAAGTAATAGAAGTATAGACAATCAAGATAGTTTTTACAAAGATTTAATGCAATCTCCTCTAAAAAACTTCTCGGGGTTAACAAAATTATTTGGATTATCAACAATTGTGCAGATTCAACTATTTTTCAATAATTCTTATATTTACAAGAAGAATCGCATTGCATAAATTACGTTCATGCTTTAGGCTAGTTATACCAGATCAAAAACGTCGTCTTTATTAGACTATACCGCAGTGCCTGTAAGTTTGTGCGTTGGTATACTGCCTACATCTGCATAAGAGAATTCACTACCACGTACGTTACAAACATGTCTCAACTCGTAGGAGATTCGAAATTAAATTAAACTAAAAGCGCCCGTTATATAGAAAAAAAGGATAATTGAACTAGAAGTGTTTTATTCGGAAGTACGCAAATATGAGAGACATTGAAAATGAAAATTTTTTTATCGTAACTACGATCATAAGTTTTATGCACTCGCAAGCGTAACTCCGTTTAAAGGGTATTATAACGTAAGCATATAGTACGTCTGCAACTTTATATACAGAGTTTTTATTTTGAACCCCGCTCAATGGGTAACTTTCTTGATTCTAAAGATACGAGGATGGTTAGATTATAAAACAATTTTTAACAGTAATTTTTTGCCGTCGTTGTTCTCGCGGGAAGATTCATAACTCCAAAGGAGTCAAGTCCGCCAATCTTGAAGGCCAAATAAACGGTCCATGAGTTTCTAGGCGTTTATTAGGAAACTGTTCATAACTCCCTGTCCATTATGAGCTGGAGCATCATCTTATTGAAACTCCTTTGTTCTTAAAGTGGTATATCATCCAAAATCTCATCGAGTTTCAGTCTTAAGTACCTTAGAAGGAGTGAAAAAATGTCTTCTTTTTTAAGATCAAAATTAAATTTATGTTAAAAACGAGCATCTCCCACAACTAAGTGATTTTCTCGCGAGCAATAGTGATTATTTTCCCGGTTGTACATTCCCTTATTTGAAAAATTACAATTCGTCCTCATAATATTTCACGGCTGATTCAACAGATAGATGCAATGGGTCTAAACGTTTGTAGTGATCGCCTGGATGTAAATGTCGCGCTGGTTTAATTTGATAAAGTTTAAATTTGCTGCACTGTCCAAATACTTATACCTAACTCGGAGTGCTCTTTGATCGGTAGTAAACTAATACATTAATTTCACTTTCTTCGTTATCTTGGCGACCTTTCCGTCTTTTAAATGCACAATAGGACCTTCTTTTCTATATTTAGCAGAGAATATAAATATTTTACATGTTTGCTGGTATCAAATTTAGCAACTTTTTCTAAATTAAAGTTATTCTGTCAAGCAGGATCTTCACGCTGTGCCGTGAGTTTCGGAGAATTTATAACTTTTCTTTGATATCTGTAAATGCTTAGACTACAGAATGAAGAAGATGTCGTGTATAGTAAGATTTTCTATTAAATAAGTAACTACAGGCTACGGTACCATCTGCTGTTAATCCAAACAGCAATATATAAACTAGAACCTTTCAGACGTTACATATTTATCTATATGTTATGTTTCGGATATGAGAAATTAGAACAAACGAGGAAATTAATTCTAGCATGCTACATTACGAGAAAAACAGAAAACTAAAAAAGTGGAACACACGTTGTCTTAGTTATTTGACAATTACAAAACGCAATAAGCCGACGATTACTGCTAGTGGATGATAGTGTTAGTTGTGAATAGTTTTCGAAATTTTTGCGACCAATATTTGTAAGCTAGTTCTTCTAACCTACAGATAACTATCGTATATAGAAAACATCTTAATTCTTCCATTAATTTCACACATGCCTGCGTGAACTTTTAAGAAAAATATCTTTTATTGCAAAACCAACCAATCAAAGGTCTATTTTATGTCAAAATGCGATCCATCTTAGGCAAAACTTAATTTCTGGCGCCAACTTTAACGAGGTGACCATTTTAAGTGCATAATTTGGTGTCTAGAGTATTAACCTTTAAATGTTTTCAATTTCATTATTGAAATAAATTCTCAAGCCTCGGAAGGTAATAAAGCTTGGATGAGCTGACGCCAGTCAGTTTTTGGTTGCGCATGAAACGTGCCACAAGGTGTTCACCTCGCACAGTTTGGGCCACGTTGCTTGGCGTGGGACTGGTTCGCCTTGCTTCGTGCACATGCCACACTATTTCTTCAACAAAGGCCGAGGAAAATTATTCGTAAGGCACGCCTCGCGAAGTGTCAGCGCAGGTTTCCATTGTTCAAGTTTCGACAATTTTATTTAACGAGGAGCAGAAAGTTATCCAGAGTTGACTTTTACTTAATACTTTTCTATCAGACTAAATGTTCGTAGGCGATTTCTTTTTACACAGGTCCTGTAATGTAGACACAGGTCACAGGTCCTGGTGTAGAGAACCTTGAAAATGTAATTCAAAAAGCGATTATTTATTAATGTCAAATAGAAAGTATCTTTTAGTTCATTTATGTTTACTAGCATCTCTTTTAGTGAAATAATATTGGTCACAACTTTTCGAAATGTAGCAATGATGAGCAAGTATGAGTTGCCGATGGTTTTGTTTTCGAACCTTGCAACAACAACCCAGCATTTAAAGAAAACCAAACCTTGAGGACAGAGAGAAGGAGATAGCTGTATATGTAGGTAGCCTGGTCGAGCTACAAGAAATAAACAGTGTGTTTGATCACTACTTTTACAACAAACGGTAAATGCAATGATGATGAAATGAAATGTTTCTCCTTCATTTCTTAATCCTTTGCTACTTACGTGGTCTGTTGGGCACAGCTGCTTCTTCTAATTGTTTCAATTCAATCTCCAATTTACTAATGGTAAAGTAATCACGTTGCATAAGTTTCATGATCTTCTTAATAAAACCAACGTAATCTAAAAGATGAAAATGGTACTTGTCTTTTTTTTTAGAGAACAAAAAAAACTTTTTACCTCTTGGAAACTCTTGAGGACTTACTAATTCCCTGAAGAAATCCTGAGCAACGGCCGCTTGTTCATCGCCACTTGAATGATTATTCATATGGCCGTTCTGCATGGCCCTTTCTCGAAACCAAAATCGCAACGTTCTAGACTCTTGAGTATGTTTACCAGTCTGCGCACTCACTAGAAATACTCTAAATTCTAAAACTAAATCTGCTGGTTGTGAGACGTCACTGTCTAGGGGAAAAAAGTAATAGTTTACGTCTATATTTATTTGTCAACAAGCACGTATTGAAACCTACCACTTAAACTTTCTTTGTTAATCACGATTCCGGTATGTTCACCACCCGCTACGTGCATCTTTTCATTCGCCTTCTTGACGATTTTTCTTTCAATAATAAGCGTTGTTGAATTGGCAGTCTTACATTTTGGGGTCATAACCACCTGTTCTTCTTCAACTGTTTCCGTCATCTTCGTTATTATCTGTAAATTAAAAGTTAAAATAAATATTATTGAGATTCGCCTACTAACACTATTAATATTGAATATAATCCTTCTGCGAATTTCAAATACATTAAAAACGATTTTGATGCGAGATAAAATAAAATATTCTACGTGTATCTTAATGATCAGACTTTTGGTAGAAGTATTTAAGTTGAAATATATAAGCAGGTCCCTCGTTACTTCAGCTATAAACACGCACTCTTCCAGAGCGGGAAGTCTTTTTTATCATTAGAGACCGCTCTTTCCCAAAAATTGTCCTCTTTTAAAAGGTGTTCCAAATCAAATCCCATTTTGGCTTCTTTATGCTTTACGCCAAACGAAATTTTTTGACCGTCGAACGATCGTTTACATTTACCTTTTTTTAAAGAGGTGCATTACAACTTCTAAAGGAAATAAAATTTCGTGCAACTTGTTCGTACCTTGTTAAGCGTATTTTTTATTTATTTATTTTTTTAGTTGAAAAGAGAGAAAGGACTGCACTGCATAAAATTATTTATCATTTCAGTTGTGTTTGCGATATGAATAAAAATTTGGTGCTAGAAAAAGGTAAAAAAATATTATTGACATTGTGTCTTATCGTTCTGTAAGTATTTCCATAAATATTTTACTGAAACTACGTATAGGTAAAAGGTGCGTGGATTATTTGGTAAACTTCAATATCATGCCGTTAGTAACATAAAAATCCTTATGTATACATAAACATTTTTTTTTTTTGTGGAGCACGATAAATAACAATCCGAAATTGAATAAAAAAAAAGAACTAAAACAGTTTTGTTCGAAAAAAAATGACCTACAAGTGTTTAGTACATGTTTAAATCAATTCACTTATAACCATTTTTAGGACAATCGAGAATAGGATAAATGTAAATTTAAATCCATTCATTTTCACTTTCGCTGAAGATGAAACATCGGTAGTGCACATCTAAAGCGATGCAAATTCTCTTAAGTCGTACGATCAAGGTTGTAGATTGTAACGTATCGGCTTCGGTTTGATTTACAAACTATGCCATGTAACCTATTCATGGTAACTGCAGTATATATTCAGGCATAATTCTTCTAAAGGAGAACTGTTAGAATGATAAACGTTTCGCTACAAACTAAAAATCATTGGTCTTTTTGTTATTCTAACGGGCTCTCTGTTTCAAAATTATTACTGCCATATCTTCGCCAATAACGTATTGATGACATTTAATCATTTAAGACGTAACTAGGCCATAGCAAAGCGCATTAAAGATCACTAAAATAGGCATGTTTGTAAATAAACATCTAACTTTACAACGCAGTGCGGAATAATATCACGTTCGCAATATGTAGGTTAAGAGTTAGGATATGTTACCAATACTTGTATGTGCAATAAATAAGGTAGAAGTATCTACAATAAACCAAAACAAATTACACTCAAATCATAAATTACCACGTTACAGATGTTGATTTATACGTTATACACTTATATGTGTTTGAAAAAAATTGTTATTGATAGATTTGCGTAACTGTTACTTTTGTATTTTATTGGAGGCTATAACTTTCCTTTCTTTTCATATTAGTTTCCAACCGATCATCTGCTTACGTGGTAAAGCATGTAGGGAGATGATCGCAATTATTTCGAGAAAAAATTGGGCTTACAAGGAGAGCATGTAACCGGGAAATATAGAAAAAATTAATGTTAGACACAATCGGTACTTTTTGCTATCGATAGTTCGTAATGTTGATAGCTCGATTGTAAGCAACCGCTTCGATTTTTCGAAACGAACTGTATCTTTTTAGGAAAATCATCCCTATCCTCTCACCCTTAAATAATCAAATATTTATGTGTTAATAAATGTAGGAGTTGTGCAGAATTCAATTGATTCAATATATTAAAATAAAGATGTCCGCTAATTCAGACTAAGCAGGTTATTTGTGTGAAGATTAGAGGAATTTTGCCATTACTGTGACTAACCCTGTAAATACATGCGGGCAAAAGTGAAATTTTAATTTTTCCATTATACTAACGCAGGTTATTGGTTTCAAAATTAATTTTAAGATATCTAACGTTGTTTTTTTCGAACTGTTACGGTACCTGGGTTTATTATTTTTTTACGTTTCGTGCTGGAAACTAAAATAACTTAAAATTTAACGTTAAAATTCTTTATTTATTTCACAATTGGCTAGCAACGTAGCAATCAAGCGTATTAAAATTTATAAGTCCTAAGTGGTTCTGGAAAAAAATTCTATTCTCGTAGCCATTCGTTCAGAGCATAATAATGAAAAGAAAAATAGTTTCCCGTAGAGATTTATTCAATTTTCGAAATAAATAAATGAATAGTGGTTTGGTTACTTTGTTTTGTATTCGTTCTGTTACCAACTTATTTTATTAAGTGCCAAATCTTCTCCAGTTCCTCTTTTGATCTGGGAATCACAGAACTGATCTAATGCTATGGTAATCAATATCAAATCTTCGCATGGAAAAACTATGGCTTCTCAATATCAATAATCGATTTGAAGCTGACGGTAATGAAGCGATGTGTGCGAACAAGCGTTGCTGACAGTGAACAGATGTTCACGATGCAATAATGGATATGTTCGTGTGGTAATAAAGAACGATGAGAAAGAGGCAAAAGAAGTAAGTAATAATCTAGAAGTATCTAAAAGAAGTATTAAGAAGTCCTGATGTAAATAGACCTTTCGTTTCGTTTTAATTTTCCACTTATTGTCCTAGTATTACTTGTCGCAAAAATTGCATCAGCAATGTTACGTTTCTGATCAGTCACTAGTTCTTTGAGCCTTATGAATAGTTCACATATTTTACCTAACGACCCCAATGTACGGTGCAATTTTTTTATTTTCAACAATATGCAATTTAAAAGCCACATAATGTGACCACGTGATCGACCAATTCGACATTTTTACGGTGCCAGGTACAATTTAAAGATATAATAAAACAACCGTTCAGAGAAATAAAACAACAATAAAATAAACTTGACCTAGAAACACAAAGTCAATGCTGTTAGATGTTTGCAATTGTATTTGGTTCTGTTTTTCCAGAGCAAAGAAGACAACGTCTACACTTCATTTACACATCTTCGTGTAAATGAAGGTTTAAAGCATATTTAATGCACACGAAAGCACCTTGTTTTTTTTTTTTAGGTATTAGTATGATGTGAAAGTTAACAAATAGTGATCTAAGTTGCCGGTTAAGATGCATCCTTAGTCCAAGTTAATTATGTCTAGGTCACGCTATACGCTATTAGCGTTAACGCATGCAGGTCGTGAGGTTCGATTGCTACCGATGACGAATACTAATGACGTAGCTGTATGACGTAACTTGAAAGGAATCGCTTAACGGTTCGAGATAAAACGATGACCGATTCTTTATTGTTATTCGAACGTATTTCTAGAATGTTTTTAAGAAATTATTTTTAGAAATTACGATATCTTGGTATCAAAGTATCGCTTTCCATCGTTGTCTTTTAAGTGATGCAAAATGTCGTCGATATTCTGCATATATGGGAGAATATCTCAAGGTGAAATCGACAAGAATAATATTGCAGAAAAACTTTTGCATGATCTAGAACTTTAGCATAACATTTAAATTGAATTGTACCAATTGAATAATAATAATTTTTTGTCCTAATCATAGTAGAAGCTTTTTTTTGGAAAATGGGAAAAAAGAACAAATGCAAAAAAAGGGGGCCTACAAATATGTATATCCAGTCGATAAAACCAAAGAACACAAGTGCATTATTAAGCCAATATAGGGGTCGCTAACCTTTTCAATGCGTTGAGCTACTGATGAGCTACCTGAAGTCCTGTCCGATAATCTTCCAACGCCGGCTCTCTTACAAGTGCTTTCCTCCCACGTAAATGTTACTGTTTTTTCTTTCTTTTCGACATGTTCTCCGTTGTTATCAATTTTCTCATCACGTTAACAATAACAAACACCAGATCTAGCCAACACTTTCCTGCATCGCTTCATAAGCCACTAAATCAAATAATGCATCAACGCGTTTGATATATACGTGTTTATTTTGTTATTACATTACTATACAGTACATACGACTCGTCTCACATTGTTGCGTTTAATGTGAATGATAAGGGCGACATAAGGTAATATAGTACATTACATACAATGTATACTATAGTCGAATTAAATGATAATTAAAAGTCCTTGTGTTTATTTTCAATGCGATTTAGGGTAACCCGCGTATTCAACTAATCGGTTGATACGGGTATCCGTTTTCGAATAATAGATATATAACTACATATGCGTATACTTGGACGGTCGAAAATCATCTTCAGAAATAAGGTGCTCGTCCAGCACATTACCCGGCTCCGGATATCGAGATTCTATACACGGAGAATATATTACAGACCTGATTAAATAACAAACAAAACAAACTACCTCATCATCCACATACGTAGGTGCGTATAACAAAATATATATAACTATTGAACTTATATAGTCGAAATAAAGCTATTTAAAGAGTATGTTTTTCAACAGGCGATGTCTGTTTGAAATGTTTTAGGTTAATCTTTTCGGTACATACCTAGTTTCTCAGTCAACACTTTGTCTAATTGTATCATTAAGTTGTTTATTTCAAGAGTAAGCTTAATGCGAGTATAAACCCAAACGACTTTAATTGATTGTATCATATGTTTTGAAAATATTTAAACAACCTTTGTAACGCTTTTCGCATTCCTTTACGCCTACATGTACATATATATTCATTCACTCGTTTGAATGAATTATATTCATTTTTATTTATTATACATTTTAACTTCTTTATGACAAGGGAGTTTATTCGTTTGAAAAAAAAAACACTGTCAACACATAAAATAAATAAATAACAAAATAAATTTTGCTAGCATTAGTGGTTGTTGATAGTGTTCTAGATCCTAATCGTCGTACAGTTGTCCCGCCACTGTCGCTGTTGGGGGGACATTTGGATAAAAGCTCAATTCGTAGAAATAAAAAGAAAGGCTTCCATACAATCTTAAATAGACAGGCAAATAAAAAATCAATAAAATCAATCTCGAAAAATTTTTGCGGTAACATTACGTAACGTTTGTAAAGTTAAAATTCCTTTGTCTATTGTGAGGATCTGAAACGTTATTGTTGTCGCAATTACTTTTAATACAATTAGATATTTTTTCATTATTTAAAGGCTCCATATATTTCTTATTTTAAGTTGTTACAGTGTTAAGATAACAATATAAAGACAACATTTTTTTATTATTTATTAAATCACATCTATTTTGAGCCGTTGCAGTAGGTTGTCGCTATTTATCAGCAAATTACTTCTTAATTATCTAGTTCGCGTAACGTCTAACCATCTAATACATTTTGTCGAAATTATTGCCGAATAATACGTAAATATTTCTTTTTAATTTCATGCTTAACAAGGCTTAAAATAAGTGATGAAACCTCTATTCTCAAACTGCCTCGTCTCGAAGAGTTAAATTCGAAATACTCGCAGATTTTGCAATGACGAAGTATATCGATGACGCATATTTTTAACAAATATTTGCCGCATATAAACGACACCAAACTCCACCGTGTTTGGCAGGACGAAGGGTGCAGTAGATAGCACGTTTAGTGTTCTAAACGGTATTTACGCAGGCAACGTTACAGCAATTAAGGGAGGGCGGGTCAAAAGCGCGAAATGGAAGATGACCAATATTATATACCTTAAATATATGTATTATGAAATTGAATCCCTTGTTGGGCAATCGCACATGCATACGTTATTAAAACACATTTAGCTAATTAATTTAATGGTAAATTACTTCCGTTATTTGCCAGCAATGAGGTTTTTTCAGTTGTCTTCTTCTTCTGAGACGGTACCTCAAAGTAGATTGTGTATAGATGCGTAAAATACACTCTCTGCAACTGAAATTGCATCAGATTTTTAGAATCTCCTTGGGATGGGTGAATGGGATCATTCCCCTTATTTGTTTGCTTTCTAGAAGGATGTTGGTGTTTTTCCTGGACCTGTTACATGAGAACAAGGAGATCCATGAGCACACAAGATGGAGCTATACAAAATATATGTTTTGTTCAGAAACCTTTCTACAGTGTACTACACGATACTGTATTTTCTGGTCGACAACAAGCTTGCGCACATTACATGGAACTCGCGATTGTCCCATCTTTAGCAAATCCAATATAATATGTGATCAAGGGACATATTTTACAACTATGACAACTTGCTAACAAATGCAGCCGCAAAACCAATTTTCCCTTTATTTGTCAGATAAATGGCACCTATGTTGTATTGTTATGGAAATTTTATTTCAACGCCTAGCAATAAATACGTACGACCTTTTTTTTATCCAGCACGTTCGAATGATAAATTTCATCGGATGACCTACCAGAACTATTGCTTTTTTAACCAAACCAATCAAAGAAATAATTTAGTGGAATATTAATATTTGAATATTAATGATATCCTTGCTTCTAAGAAATTTTCAATGTTTAACTTTATGATAAGCTTGTCTCTCTGTCCTTTATGGGCGCATGTTGAATTATTACTTATAACATAACCCCGCTATTTCAAAATCCTCAAATTAGCCTGGCAAAAATGAAACGCGAAAGCGCTACAAAATCTGAAGGAAACTTGCACAATTTTATTCTTAGATGTATCACGTAATGGATTCGTCGCAATTAAACGAGTACGAAAGCACCTCATGTTTGTAAAATTTTTATTATACAATAATAGTGCTGCAGAGCAGTGTTTAGCATACGGCGTAATTTTCTATTCCGGTCTACCTGACGTATTGTCTCCGTAGAGATTACAGTTGCCTTTCTACGTATTTCTGCTTTCATTCGCTTAAAGGAAGTACAGCGTATGAATAGAGGTGCTTGAAGCACGAGCATGTGCTGTGTAATAAAGAATTTTACTATTTAATGCTTCGTTTAGCGTTTATACACTCCGCGTTTCGTACATATTCATATTTTAGCAGATAGGCATGTTTGCTGTTACGATGTTCCTATCGGTTTTAAATACGGGTGATTTAAAACTTACGCACAATCTGGTGTGGGATATAATCTGTATCGTATCATCTTTAGTTTTGATGCCGGGGGACAATGATAACCGCGGGTTACATAATAATAATAAAAAAAACAACGTTCGTACACGTGTTGCTCATCAAACTTTAAGGTTTCTGTAAGAATTCGTTATACGATTGCTTTCATGGCTTCCACACGATCTATCGACCTGCAGCTAATCAAACATACATATTTGCAGTATCGTGGACTGCTAGAGATATTGACGTAAGATCTGATGAAATACTGTAATAGGAAGTCAATAATCTTCTAGGTCGGTATAAAAAATTGTCGGTTTAATCTGCTAACGGAAAAATGTTTTTTTGAGAGTAGCTTATCACCTGAAAACTAGGATTTAAGAAGCTGAAACTGTTAAGCTTTTTAACAATTCACGGGTAAATAAAAAAAATCAATAGGCAAAAGAACACAGAGCTTGGTTTCAGAATCAAGGGAACTTAGTTGCATAGACTGACATAACAAGAAACCTTGCCTTCGGCAAGGTTTCGCCTCTGTGACGATTTGAAGGCTCACGTCAGTTGAGGCGTAGAGGAGTAGAGGGGTTGGCGTATTACTTTGGGAAAGCACATAAATATACTAACCTTCCTCCTTCAAAATAATCTGAAACCACGAATTCAAGGAATGCGTTCGATTAATATCGAGTATATCTTCTCTTACAATAAGATGGCGCCACATATCACAGAGCCAAAAAAGTAAACAATTGGATTTGAGAAAACGATATTTTGCTTAATGAACGTTCGTCGGTTCATATTTTTTGCTGATCGAAACCCGCAAACACCGTCCGAGAAGTGAGTGCTCATCTCCGCGACATACTTCATCTCGTAACTTGTATCACATATTATTTTGTATATAGGTTCTTTACCGATGTCAATAAAAAAAAAAAAAAAACCGCCACAATTCACTTAATAATTTTATAAACTCATGACTCCAAACGTATTTTTGTATTTATTAGTAGAGATGACAAAGGAAGGTAGAATTATTTCGTTTCGGATGGATTCGTGTCTATTCGCCTCATGAGAATTGATTCGTGTCCCCGAGAGTCGACAAAACGCGAGTCTGTCTAGTCTCTGCAAAAAAAGTAATAATTTCATCCGTCTTTGCCCTCTCTATTTATTACAAAAATTTCAAGTTGCCACAGCAAAATCTAAAAGTTAAAATAACGCTGTCTATTCCTCTTTTTCAAAAATTTTAATGTTCTTTTACACAGCTTCTGTTTGATAAACACCTTTGACTTATGTTTGTCTAGATTAATAACATGTGTAACACACATTTTACGATCATATACAGTTTACGTTGCCCGTTATTTAAGCGAAGCAGCGTGTGAAGCATGGGAGCAGTAATTTGTACTTTCGAAGCTCGCGGTCGCATTTATTATATCGCATATTTCATAAATAACAATGGTCGAAACGGTAGGACTTATCCTGCGAATGGTATAAACTGCAACAATAACAGTACTTTACTTTAAAACATTTCTCATCTATAAGATCAATCATATAAACAGAATTTAAACATTTAGTTCTTTACGTGTGCCAACAAAGCTATTCGTTTGTACAGTACCATCCTGTACCTTGGCACGTATAAGGTCGTAGAATTTTGACAGTGCTAGTCAATAAAGTTGTTTCTGTTTGTCACGTGACTACGGGAACATGTAGGGTGAAAATGTCATCGGTACCAGTAGAGTCGTTGACATTACTTTGTTTTGTTTATTGTACCAAAATTAATGGCTATCCTTATGGGAAATACTACTGCAAAGTTTACCAAACTGGTACGATACTGACTGTATATTGTTAATTTATATAAAAAAAGAAGTAAAATTCGAATAAAATATATTAAATTCAGAGAAAGCCATTGGTTTTCGAAAGTAATTTTAAAATTAATATATTCTACTAGATAACGTATTGTATAGTAAGTCCAATAAATGTTGTCCTAGCTTCAGCTATATAATATGATTGGCTACCTGTATAACGAACCTTTTTAATAAAATATAAATTAATTTAGTACACTGGAAGGCAAAATAAAACTTTCTTTCGCTCCCATCAAAAATGTTACCTAAACTAGGTAACTTTTGGGATGTCCTGTCCAATGGTGTAAACATGATTTTCGCATCAGCCACAGTTTTCGACGTCATGGTGCGAGCATGTTTTTCATAAGATTCCCGAAAACCTCTGGTGTTACTTCGACTTTTTTTTTTTTTTAATTTTATTACGAATGTTGTCCTTAAGCATCAAGGACGTGGTTGGGTTGTTTGTGTACACCATTCCTTTCCAACAGGCAAAAGTTGGCACCACATGTGCTGTAGTTCCCAGTGAGGCATCTGCATATGAGGTAGAATGAATAAGGCGCCTTAAAAGCATAATATAGCTAGACACTAGCTAAGAAGTAACTTACGGTACAAATTGCTAATATACTTAGATGACCATAAAATATCATTTGTGTCCTGAAATGTCAATATCTAATAGCGCTAACGATGCGCATCTAAATTAACGTCCCCTTTTTAGATCTATTACTTTTTCAAATACACCGATCCCAAACTTCAGTTTAATTTCACCTTCGGTAACCACGAAAAGCTTCCAAGCATTGATGATCGCCTAACCGTTAAACCGATCCGCCAGTGTTTGTTATTCCGTTCTCGACAGGAAGTACTCATTTATTATTGCAAACATATTAACACACAATGCATCTCTAATGAGCTGCGATATACTTCCCGTCTAATTGGACAGTTACTCTGGAATGGATTTGTTATTTTTCATGTATGTAGGTCATACAACGATGTCGACTAATTGCGTTTGTTAAATAAGATTGGCAATGAGAAAAAAAATATTTTTATAAAACTAGTTCCTTCTACGTATCTTGCTTTCTATTGTAGGAAATTGTTCTAGTTGAAAATTAAATTCATCAATAAATGTAGAATAAACGATACAGAGTAACGTGGGACGTCTTCATTTCCAACGTTACCCGGTTCCGAGTATTCTTTGGAAATAATTATCTAACATTCAAGCAGAAATAATCTAATAAATGTGTATCCGCTCGATTATCTACACCGTCACTTGAAGATATTACCCTTACTGAGAAATCTGCAACAATTATGTTGGCGTACATAAAGAGTCTTCACTGAATACGAACTTTTAAACGGAACTTGCTACCATAAGACATAAGAAAAGGAACGTAACTTTTGGACAAGTTGCAACAACCCGTAAATTCCTAGTCGTGCGAGGTAATAGCAACACAAGATAGAGTTAAAAATACTCTCGGAACCACGCTGATGACGTCGTGCAGGCACAAACATGTTCGTGGGTAGTGTATTTTTTTCTCTCCTTGTGTTGCGTTTGCCGTAAATAAATCGGTACTATGAAGAAGCTATTTAGCGTTACTTTTTTTGGTTATTGTTCCTAGACATCTTCTGATGTGTTCCGTTATATACATCATGGTAAACAAGCCTGTCGGAATATACACATGCACCGTTTCCAAAAACGCTACTTGCACTGCTATCTCGTGGTTAAGCAGTCCGCGAGCTGCTCGAGGAATGGTTTGAGGGACAATACCCGATTTACGTCGCTGCTTTTATAAACGGCAGGTATGCGTTTCTTGGCACTAAAGGACGCCAAGAAATGTCTAGTTTGTCGTACTGAAGCGTTGTGGCATTAACTGTGAAGCAACAGAGACACAGGGTAGACTTAAAAATACTCTCGGAATCACGCTTACGACGTCGGGTCGGCAGAACCGTGTCCATAAGTTGTGTATTTTTTTTTTTCTCCTTGTGTTACATTTGCCGTGAATAATTCTATCAATACCACGAAGTTATTTGGATTTTTTTTTTGCTTTTGGTTATTGTTTCTAGGTATTCTCTGATGTGTTCCGTTCTTAATGGTGTCATTCTAGTCAAAGAATTTGACCTACGCTATTAAATGTAGATGGAAAACACCTATTTTCATATCTTAGCTATCCAGCATGTGATAATCGTAGAGAATGTAAGATTATTTTAAAATGGTAAAGCTGCCGTTCATTGAACAGGAGTAGAGTAACCAGTATATTTAATTGCAATACCACAAAGATATTATTTTGTTATTTTTAAAAACAGGTATATTCAATTACCAATATCTCGCGTAATGGGAGGATAATGTAATCGAGATTAGTTCCGCATTTATCTTTTTTAGCCTTTCTCCATATCGACCTCATTTAAATTCATTCGTTCACAACAACTTTTATGCCCTCTTTTCGCGTCTTCCTTTATTTTTACAACACCGAATTGCTTTCACAATTCTGAATGCGTCCTCTTAATTCTTTCTTCTTTTATCTCTCATGATGTAACGATTCGAGAATCATCATGGCCAACTTATTGACTATACATGCCAAAAAAAAGAGGAACTTCCACATAGTATATTGACCTTACTTATACACAAACAACTTATAAACACAATTTATTTCGGACATAGACTTAAAGTGTGAATCATCGTTGCAGCGCCAACTATTTTTAAAGCTCCACATTCAAAGTAAATATTTTGTTTTTTTTTTTGTCCACACCGTAGGATACTATTAATATGTTAAGCATCAAGATGACCAAGCACTTGAACTATCGTGGCCGGATGTTTAGCTGATGGATATCCTAATAAAGATGCGACAAAATCGTAATGAGAGTAAAATAAAAACAATTGTTCAACGTCACACACCGTTGACCTTACTTGCGTGTACGTATTTGCCCACGTATACACGTATGCAGTAAAGGACGAATTAAATTATGGACATCTCATGGTTTCAGTGAGCGATCGCACCTATAAGATAAATTACTTTCAATTGAGCATGTCAGTGGCTGTTAACCCTCCGATTAGTTACACCAATTTCGTTTCGAGCGAGTGTTTTATTTCATTAGTCAAATCGTTTCTATGAAGTCGGTAATTAAATTAAAAAAATCTAATGAGGAAATTAAGGGCGAAAGTAAAAAAGTATCGCAAATTAGGTTCAAGGGAATTGATACTAAGCGCTTTAAATTAATCGATCAATTTAGCGTAAGAACAGCCGTAACCTTTCTTTTCTATCTGAGCTCCCGTTTTCGGCGCATAAGATATCTTCGTTAATATCTTTGAAATCACGAAGTATTTAAAAAAACAAATTTTCTCAGCTAACCACATTAAATGGGGGTCTCCCACTTCATTACTCATTCAATGTTGATTTTACGTTTTCTACGAAAGCGGATGCTCTGCTTTTCACTTCACTACGACAGATGCCTTGTTTGCGCAAAAACAATGAAAGAAAAACAATTGATGTACAAATCGCTTTAGTTTCCCAAAATATTCGCCATTAAAACCAATTCTCCAAACACTTTTTCCACTTTGAAGGACATGGTTTTTGAAGGCTTCATCATTTCATTTTCTGGGTGAAATAATAACAAAAAGAAACTTTTGGTGATAAATCGGGTGAATACCGACAACGAAACGTTAATCCGATGATTTTTTTTTCTTCAAACAATTAATTATTTGTCGTGCTGTGAAAGCTGGCATTTTTACGATAAAGTATGAAGCGATGTTGTCCATTGTCTCTCCTGATTTCATCGACGACTTCTACCAAACAAATTGTTGTGTATCATTTGGTATTAACTGTTCTTCGATCCGCCAAAATAATCCTTGGAATATGTCCAATATAACAAAGGAGACAGGCAATAATTCTCTTAGAAGTACTTCAAGAACGAACAAGTTTTGTTGGATCATCTGGCAACACCCGTTTCCAGCACCTACAAATATATCCAAGTTTCGTCGTTTGCTATGATGCATACAAACTTTGTTCGTCTGTTGAATTTTTTCCATACATTAATTTACGCGAGCTTCTTTGGACTTGGGTCAAATTATGCAAAATTGAATATCTAAGGATGTTTCTGCCTCACTCATCGCTCACATATCGATCTTCTTCAATCACGTTACGCATAGCATCGATATTTATTGGAATATCGACCGATCAGGCAATTCATCGCTGTTGGAACGACCACGTGTTAGGCCTTTGCTACCATAAATCTGCCAAAAATCATCTACAAGTTGTACATATGTCAATAACTTTTGATTAAATGATTGAATATCCGTATTCGCCAATAAAAAATTAGTCTGATTGGTTTTTCTTTTTAATTCTGCGGTTCTTACAATTTCAGTTTTGTTAGTTAATCTTTTGCTTTATTTTCTGATTTCTTGGTCAGGAAAATAGTTAATAGGTGTCGTGATTTAAATACGTTCTTAAAGGCAACAGTTACCTTCGATTATAACAATTGAAGAAATATTTGTGGCACCGTAAAAGAAACCCGTTAGAAATCAATTAAAAAAAATTAAAAAAAAGAATCTCAGCATATTCTCGATATTGCACAATTTTGTTCATTGATTGCAGCTGGCCTCTTATTTGTATTTGGGAATAAGCTTGACCTTCGGTTATCAACGCTAAACGCAGAAAATTTAAAATTCGACAACAACCGTAAACGTAATAAAATGTAGTAAATAAGAATGCAACATTTATATAAGTCAGCACAAAAGTTAAAGCTAAACTAAATATTAGTATTAATACAAACGTTATTTACTTAAAAATACCATCAAACAGTAGATTTAAAGATAGCTATAGCGTTCGAAAAATAAACAGTTCATCCAATAAAAATTGCTTTTGGCAAATATACTTTCGACAATGGAGTATCGTTTCGATCCAGGAGTC
Source organism: Oryctes rhinoceros (assembly GCA_020654165.1). Classification (NCBI taxonomy): domain Eukaryota; kingdom Metazoa; phylum Arthropoda; class Insecta; order Coleoptera; family Scarabaeidae; genus Oryctes; species Oryctes rhinoceros. Next base: position 10,479,617 of record JAIOKQ010001009.1, on the reverse strand, counting down.
ATCAATAACAAAAGGCTTGCGAGTCAGAGGAATTACCCAAGCTACCCAATTCAAAAATTACCCAAGCTCTAAGATCTATTTCATGTAAATTTTTAACAAGTTAAAAAAATGGTCATAATCGTAACATGGAAATTCTTATGTAGAGCCATATTCAGGTTTATGCCTACCTGTAGGTGGAATGTTTTATCAGCTATATAGCTAAACTAGTTTCTAAAATTCAGCAATTTTTTGACGATTTATAAGTACCATTTTTGACACGTGTTACATCTGTAAAAAAAATGTTTATTCTACTACAAGACCCTTTAGAAACGACGGTTTGTTCGCAATTAAAACAACAACGTAGGCTTTAAATAAACCTGCTTCAATTTCTAAGAACAAAGAGGAATGAGACAGTTGGGAAAATACAATAGAAGCACTTAAACGTCACGAAATTTCTTTTTCTGATCAATATGTTTATTGATGTGTTTAAAATAAAAAAATCTAAAACACTTTATAGTAGGCTAGCATCTTGTTAAAAAAATGTGACTAGGCAATTTAACAAATTTGAGGACCGAGACGGAATTTGTATCTTTGCGAAGTCTTACCAGAACGATGGAGTGTAAAATTAGCTATCCAAAACAAAAGACAAACTATTACTCGATAAGCCACTCTAGACGAGAGAATTTCTGATCCAAAGCCTTACTTCAAAGCAAGTACACGTTTGCTTTGAGGTGCTTACTTGGACATTTTAATTTCACGCGGGCTACAAGAAGGTTCAATAGTTTGTATCTCGTTAATATCTTAGATTTTACAATGAAATCGATACAACTTGTAAACAAATATAAGGATGATTCAAACATCGGAATTTCTTCTCAAGTGCGATAACGCAAGAACGTTTACCGGATTTAGCCATGTTATCTACCATAGAATCACCTACAAATTCGGTACAATTTAATAAGGAAAAAATTCGGGAATATCTCTGTTTTGTTTTGTCACCTGTTTCTTATGCTTGCTGATGCAGTAATAAAACCTTTGTTTCAACTGCATATCTTCCGTTATGGCGCGAAAATTCAAACGTTCTACATCAACAATATAAATAATTATTATCTACGTTAATCCTATTCAATATTCTCAAGTTGGTAAAAATATGTGCTTAAATTTTACTTTTTAATTAATTCTTTTTTGTTACGTAGTGTGCGGCCCAACGACTGTCTTACGCTGAAAACTTGTCAATTATAATATTTCGTTTTCTCGTAAGACAAAAACGATGTTCCTACTTGTTATACTATAAAACGATTGTTTTATAATACCTGGGTGAGGTAAGGAGGAGGGTGTCTTGACCATACAGGGTTGCTGATCTCTAGCTACGCCACTGCCTCGATCGTCATATTTCCTAACATCCCTTGTATCTAAGTTTCCGATTCACAAATCGTCCGTTCCCTTTTTTCGTTTCCGGGCGTCTGAAATTGTAAATCAGGTCCTACCCTACTGAATTGGGGTGTCGCCCTTATCACGAGTAAAATCGAAACGCCCTACACCATGAAGGGAAGTGGAATGTGTATGCATTCCTATCTTACTTTTTAGTCTTAAACGTTTACTTGCTGCCGGTTTTATTTTTAAGTTCTTCCAATTTTATAGAGTAGTTCGATGAATATTTGTTAAGCGTGTTTATGATGTAGTTTAATTTTTTATTTGTAATGAAACACGCGATAATTACGCGATTTTCCATGCCAAAAGAAGAACCGAAGACAAACTTGTAATTTATAAATACATATGTAGAGCTAATTTATTTATTTAAATGTGTATCATCGCTGGTACAATATAAAGTTGGATCGATTGAAAAATTAATATCGATAGATTAAAGGTCATAAAGAGATTTGCATCGTATTGACAATTTTTAACGATAACACACTTATTCCAATATGCAATAACCGTTAATTTGTTTATTTAATTAATATTCAGTAAAAACATGGGATATACAATATTTATAGGTTATGTTTTTGATCTGCTTACGTTTTAAGGTAAATATACACTGCTGTTTCCTGTACCTTGGATAAAAACACGATCACAAGCTAGAATCACGCTGACGTACGTATTTCGAGAGAACTACTTATAAATACGTACAGCACTACTCCACACAACCGCTTCTGATCGAATACTGGCTGGAATACTAAATTTGTAAAATGCATAAGCTGCAAGCGGTAGAGTAGGGTTAGAAAATACCGTTTACTCGCGAATAAAAACGAGAACGAAAGTGAATGAAATATTGCCAGTTCTTAGTAGGCAGAAGAGAGTGTACGTACTTTGATATTGTTTTCAACTTTCTTTTACGTATTATTATGCTTACTTTACAAACTTATTCCGATTGTATTCCTTGAATTTGAGTACGAGAAAGAATACCTACTTTTTTAACTGTTCCAAAAAAAACCTAACTTATTTGATTTTTGGAACTCATTTGCCAAAAACAGCCACTTCACGCTTTTAAATCAATGCGTCAAATCTTATTTTAAGCACTTGTGAACGAAGTAAAGTTGGTACCTACTGAATGTAACAGAATTAAAGTCACCAAATTAAATATATAACCTATAAGTGTGCTGCCAGTGCAATCCTGGCTTGATATACTTACATTTAAACAGATGTCGTATTGCGGTAACTCACAGGAAAACATCAATGTTTTATTTCTGCATGTTTTCTTTTTTTAACAAAGAACTGGGAAAAATGTTGAAAATTTTAATTTTGTGTTCAACTTGTCAAATTTGATTTAAATAAGTGTTGCCAACGTAAACATTTGTAACTAATCTAATATAACTACATTTTTATTTTTAATTAAAAGTACCCAACTATAAAATATTTGATATCAAAAACAGCGTATTTCTTGAACTTTTCACATGTGGTTGCAATTACATGGTTGGAACTAACAAAAATTGAATGACATGATTTTATTAATATAATTATAAAACTAAACGGGCTATAACTCTTCAAAATCTCAAACCTGGTAATAGTTCCTTATTGTAATAAACACGAAAGGCGTACGATACGCAGAGCACTGCGTTATAATATTAAATGATTCTTGAGATTACCACATTGTTTTCGTTAAATTCCTAATCTAAGAGAAATTTATGTGATCCACCTACGAATAAGTTCCTAAAGAGGGTTAATGACAACCAATGTTGCCAGGGCAGAAAGATAAAAATTACCAAATTGATGTAAAAAGAGTTGCAAATTTTCTTGTAATTAGTTCTTGTACTGATATAAATTTACATTTTATGAGCATTTGTAAATTAAGCGTACATACACTTGTGGATGGCTCTATTTTACATGAACATGGAGATTAAAGCATCTGCGTTTTAGACCAAATGGCGAAATTTTTTTTTAAAGTGGTAAAATTATACCTTCATTAGCTAATAAATAGAAAGAAAGAAAGAAATTTCTAGTGATTTGTAAAATCCTTATTCAGAAAACAATAGATTCTATGTTTCAGTGCGACAATTTTACTCCTCGATATTTTGTTTTGCAAAAACCTTGTATATACGGTAGTAGCAGTCGATGATATAGGAAGGTGCGAACGGCCTCTTGTATTTTTCTTACATACTGCAGACTGTATATTGTACAACTGTATATTGTGGAACGGAAGCCCACGAAAAAATTTAATCGTTGTCCGCGCCCTCACCACCAAGCGCTACTGTTACAAGGTGTAACATCACTTCAATAACCTTGAATATTATATAATTTCCCTCTTTTACATGCTTTTCAATGTTTTTTGATACAACGTTTCTCAAATATGTTTAACTTTCTGCCTCTCGTTTTTAAATCCTTGTTACTGATGCGTGAACTATCTACATTTTTTTTTCTATTTCACTATAAAACAGATTAAATGGCAAACATTATTAACGCATATCATTTTACATGTCTGTCTCTTTAGATCCGTGACTTTTTAACAAATCATCACATGTATTTATTTCTTATTGTCACTGATGTCACCTTAACGTTGAACTTTAGGCGGACCAATATTTTTATACCCAGCTATATATTTAAGGACGCATGCGTCGTAAGAATCGGTGTCGCGACGTCGACGCCTCAATACAACTTCTATTTTTGCATCGATTTCATAGTACAATCGCATAATTCGTTTGTATTACAAACAGTAAGGTATGAATTTTATTCACACAAAAGAACTTTTAAGGAATAGCTTATTTTTTCGTAGTTCGAACATGTCTTCCGATCTCAGAGACGTATCCCCAACATCCGAACATCTTTCCGACGGTATGGACACGCTGAGTATGCGCGATAAGGCGCTCTTGAAAAGAAGCGTATCGAAGCATCACAATAACAACTTAAAAGCTGGCTACGTCCCAGTTCATGAACAATATCTGCACAAGACGGGAATTAGGGGACGTAAAACTTTCGCGTTTTGGGCTTTAATATCATTATTATTCATGCTCGCCGTCGGAAATTTAATCCTCACAAGTACTATACTGGGCGTCCTACGTTTAGGACAAGGTATGGATAATATGGAATTAATTTCGGAAGATTCGACGATCAAATTTTTTGGCGATACCGATCTAGGGTATATTTATAAGCCTGATGGTAAATTAGAAGGCTTTTTAGAAGTACCAATTGAAATAGTCGGCAGAAACGGGTCAATACTCATTAATATCGCGAATAGATCAAGTAGGCATATGCGAGCGAATAATGTGCTGAAGATGTCGCGCAACGATACGACATTCCAAAACGTTAACGCTTTCGAAATCAAGAATAACAATGGTAAAACAATATTTCGTACAAATTCACCTACCTGGCGTATACTAACCCGCATTCAAAATATGCAAACGGAAATGGTGCAAACGAATAAGATCGTCAGTCCTGTAGACGAAAAGTTAACTTTGGAAGCCAGAAATATTACTTTAAAGGGAACAGAGGGTACATCTGTTGAAGGTAAGGAGATTTTATGGACTGCTGATCAAAACATCTACTTGAATTCAATTAACGGAAATATCGCACTGAGCGCTAAGGGAGGAATTTATTTAGATTTTAAAAGGATTCCAATCGCTTTACCCAAACATGGCGAAGTCACTGGGCAATATAAAGTATGCATTTGTATGCCGCAAGGGAAGCTGTTTCGAGTACCAGTGCCAAAAAATGCGAAGGAAAGGATTTACTGCCATCATATCAATACTCTGCATGATCCTTGTATTTAATTGAAGGAAAACAAAGAGCGAATAGGTAGAACGAAAATAATGTTACAAATCAAAGCAATTAAAAACGGATACTTGTAAATATATCTTTTAGATTTTAGTTTATGTAAGTAGTAGATCCGATATTGTAGATGATATATATAAATCAATGCAGCTCGTGTACAAGTATATTAAAAACAATAGTCACATCGGCGTAGCCACAAAAAGACAGGGAGGGACCATGCCCCTCCTAAAATTTTGAAATAATTTTACTTTCGTTTCTTATAGCTGGTCATACAAAAGTCTTCAAAATGTCAACTTTAATTAGTCCTCTCCTTGACCAAATTTTGGTTACGCCCATAAATAATAAGCTTCTAAAAGATTCCGCCTTTATCGTATTGGATTATGATTATCTATGATAAATATTTAATTGTATGTTGAAATAACTATAACGATTTCGACCGCTAAATTCAACAATCACCTAAGCTCTGAAGAATTCATAATTGCATAAAAATGTCGGCTATGTATTTGCAAATAAATTTGAGAACGCAATCTTCCATGTCATGCTTATTAGAAATAATTAACCTATTAGTAATAATTAATTGATAATTATACAAAAAAAGCAATAAATAAAAGAGTAAAATAACGAAACTTTTCTATTTATCGTGTCATGTTAATTAGCATGCTGGTTTTTGTTTGTTAGTATTTCATAACCGATCGCTCTCTGGCAACCCTGATTACTTTCTAGATTGATACGTTCATTTTTGACATGGTTTGCATTTTTAAGAAGCTTTTAATAAATATCCGAAATGCCGAAATTGATTATTGACGCTTAAGATCTCTTAATAGCATTTAAAAGTAAATAACTCGGATATTTCCAAGAGGACGAAGAACCTATTTTCACTATAGGTAATATATAGAATGTTGCGAGGAACTTTGGTCAGGAAGTACCTATTCGTTGGAAAGTTCTAAAAAATTGTCACTAAAGCCAACATGTACTACTGAACTAAAATATTCTCATTAATTTAACACCCTCAATTATACCGGAGGGTATCCGAACTTTTATTACTATTAAAATATTTAACGTGGAAAATTTTGCAAAATTGTTGTCGGAAGAATTAGAAATTATTGGAAAACTACACCGTGTCCGAAAATTACCGTTGAACTTTCAAATGCAAACAGTTTCTAAACTTAGTTTTTTTTTAATACAACTATTTTTCCCTTTTTTATCAAATAGTCTGTTTAGTTTCTACTATTTTTGCGAAGCGCATGAAAAGTGGCGAAGTCTAATGACCATTAGCATCTTCGAATTATTGAGGATCATAACATGCATCATATGCAACTATTAAATGTTAAGACAACATTCTCAAACGATTATCAGGAACAGTACCACCAGTACATGTAAAAACTATAAAAGACGCTAATTTTTAAAATGTTTGGTATAAACTATTTGATAGACCTAACAAAATCCCCATTGAGATATGCAACCCAAACAACAGCGGTCATATGTTAGAACATTGAAAACGCATTAAATAATCATAGGTATTATGATGCAGGATGGGCTGCTAAATAAATGCCTTTTGTATGTCCCTCATTATTCTAGCATATTAAGAGAAACGCAATATACTTTTATCAATTCATTTGTAGAACAAAACATGAATAAGTTATCGAATATTAAAGATCAATAGATTTTCATATGTTCAAATTCTAAGTTTTAAGCTTATAGTCAATACGCTTACGTATATATATTACATAAATTAAGCAATTTTGAAAATTTACTCCGATTATTGAAATAAACGATGAATAAAACAGTTATCAGAAATTTGTTTCGTCTGTTGGTAGCAGGATTAACTGAAACTGGAGAAAAAGTAAGAATAACCGTCATTTAATTCATTGATTGATGTAAATCTACATGAAGACCTTAGAAATAAACGATACGTCTATATTTTCTCTGCACTTTTAGAAAGTTGTTCTATACATTATTACACATTGCGGAGTATCAAAATTAACATATTTAGTATCGGTATGCCAGAAATATTAAAGCTTTTAAATGGAAACTCACCTATCTTGGATGTTGTTGGATTCCATAAACCAGTGTGCATAGGCAATATGCAATATGCAATATGCCAATAGGCAGCAAACGCAGTAAAAAATTGAAAATATGAGAATAGACAATACGTGATTTAAATTTTAATCAAAAGCTGCTTTTTGATTTAAGTTTTTATAGAAAAATGAAATTGATTTACAATTGACAATTACAAATGACATCATAATACTTAGTAATATAAATATCTCTGGACAACGCAACACACCAAATATTTTTCGATTTTGCACAATACATGTTACATACTTATAGTATATCAAAAAGCGTTATTTTATAAACTAGCCATCTGTTGTCTCCATACTTTCATCAACTTCTGCTTCCATGTCTTCATCTTCTTCATCGCCTTCCTTCTTTTCTGTTGGTTTCTCGTAGGCAGGATCAAGGGGAGAAACAACAATACCATCCCAAATAGACATTTCAGTTGCAATCGAGGCATTTCCATCTTGTCCTAAGATATGTTTATATCCACCATGTGATAATACTCTTAAAAGTGTCTGAGCTGTTAAGCAGCAGATATCTTGTTGCTCTAGTGACATAGCGGTATGAATACGAATATTTCCACCTTCGCAAGGATCAGTTATACCGGCAGAACCTGGTAAAAATAAACCGGCCGCTAACAGTTGGAATACTCTCCTGAAAGCTTGGTTGATCGGAAGAGCCTGTCGGCTTGGATTATTCATTATGGCAAAATGAGCTAGCAAATCTAACATCCATGGATTTAATGGTTCGAAACCCTCAAATCTTGATTTAATATCCCTTAATAGACGTATTAATACCTTAATTGAAGAATGATGGGCATTTTCTTCAAACCATCGACTATGTCTGATTGCTGCCAAATGGCTCATCATAATCTTCTGATCGAGATGTATTTCGGGGTCTAATTTTCGTAGATTATGGTGTATGGTAGTTACCATAACACGGACGCAGGCAAAGCTATTGTTTATCTCAATTCCACGTTCGTTTGTTGTATGTGACAAAGCTTCACCTTTCGATATCACTTCGCTTTTCATTAAATTTTTGAGATCTTCCTTGACTTTGTTACCTAATGCTTCAACTGCTTCCCTTGTTGGTAAGGTTTTCAAAATAACTACAATATCGGCCACATTATGCCCAGCTATCATAGTGCCTTTTTTAAATGATCCAACTTGTCGCACTTCTTCTAATTGCTACAAAAATATGAATGAAATTTCTAGAAACTAAACCTAAACGAAAATACTCACACATGCATCAAATGTACCAGGTGCTACTACAAGGTTATCCAATACAGTTTGAATTTTGGTGACGAGATTTAGTATTGCTGTTTGTTCAGCATTAGTCGGGGATAAATCTGCATTTCTTTTGAGCAAAGCTTGTGTGAATGCAGCCTCATCAGGAGCTGGCTTTACACGAGGAAATGAAGATTCGCATAATGTTAAATCGAACGGATGTCTGGGTAGAAATATTTTGGGTTTATAAGGGCCGCGACCAATACCACGGCCCATGCCGCCTCGTCCTCTCATTCCACCCCGAGCCATTTTCTAAAAATAACGAAGAGTATTATAAAGGCCAAACATTTCTCGATGTTAGTTTACCATATATATGTTTCTAAAAATACTTTTACCGGTAAAAATGTAAGATTAGCGAGCGCGTTATTAATGTAAACTCAACAAAAACAATATGTTGATCAGTGGAATATCACATTACCAAGACTGCCAACATTAGCTTAGAAGCGCGGTAAAATTGATTTGAAGAAGATCATTATTCTCCTTAATTTTCTATTTCATCAATGCTAATCTGCTTAACCAGATTAAAATGATAATAATAATAGACCAGGCAAATTCACATATAAAAAATATTTCTTTCAGCAAATGATATTATGTGGCATAAAACGAAATATTACCCATATACAGTAGTACAACCTTGTTGGTTTCGGTCTTGTATTATTACTTTTTATTGTCATGCTGTATGGTTGTCATAAACAAATGGAATAATCATCCGAAATTATATTTTGCTATTTACTACAAAATTTAAATGTTTGAACGATCTCAATTTATAATTCGAACTCACCGCTATTTCTTTTTACCCCGGTGTAATATGGACGCCGATCTTAGCGATATCTAGTGCAGATATCGTGTGAATTAAAAACAGGTATTTATAAAGACGAGTCCTGTGAAATTAGAGGAAATAATATATCTACCATAATTTAGATGGCGCTATACTAACTCATTATTGTTATCATTATTATTATTATTATTATTATTATTATTATTATTATCGCTATTATCATAATGTAATATTTTTTTATATATTTGTTTACATTGCAGTGCTGATTAGCAATTAACTAGTTGCCATCTTGGATGGTTCAATTTTAAAAAAGAAAAAAATGTCCCGTATTAATGGCTGGTTCCACTACCCGAGGATAATAAACGCGAATCGTTAGAAACAATGAAGAATGCCAACTTCAATCGCGAAGACGGATACAAGATCAGCAACACGTGGAAGTTGGCACTGCGGAGTCGCCATACAACGAACGACACGATTCAGAGGAATGGAACGGTTATGGATCAGCAAAGCGGAACAAAAATGGAATACACAACCAGAACCAAGAGACAACATCAGTCAAGATGACGCATGATCAGCGAAACGTCAAGTAAAATATTAGTTACGCGACAACACCTGAAATACATTTCTACTATGGATTACGGTCGTGAAAGCCTACATTCGAATATTCTCTCCTGTTTAAGATTCTGAATAGAATAGTTGTAGTACCGGTCAATTTAATGTACAGTGTTCGTGCATGTTGCGAATTTGACAGACATTTCATTTGCGAGATGAATATAAGTTGGATATTTGAGGGATTTTTTTGATTGATTTCGAATTAAATCAATTTCGCGCTTAAATCGTGGCGTCCGATACGTTTTCGTTCGATTTCGTGTTTGTTCGATTCTATTCTACGTATATCTATATTCAATGTATAACGGAAAGCCCTAGTCGTGCCCAAATTCGAAAACAGCAATACAATAACATATTATATATAACATAACAAGTATTGTTTACACGCTATGAACACATGCTATGTAATAATAAAAAGACGTTACTCTATGAATTCTAAATATTCACGCACGTTTTATTTGTTTTACGTCTTACTTGTTTTTACAACATTAAAAAATAGAAATACGATCACAAATAAAATTTGGTTTGCTAACATTCAAAATGCGAAATCAACAGTTCTCACCAGGCATTTTTTAAATTTCCCGGATGATTTAAGTTGGTAGTTCCGTTAAAAAAGGATATATTTATCTTTTATTGCCGAGATCACCAACTTAAATCATTAGCGAAATTTGAAAAATACGGTGTGGGTGTGTGTAGTCTATTATCTTACTTCTATCTTTTTTTTTAATTGGAATAAAGAACTATTGTTGTCCTCGACATTAGTTGGCAAGGCTGTCAACTATCCCATTAGATTGGATATCGTAATAATCTTTAATGCAACACGTTTTTCGTAGCATCAAATTTTCTCGGAAGATTAGAAAACATTGAATAATTCATATAAAATGATTCGACGTTTTTGTGTAAAATGTTTTTTATTTTGGATTCTTGAAATTAGCGCATTCCAATTTACTCAAAATCGGTACAAATACTCCTTTATCCTGATTTAATTACGGTTATGGTACTAATGGAACTCGGATTTCACTTCAGCAACAATCTGTTGGGCTTCAGTCGTTCTGAATGTTTTTCGATTTCTGCAGCAAGAAGTAAAGAGATGTCAAGGCATTCTTCCTTTTTTGTTCAAATTGACTTTGAGATCTAGGTAATATAAAATCTAAATAAATGAATAAAGTTAATTTATACTAGGTGCAAATTTAAAAGCAATTGCTTTTGTAATAGTTGGTTCCTGTTCATCCAATAGGTGTCTATTGATCAGATCCACAGTAGACACAAATTTTATCGTGTCTTCGCACAATTATGCTATTATATATCTTTTTTTCTTTATTTTCTTATATTTATTTTTCCTAAAGTTTGTGATTTGATCTATTGTAGAATAATTTACATTTAACGAAACAATAACTACATATATATGTACTTGCTGGTATGATATTAGTTATTTTTATTATTATGCGCGTTTAATCCATTTTTGAGTATGTGGAGATGCTTCTATGCGATACATAAACCTCGAAGTTCGTCATAATTTCAGGAACCTGTTACTATATCAATGGTGTGTTTAAAGTGGTTAATACTTATTATTGTCGAACATCGTAAGGGGTAGAGCTCAATTAATTAATCCCCATTACGTGAACGAGAGCGGAATTACCAGGAAATTTCTCCATTTGACTCTACAACACTAGCCGCTAAAAATAAAATTTGAAACAATTTGAGTTGGTCCTCATTACGGTGCTTGTATAATTCACATACGCGCATCAATCATACGGGTACTTCAAACATTACATAAATGACACAATAACATCCTGTTAATTATGTATCTTAATGTGGGTACGCCTTTTTCAAGCTAGCACGTCTAGAAAGAAATGAAGACGATCTTATGAAATCAATTATTAACAACGTAATATTTTATACACATTAGTAATTTTGTTGTTCAAATCCTATACTTTTGGCTCGTTATGAGTCGAGTAAATGTTATGGGTACACTAGTTTGTAGGTAATCGCCTATTTCGTCATTCTAATGACTTTTTTTGTTGAATTCTTGGAAAACAAACTTTGGATGATTGCTGTGATTCCTGCATTTATTTTGGCATTGTTATTCTCAGGGGAAGCACTGCGATTTTCACCTATTATTTTTATATTAATGTCGGATATACTATAGTTTTGATATCAGTGACAGTTGACGATGGAAGGTGTGCAGGTAATGTGGGGAACAATACTGTTAGTTGCGTTGGTCTCTGAGGCTGTGTACGGGAACAGAGGTACGTTGTTAATTTTAATCTATCTCTGCAAAATCGAATTTTACAAAATCGACTTTTTTGTGTTAATAGATTAGTGAATTAATATAAATAGTACATGTGGTCTTTGGTTATTTTTCTTTTGTAGCAATGTACATCCGAGGATGACAAAAGACCATGATGAAATACGTTTTGTTATTGTATATTGATAAATGTACCATGAAGTAAATCAACGTCTTTTAGTAAAATTCTCTATTTTGCAAAATATGTAGATTTTCCATTGCTTTTTTATGTAACTTTTATAGTTTAGATTATTTGCGAAAGTATTCGTATAAATTTGGAATAAGCCAGAGATTAAAGCAAAAACGTGCTTACGCCGTTAATTAATTATGTTACTGTTCAAAAATTACGGCAAAGCCATTTTAAGCGGCATTTGGGCGACATCAGACCGAGATAAGGACCGATTTTTCATCACTGCTGCCTCAAAATAAAATTTTCTATGTAACTAAATATCAAGTAGGAAATGGTACTATTACCCTTCTTACTTATATTTATTATTTATCTAAATTGCGAGATAATAAAATCGGAACCTCTATTCAACTGTTTTTATAGAACTTAATTAGATTACTTGTAAAGTAATAAAAAGAAGAAAAAAACGGAAGTGATGCGGAATTATTATTTTCAGTTTATAAAAGGCGGTATACAGCCATGTTATCCCCCTTTAATGAAAGAAACCCGTTTGTTATTCTTTCCCGAATAATGATTCGATTGGTGAAGATCCTTTAATTGGCCTTGTCTTCCGAATTTCAATTTATTTTGATGAAGAGAAATACGAACCGCATTTTCATGTATTGGACAACAGGCTAATCTTGTTTAGTTTGAAAGAGTCTCCTTTTAATATTTTATTTCATCGACCTCCTTAATATTATGAAGCGCGACAGTATTGGTTACTACTTCCTTGAAATTTCCGCGGATCCATCCTTTTTCAATTTTAAACAGGTAGACATGAAGTATTTTTGTGCGTAGTGTTATTCGCATGCGGTCATTAAATTAGAATTGTTTTCATGATAACTTAAAGAGAAAAATGACTCGACAATATAATATGTAACATGGGTTTCATATGTCTGCTTCTAGGACGTTTTAAGCTACTTAATTCTGATCTCAATTGGGCATCTATTTCTGCTGCGTTATTGATTACTGTCCTCAGAAAGCGTCCTTGTATCTATGAGATTTAACCGACGACCTTGCCTTCGCAAAAGTTCACATCCATTTGATGTTAGACTTAAGCTCAGTTGTGGTTCAATCACCTACAGGCTGCAAAAATAAATGAGGACAGTATTTTCCCTTCCCACGGCCAGCTCACGTAGTATCATAACTATGTGAAACACTCTATATAATAATAATTTATTTTGTAGCATTATACATACGCTAGTAAAAATCAATATAGGAGCTTGAAATAAGTCGAATGCATGTTCCGTTAAAAAAATATATAAAATCTTTAGAAAAAAAAACATCTACAACAACATATACAACATTGGGTAGACACCTGCTGTAGGCTTTAATGCAAACCAGGCAATCAGGTTTTATAATAAGAAAAAACCCTTTCGAAGAATCTCATTTCTCAAAGGTACATTGTTCGGAACCCCCGGAGATGACTCACCCTAAAATCCAGTGAAATATACTTACCTAAGACCTATTTTTTGTTTCGTAACTTGTGTACCAAATTTTACGGTATTGGTGAATACGCAAGAAAGGATTTGGGTACATTTTGGAGGTCAATAATCCTCCATCGAACGGCTAATTGAAAAGTTTCGTCACAATTTTTTGTAAATATTTGTTCAAACAAATTCATTGGGTAATCCCATAACCCAGGAAGTGAAAGGAGATATTATTATTCATCTATGCAAATAATTAACTTCATGTACATTAACCGTAAACCGACGCTTATTCAACTCGATAATACAACGGATGTTATGATTATAGTAGTATACATTGAATAAATTTAATTTTCCTAATAAGGAAAAAACTAAAGGGAAGAACTAGTACTCGATGTGTTTCTCTTGTTCTATTGTTGTAAAATGTTGCTCCTTTTAATATTAAGAATAATTCAGATAATTATGATTTTGGCCAATGAATAAAAATTCGAGTTCGTTCCTATAGGTATAGACATGCTAATAAGTAAGCGCATAGTCGTACATCTTTTTGGAGTCAAGCCAAATAAAACCGACATCGGATATAGTAAAGATTCATTTCCGTTAATATCTTTAACAATTCTTCAGTTCGCTGTGAAATCATGCATCGATAATATGATTTATGGTTATTACCTTCAAGTGCATAGTGCATGTGCTCGATAAATACTGAGTTGCCAAAAAGTCTGGAAACGGTTAAATATCCCAATAATTAATTAAGTGAAAATCCTTGAAATTTGGCATCGAGTTAAATACATTCATTATAACTTCCTTGATTTTCTATTTCCATCAGTCAACCAAGGACAACTTAATTTTCTTAAAGAGGGGTCGGTTTCATTATTTCTTTAAACAACCATCGTTCCCAAATTCAGTAATGTACGCACGTTTATTTAAATTTTCGAAGGAAATTGAAAAAGATTAAATAACCAAAAAATTTAGGTATCAAACAAGTAACTAACGGCAAGAAATTACTTTTTGTACAGAAGCTGCATAAAGTATTTACTATTCACGTCTTAGTAACAGTGAAGACGTTGCGTTTTATAAGAAATCTGTGAAGATCTTCACAAAAATATTCTCAACTTCAAGTCACATTCGATGCTTTAGATGTCCAATGTTGTCTGGTTTCTTAGCGTTAACTTTATTTTGTCTTTACGCGTCTCTTTAAGCGTTTAACTTTATTTAAATGTCACCATAAGATCAGATCAAGTGGCAACAGAATTGCTTAATTCTTCCCAATTTATTTTTGCGAAAAAGGGGAATTATCTAAATGTTGTCCCGCTGATAGTTCTTTTCATTGTATAGCAATCATTGATAGATACGAAAAGCCATAGATTACATACGTGAGCTTTGAACTATTTCTCTATTACTTACTTACAATTGCTAATTTGACGGCTCTCTAGGTAAATAGTGATTCTTAGTTTGTTAAAGTCCTTTTTCGACAAGAATTTGGCATATACGCTGTATCATTAAAGTCATGTTTCTCCGATTACCTTCATTCGATTAGCTGAATCGAATGATACGCATTTTCACATATTTTCGAATGAGCTGAGAGTATTTTCTTGTGCATACTTTAAATAATCCATCAATGTACTGCTCATTTTTTTTTGTTTTTAATTTTGTACGTAATGCTCTAATTAAGTTTAAAATTAATGCACCAAATTGTTGTTGAATTATTGAGGTGAATAGATTTGTGTGAATGTAAAATGAAAATACTGAAATGCTGCTCCAAAACATTAAAACATTAGGAGACGGTCGGCAAGGCGTGCGACAATAAGAACATCGCCGCAGGGTCTTGCAGATGGGGATGGTGCGCCTTCATGCTGTCAGAGCTGGAATGTCTTAACGAAGAAAATGAACAAAGCATCAACAAATTATCCTTCGTCTTAACAAGGAATAATTTGTGGTTGCAAAAGTTCTAATGTTACAAGTTATAATATATGTAATATTAGGAAACAGGTCATGAATTTTTCAGCAAACTAAACCTCAAACCTCATTTGTAGAAGAATCTGTTTCTACAAATTTATCGATGCTATTTTCCTTTAATTATTTCGGTATCGAAATCAATTTGTTCGGAATGAATGGTACTCTCTGGCGATTTCAACTTTCTTGGAAAGGAGATATATCGGCAAAAATACGAGTGCTAGTAGAAATAACTCGTCGGCAATACCGTAAAGATATGTCTATAATGACCTTTATGTAATATTTTGTGGTTAATGAACGGAAGTGCTCTTACATTTGTAGCTATTTTAAACAGATATTAACTAGTATTAAAAATAAAGTTGACATTCACAGAGTAATGTCAATTGTCGCTTATTGTTTGTTTAATTTCACGGTCATTGATTTAAAAGAATGTGTTAACAATGAATAAACGTTATTAGGCATGCTTTTTTAGCTTTTTTTTTTTTTTGGTGTTACTAATATACGCATTGATGTGTCACTATAATGGAATCTTTATTCGGTTAACTACCTTAGAAGCTAATTTGTTTCGCAGTATTTACCATCAACAAAAACTCTTGACTTATAATTAATAAAATAATAAAATAAAACTCCATCCGTTGTGTTTATTTATTTTGTTTTATAAAATCTATCC
This sequence comes from Oryctes rhinoceros, assembly GCA_020654165.1. NCBI lineage: Eukaryota > Metazoa > Arthropoda > Insecta > Coleoptera > Scarabaeidae > Oryctes > Oryctes rhinoceros. The sequence goes on along the minus strand of JAIOKQ010001009.1, from coordinate 10,463,205 downwards.
TAGTCCCAAATGCGAATTAAAAATGCAATAATGAAGCGATCTCGTCTTTGACAAACGTTAAGAAATGAATGAACGATGTGGTACGCGACGAATCGAACTATTGGCAATTGCAATAAAATAAGGTATATATAATAAGGTATTAGCTACATTAAATAGTCCACGTCCTAATATCAGAAACTTGCGGAGAAATTTCATTCGCACGTAGATATACGCTCATCACGAGAGGGTGATCCACAGTAGCTAGATCCTATAGTTTTTACGTCACAATAGGCTTTTATTTGATTATCAAACTTAGTGGGAATTACAGACAATTTTCACGCAGAAAAATATATTCTTGAATGAAGTAAATTCATTATCGCTACAAGAAAATTATGTTCTTAACTAATAAAATATTCTCATGCAGCGTTTACACATTGTTTTCTATTGCCTCGAACAAGTATATGCTTCACCTGAAAATAAATTCATCAAGATTTTTACATGAATAGAGAAAACATTTTTCCGCGTGTATAACTTCTTAAATAACTTCGTAAATATTCTACCAACATGAATTGAATTGCAAAATGTTTTATTGCTTTGAATTATATATTTAGGTAGGTCATCATTTTGCCCCCTTCCTGGTGGGAGACGTGGACTTTGCGTGGAACCGGAAAGATGCGCACTACCTGTCCATTTAAGATACTTTGGAAATTACTGGCGACGCCGTGGCGTTAGAAGTTTTTGCAGACTCTCCCGAGGAATAAATTCCAGATACCTCGTCTGTTGCTTGCGAGTAACCAATCGATATAATGACAACAGTAGTGAAGAAAGGGAAACGCCCGTTTGGACACCGCCCGACAATGACAGCGTGATTTGGAATGGGACTGAATGGATAGAAGATGAGGTGAATAGTCAGGAAGTATCAGAAAATATCGTTGTCATGGATCCAACATATCAAACTAGTGAGTAACGTGCGTATCTAAACTTATAGAATAATAAGAATTGAAAAGAAATAGTTTTAGTAAGAAAATAAAAAAATTTCATTGCCAAAGTTACAGTCTTTTGCTCGAGTAACTTCTTTACTAAGGTTCATTAAAAAGCCGCCAAAGGACTTTTAGATATAACGGAGAATTATAAAATCGAAACTTTTTGTTAGGATTGGTTTTTGCAATGGCGACTCTGCAGGTGTTGCTAGTCTGTCAATGAGACGCAACATGTGAACAAGATTCGACTTAGTTAGATAATGATGTGTAAATAACAATTAAATTTCTCTCAAGAAATTTCCTTATAAAGAAGCCAATGTATCACTCGGCTGCTCCGTAAAGGTGTGATTTCGTCCAACGTCGCTGGTCGCTAGTAGATCCGGTAACTGCCATTAATTCTCTGCGATCGGTACAATGTGTTCTAAATGTTGCTAGTAACATTCTTTCATCGCCACTTGCTCACTTACTTTAAGAGCAAGCGAGCGTCTAAATTTGCTGCAAATTTATGTTAACTAAATTTGTGCTATATACATATATAACACTTTTGAAAAGTGCATATTATATATATTTAATGTACCTTATATACACTCCGCCAAAAAAGTATCGCATAAACAAAAAAAGGGCATTTATAAACCAAGATATTTTTATACGTTCACAAAAAGTTTGCCTCGTGTATGTGAACTACAAAAACACCAACAAAATCATGGAACATAGCTTTTTTACTTTTTTTTTCTAAAAGAACACATTTAGAAAAATGCATATGTGTAAGGTTTGTTCAGTTGTTTATTGAAAGTCTTCCTATACGGACAAATTTTAAAGTGCGAAGTCAGAGTTCTGTACTAACGCTTTTAAAACTAAAACGAGCAATTTAACTTCAGAACAAGTGGCTGCTATAGTTGCTTTAATCGAAGAAGGACGATCTCAAGCATACGTTGCTAATTTGATGAACATCAATCAGTCAAGTGCTTCTAGAGCCGTAGCCAGATATAGGGAAACAGGCAATTACAGTAGAAGACCTGTACTAGGTCGTCCAAGATGTTCTACTCGCCAAGATGACCGCTATTTACTACTGCAAGCATTACGTCGAAGACATGTAACTGCGAGACAATTGCAGAACGACTTGGCTAGAGTCAGAAATACTCGTGCGAGTACTCAAACTATTCGGAATAGGTTACGACAGAGTGGATTAAGAGCTAGAGTAGCTGTAACAGCCCCTCGTCTCACTAGGAACCACCGAGTAGCTTGCTTAAGGTTTGCCAGAGAACATGTAAATTGGAACATTAATGACCGGGCCAATATACTCTTCACAGATGAGTCAAGATTTGGTCTTTACACCTCAGATATGCGTATCTCAGTGTACAGACGAGACGGTGAGCGCTATTCGCAGTGGAATATCAGACCTAGACCTAATTTCGCTGGCGGCTCTATTATGGTTTGAGGAGGCATCTGTTTAACAGGTCGTACAGAGTTAGTACTAGTAGACAGAGGTACACTGACTGCCCACAGGTATATAACGGACATTTTAGAAGAACATGTAGTACCATATGCGCCAATTATAGGAAACGAATTCATGTTAATGCACGACAATGCACGACCGCATGTTGCAATAATCGTCCAGGAATACCTTAACGATGTTGGTATTCCAGTTTTAGATTGGCCTGCGGTAAGTCCGGACATGAACCCTATCGAGCACGTGTGGGACCTCCTTCACAGACGGATACGAACCCAAAATGTTGCCCCAGCGGACCTGCATGGACTAGAAAATGCTCTACGTGACGAGTGGGAGAATTTGGATCAGGCTTATATACAGAGGTTAATCGAATCTCCGCCAAACCGTATGCGAGCGGTCATAAGAGCCGGAGGTGGCAATACTCAGTATTAAAAGCTACTGTTATGACATTTTTCTTTCCAAAGTTATAATTTCTTGTTTTAATAAAAATCTCAAGTATGAGTTCTTGTTTTTATTTGGCCTGTATTTCATTTAAACAATCATAGAAATTATATCTTAGAGCGCATTAAAGTATATTTACAACTTTATGCTACAAACAAAGATTATGCGATACTTTTATGATTCAAAACTAAATTATGCGATACTTTTTTGGCGGAGTGTATTTGCACAAATTTACTAATTTTTTTTGTTAAAACTTTTTTATTTATTAATGCTTATAAAGCTTTTCTTTCCTATTTCTCATTTTTATCAGTAAGGATGGAAGCAAATTTTCTCCTTAACCTTGATAATAGAACAGCATTAAAATGAGCGTTTTTCTTACTAATTAATAGAAAGACGCTCATTTTAATGCTGCATAATCGAATATCATGCAATTACACGATATTCGATTTTGAATAAAGGTACTGACGTGTTTGGAGAAAAACTGAACATCTCGGCAGATTGGTAGAAATTACACGGTCGCCGTGACCAGCGAATTTGGAGGAAAATTCGCTTTAATTTATTTATAGCATCCAAGAATCAAACGAACCAGAGATTTGAAAAAGGTCAGTGAGGTTGCAAACTTTACAGTTATAATAATCGAGAAAACCGGTTTCCGTAATTAACTAAAACGAAATATTGTTAATAATTCGCTTTTATGCTGTAGATAGACGTAATTCACAGGAAGATTTTAATATTCGCCACTTGTTTCGCAGAATGTGTGGAGTATACGCAAGTAGCAGCAAACGTTAATAATCAACCTAGTGACGGTGGTTTAATTTTCACACCTATGATCGTAGGAGGCATTAAGACTGCTCCGAAGGAATTTCCGCATATGGTAAGAGCGCTTTTGTATGAGAGCACCGTTCCTCTGGAGTAACCAAAAATGATATGATTTAGGCCCTTCTAGGATTCGGTACGGAAGATAATATCAGTTGGAGATGTGGCGGAACTTTAATAAGTGAGAAATTCGTAATGACTGCTGCGCATTGTCTCTACACGCAAGACCTGTATGTGAATACTTTAAATATTATTATTGTAAATAATGTCAATATTTCTTCCATGTAATAATATATTTTTTTTATTTTTTCCGGCTACGCAGTGGCGATGTTGCGTTTGTTCGATTGGGGGATCTACAAATAAGTACGCAATCAGACGACGCCCGAATACAACAATTTAGAATAGTACAACGATTCAGACATCCAGCCAATAATCCTTTATCGCATTACAATGACCTAGCTCTGTTGGAATTAGATCGGCCCGTTACGTTTACCAAATATGTAAGGCCGGCATGTCTGCCATCCGAAGAGGATTTAACGAATGCTCAGTTGATTGCGACCGGTTGGGGCGCAATGGAATACGGTGGACGAACGAGTGATGATTTGATGAAAGTAGATCTTAAGTATTATCCTACGGCACAATGTCAGCAAGTATTTCCACCCCAGGTATAGTAATAGAAATAGTAGTTTATCATTTGTCTATTGATTGAATAACGACCGCTTCTTAAGGCTGGAGCTATTGCGTTATCAGAAAGTTTCGGCTTCCTATTGTTTACGTTTAATGCGTTTTTACTTTTAACGTAGCATTATACATGTCTGTCATCAAAAATTAAGGACAAAAATGAAAATTGTTGTTAATTTTTTTCATATTTCGCGGCATTTGAAGATCAAAAACTTCTACGTAAACAACCAGAGAATTCGAAATTAAGCTCAATAGAAACGTTGTAATCATTCGCGTAAGAGGAAACGTTACGAAAAGTCTTCCTATTAATTATTTTTTTATTGCAGGTACGTTTAGAAAATGGAATCGATGGAGATAGCCAGATATGCGCTGGTGGAGCTGCCAATGAATCACAAGATACTTGTCAGGTAAGAGATAATAACTTGCGACTTACGCATCTTAACTGTTTTAATTCTAGGGCGATTCCGGTGGCCCGTTGCAAATTAAAACTGCGAATTCCCCGGCTATGTACGAGGTTGTTGGCGTTACTTCGTTTGGAAGGGGCTGCGGTATAATAAATACACCCGCGGTTTACACTAAAGTAGCACATTTCGTACCGTGGATAGAACAAGTAGTTTGGCCTAACGGGGTGTGATAATTTACATAATACTTAACTAGATACCTATTGCCGCTCTATTTTATGTTGTATAAAAGTTTTATATACGTTTTGTTAATTTGTGTATCGATATATCTAATGAAGATTGAAATGAAGTAAATGCAAAATTTTATTTTTGGTGTACAGTCTGTTAAGAAAGGTATTCGCATAGTTATCATTAAGGTTACAAACAAAGGTTCACAGTCACTGTGAACTATCACCTATCCTTCTCCCGAGGAAGCCCCCATACGATTGCGGACGAAAACCCAGAATAAGTTTAATTTTAACGTGGAAAGTCTACGTTGAAACTGAAATTTTAGATTTTAAGCAATCTTGGGCTATTTTACGTTTTCTTAATTTACCAACATCTTGTAGATCCCATCTCAATCCTTTTCACAATAAGCTAAAGCTGTTGAAAAGCAAAATTTTTCATCAAGAATAATCTTTTTTCACTTGTCAATTTCATCCACGGACATTACTTTTGCTGGCGAAAAATTAAGAGGAAGTTAAAATTTATTGTTAATGTAGTACAATAACAAAGTTGATGTTAGGACGTATGTATTAGATGTATTAAAAAATTGGTAATATAGGTAGGTACTCGCGTACTTACTAACTCAATATTAGTTATTTATTAATTTATTTACTTTTATTTAATAGAAGCAGACGGAAGAAATTTCTAATATTAGTGATTTTATGCGTTGCTAGTAACAGTCCGACAGAAATAATAAATAGAATGCTCTCTAAATAGACAGGTGAGCATTATCTAAGTAATTATTATAATGTAAACAACACGTTCAACATTTGCGATTTCGCGCCTAGATTTATTTATTTTTTGCGCAATAAATATTCTAAAAAAATATATTTTGAACGCTTCAGTGAAACGCTTTGAAACATGGCATCTCTGTATGTGCCTTATTAATGATAATTATCTGTAAGTGGAGGAGTCAAAAACGTACCTTATTTATAGATAGTCAAACGACAGAATGAACGATGGTAAATTTAATTTACGTAATATTTGGACTTGCCGATTTATTTTATATTTCTTGCATTAATTAAGAAGATCCAAGTCGTTTGATGGAATGTTAATTAATCGCTACTCGGAATATCTTTTGGAAAATACCAATTACCTACGGGATATGCAATTAGAAAGAATACGAGAGGATAGAACTTTTATCGGCAAGTGGCGTTGTGTTTTTATATAAGCCGTCATTGTTTTACGGAGACGGTGGAAGGTTGAGTAGTAATTTGTGACGACTTCTTGCTCAGCGATTTATTTGAATAAACTCTTTGTGGATAATTATTACGAGACCTTGATTTAGATTCAAGATTCCCGATTTATTTTTTTTAGAAGTCTTTTTATATCATTCTTGCGTTCTTAGCGTTTTGTTTGTTAGACTCATATGAGTCCTTCGTTTTATTTTTTATTGCTGCATCTTTGTTTTCCTTCCTTATAAATCACGCTACTTTAATTCGTTCATTATCATATTGTGAATTCAATTAGATACATTAATGGCCAATTGTAAAAAGTGAATTAGGTATATAGCGAATTTCATGCTAAAGTGCTAATATATTTTTTTGTTTACTTGCTGATCTAGAAGCACAGTCCTCTACTTTGCGTGCGGACTTGTTTCATGATATAATACGTGAAGAGGAGTTATACATGCAATAAAAGATTATTAAACCAATACTATTCTGTGTTAACGTAATTACAAGACAATTACTGCGTTGATTAGATTGCTGATATATGATTAGTCGATAAGCTTTTTAAACGTATGGATGATACGTTTCTTACCTTAGTCTCAAATAAAACGCATTAAAATAAATTATTAAATTAGTATCTAATTTAATAATAAATAAGGAGATTTCTGGTTTTAAAATTTATTGTTAAATTATTGTATAAATAACTAAGCTAACATCTGTAGCATGTACTTTCTATCACCATTGAAGGTACAGCAATTTTTCCATCTGGTGACAATTTATGGTTCCTTAAGTTTACGGGAGCGCTTAGAGCTCTACGCTGAAGCGTTAAAATGTTTGAACACCACATGAGGTCGGAAATAGTGTAAGTCTATTAAAAATATATTTAAGAACGAGAAAGTCCTAAGCGATGGTAGGATCAGTAAGCAAGCTCTAACGGGTCTTCCGCTTTATGCTTTGATGGATTTTGGCTGCCATAGTGGATGCGACTCTCAGCATTGAGAGAACGGATTTATTGATTCGAGGAAGTCTGCGTTGAGTAAAAATTTTCTAACAAAGATATCTTTTTTCTCTATACTATTAGACACTAATATGAACGAAACTAGATATTTGAGATAACAAAATTGATATGCTTGGACGAAAGCAATTGATAGCAATGGAATCGTTAAAACAACAAAATTAATTATTTCACTTTAAGAAATTAATTTTTAAATTTTAAATTAAATAAAAAATGGGTCCTATTCTTAACCAAAGAAATAGTTACAATAGTTCGATTGTGATAACACCCCCAACTTCGAATTGGGTACTTAAATACGTAACCAAAAAGATTCTGCTAGTTGTAGTAGCGCCATCATCTTGGTAATCTTCCTGGGCTCTGCTCTCTTGGATGTTTGAGCCTCGGAGTCTTCGTTCTGGACTCTTTTCTCTACTGTGCTTTTGAAAAGAACGGACATACCTTAGTATGCTATGTTCGTTGTGAACGATAGTACTTATGCTAGCCTACTAAGGTAGTCGTAGGTGGTTTTATGCCTCGCTCCTTAAAGGGGTCCTTCGGATGATAGCGCTCTTCGTAGCGGGATCCTCGCTAACTTGCGACTTTTCGAAGAAGCTTTTGTTGAACCTCGCCAGGAATTTCTTGCAGTACCTCAGTCTCGCTTAGGTGTGTGAATATTGGCAGAGAAGGGCGTAGGGATCCGTATAGTGCTAATCGTAAGCAGGGATTTTGTACACACATTGCTGTTGCTTATTGGCTTATATTACCCTCCGTCAATAACCATGTCAGGCGTATTTCCTGATGCCCTATAGTGCTGCGTCCAGAAGACATACACGTGGTTTATCATTCTTAAAGGAGAATGCAATAAAGAGGTGCCTTTCCTTGACTTGAAGAAGCCATTTTTTTGCGTCTGTTGTCAAACTTATCTATTCTTTGGTACAAAGAAATATAAAAAAACTTTTTTGAAAGGAGTAATATCTTATATATAAATAAATATATAAGAAATATTGGCTTTCACTTAATAAAACAACGCCAAAAAGTATATTTCTTTCATTCGAACAATTCTTTTCTTCTGCAAATCTGCGTGTTTTCTTGGATATTTGCGTGACAGTAGAGGAATCACTATACAATATTTGCAATTATATTTATCGTACAGACGAATTAGATGGCAACATGTATAGACGACAGTAGCTGATAAAGGTACTCTGACCGCGCGGTTCTTATTGACCTAGACGTTAATTCGATAAGATGTTATGTGAGTATTTAGAGAAGATATTAACATTTTTCAGATGAACATTTATATTTTAACGGTCTGAGAGGCCTATTTAGAGTAATCATCATATACGCAAACTTACAGCATTTCTGGTTTAATCAAGAGTGATAAGTAGAGATAATAAAGGTAGGTGGAATTATTCCTTCTTTGGAGCGACCAGATAGACTCGTGTCTATTCGTCTCATGAGAATTGATTCGTGTCCCCGAGAGTCGACAAAACGCGAGTCAGTCTAGTCTCTCCAAGAAAGTAATAATTTCATCTACCTTTGTCCTCTCTGGTGATAAGTTGAAAATATTTTAAACTTGATCTTTTGAACTTGATGATTAACCGCAAATCATACTTTTGTTGTGTCTTGCAATTGTAGAATTTACCATTGGTTGTCCTTAGCTCTCTGTTGTAGCAAAAAAAACATTCCACATTTCAAATGAATAGTGATGGTAACGTAAAAATTCTCCTGACTTAATTCTCATAAATGGTAACACAGACTTTTCTGAGACCGAGGCCATTTAAATTAAATATCGTGTATTCGTTGTATGTCAATTTTAACACCTTTTCGAGGATATAGATACCGTTATTTCTCCTGAACTGTTTATTAAACTTCTTTTCAATAACGGATTAAAAGAATTGTCTTATGGCGATAGTCCAGGATGGAGAATTTTAGAAAGTTTTTTTCGCCTATTTCTTTTTAAGAAATGTATCGTTAGTAATCTGATTTCCAAGAACGTTGATTTACTTTCGCGTGCTGAAATGTCCCGTTTCCTATATTTTATTTGTTTATATTTAGTGCTTTACGTATCCCGTTTAACGTACGTAAGTGCGGAAACTATACCTGAACATCGACAATTAAAAACGTATAAATAGCGTAAACGGACGGAAAAACGGGTTCATTTCGTTCCGAAATTTCGAAGAAGTGAACTATTACGATATATACATATAAGTATAAGCGCGATTTGCTGCGAAGGTGAAGTTCATTCTATCGCAGATAGAACTACAGTGGCGCGAAATCGAACCGTATTGTTTGAATACATAGTGATGTGGTTGAGAGACGTAATTCTATTGCTATTCTTAATGCAGGAGATTTGTGGTCAATGGAGAGGTAATTTTTCAAAGCACATTCTTACCGGTAGTTGTTTACCGTCGATATTAATTAAGTAAACAAGACTATTTGAATAGGCTTGTAATTAATTCACATACTTACTTTGAGGTGTAAAAAATTGGTTAGATATGCTATACGTATTGTACTTGCCTCATTCTCCTGGTACAACGTATATATTTAACGGGGGACTTAGCATTTCAATCTATTGATTTGATCCAATTTATTATTTGCTGGTTGTTTTTAATTCAAAAGAGAAACTATTATTTTCTCGTTAAGTGTATTTCGGAAAATACTTTCATAGAAGTACTTACTATAAATGTACGTTTTGCTCTTTAGCAAAATATACTTCTTTTATCATCGATCAATTTTTTAAAATAATCTGAGAAGAATTTTACCCCGAGTTAATATTTTGCTCGATCAGCGTTAATTTTACAAGCCTGCAATTTCATTCGCTCTTTTGAAAATAGAAAGGCGACGTTCATTCAATATGAAAATGATGTTGGTTTAGGTTTAGGTATGGAAAATGTCGATTATATTTAAACTAAAACACTCACATCGCTATTTATGCGAGATATTTCTTCTGAAGTTGGCGCAAAGTATAATAAGTCTAGGACGACATTTCTATAATATGGTTTATGGATAAAATATAATTTTTTTTTCAGAAATAACGGACTAACGGAAATAACTATCAAAACTAACGCTATCAATCGACTCTACAAATTTAGAAAGACAAAAAAAAAGTTGGGAAAACTTAAATGTTGACTCTTTGCTAAAGCTTTGCTTTATCTATTTACGTATCTATTTAAAAAAAAATAAACATTTGTAGACGTACACTTTTGTACTTTCCCGTCTTATTAAAAATATTTTTTTCAGAGTGTTATTCCTGGTTATTTCAGAAGTTGGTCTAAATTTTGTTTTAAGCGGGTCATTTCGTAATAAGTGCAATACTGAGATCCGAAGAGAGTGTTATATAAAAGATGCTTGAATATCGTGTCTTGTTGTTATTCGATAAAACTGAAAATTTAATATTCCTTGGAGATATAAAACTTTTTCTATAAACATAGTCTATACGTGATTTGAGCTTAAATATTCGCTTTTACTACTTCAAAATATTGTTTTACCTACTTTAAACGTTTTAATGATTTCCTTCAACATTTGCAACTTTCATTTTTTTTAACAAAGAAGTTTACTTTATTAACTTTGCCAATACTGGACGAGCGCTTCGATTGTTAAACTATCATATTCAGTGGTCAAACCAAACTTTCACTCGATTCAATTTTACTGCTAAAGATGCGCGATATTGTGATAAGGGTTTTCGTGGACTTTTTTGGTATTCTAGCGCCGCTGTGTTTCAATAAAATCAATTTTTTGTAATAATTGGAAGTGACATAAATCTCAAAATATGCATATACAATAATCGTTTATTAAAAACAACTGCTTCGGACCAACAAAATACACAGAAATTAAAAGTTTCTTAAACAAAAATTAATCTAAAGCCATATTAAAGAATTCTTTAACACTACAGAGCTTAAATTGGGCAGCATTCTTTTTAATTCTAGCTTAGTTTTATGCTGTTTAGACTTAAATCAATCATATACTATAATAATAGTAATATAAACAAATTTTTAAAAATTTAAATAACAGTGGAGATTGAAAATGAAAAGCCAGTTTTATTCGATTCAGCGTATAAAACAAATAAAATCAGGGCTAGTACTGAAGTTGAGGCATATTAAACCTTAATAGCAACCTGAACGTCGATTATTTGCAATACATGGGAAATTGTTATTTTTTTATATAATTTCAGAAAGGGTTAAGATAGAAAGCATCATATTTAAAGGAATCACATACAACAGATACGTACGTACAAATACGTGTGTGGCATTGAATTTAAATTCTTATTCGGTTTAAATAATTTTTTTTTGCTTTGTTCTAATTCCTTCTTCCATCTTTAAAAACTGAAATACTTCCAATCCAACAACGAGTATTTCATTTCTGCAGTCAAAGAATATGCTACATCCTATTACATCAAATTACACTAAAAAAAAATGAATTTGATACACGGGAACCTTTCCTTACCAATGGAAATAAAAAGTACCCACCAAAAGAAGTAATTTCCGATTACGATGATTAATCCCGCGCTTGTGTAAGATGCTTTTTCCAACTTCCGACTTTAAGTACAGCGCGCTTTCTTTTTGATTCATCATGGGCTGATTTTGTAACCGTTCCTGCATCAAAGAGTTGATTTTATAAACACAAAGGAGTCAGATACCAAGTAATGCTTTTGATATTAAACGAGATATAATAATATTTACATTATGAAGTATGTAGCTTTAAAAAACCGCCGATTGCCGTCGTTATTTCAAACGATTTTTCGCGATAACATTTTGTACTTTTTTTTACATGTTTAGTTAGTTTTGTAACGTACGGTAAATACAGAGCGGAGAAATGTTGGATTTTTTTCTTATTTCTGAATTATGGGATCTTCTTTTATGCGTCATATTCATAATCTCCTAATCATGCATGGAGTTCCCCTTATCTTACAGCAATAGATCTTGGTCTTCTTCGTCTAAATAATCCAAATATCTATTTGCATTGCGTAGCTTATAGAAATGATTCTGATTGTTGAAAAATGGGAAATACGTTTCATAATTCAACACTGTTCCCTTTTTTATTAAAATTAAAATTAAAATATTTAATAAGCATTTTGTTATTGCCTTTCCGTATTTATCATGGTATCTTAGGATTTTTCATATCAGTTTGTCTCGTTGATATTCAAGTTGAAATAAAATAAAATAATATTGTCGCGGATTGTCATCACTATGTTAAAATATTGGGTAAGATTAAGTAAACATTGGTCATGGAAAGAAGGAATTAGTTAGAAAAGAGTATATCCGTAAAACAAGAAAAGAACAAGAAATGATTCATTGACGGTTGAGAAGAGTATTACCAAAACTTTGGCGTTTTAAGTTGTATGCACTCCCATATTCTGCATTGTCCCATGTAGAATAAGGTTGTATCATTCGATGAAGAATTTAATATATCGTTAATGAAAACAGAACCAGTAAAGAAGGTTATTTGATTTTTCGACTTTAGCTGTTCTGGGCTGCTTTGTACCGTGAAAAAAAAAATTATCGTTTGCGTTGACGAAGCAAGCACACAAAGGTAGCAGGATCGTATACATACCCCCGAACAGAGACGCTCGTTAAGTGACTAGCTACGACTAGCCTGAGAGTCCTTTATTGTTTTTATCGTCCGTTTACCGTAATATCGTATCTTCTTATTTATGTATGTCATGTGATTAGCAGGCAATAAACTACCCTTTTAAGTTTTAAATATAATCCAATTTAGTCTGGAGTTCGCGATCGAAGACATGCAGGACATCACGTGGCGACATTGGTAAATGCGTAAACCCGAAACAATGTTGGTACGACGGAGATGATCTGTTCGAATCGGATAACATATGTGGATATGGACGATATAGACCTCTTTTTTGCTGTCCGCCGAATGACAATGAGCCGATAATAAACACCAGATCCGCCGATGCAAGTAAGTACGTATATTTAAGAGCGAGACCAAAATTAAGACCACTTGACGAAAGGCGATGTCAATGAACTTGACATTACATCGGTCGTGTCGAAATATTCATATCTTGTGTAAATAAAATAGTCTTACGCGGTGACTTCAAATGCCGCGGTAAAAAAAAAAAAAAAAAAACAACAAAAAAACAATTATATGCAATTATAGCATTTTGAATCGATTTCATCTCTATTTATACGGAGTACCGCGAAAGTCTATCGGTTTCCACTTTTAAAGTATTTGTGAAATATTATACAAGCCCTTCGTCGGGAGTTCCGGAGATTGTGAGAGAGGTGTTGAGCGACCTTCAGCAATGTCTGAGGAACAAATCGTAAAAGATATGTCTTACCATAAATGTTAGCCTACCTCCACAAGATCAATCGAAGCAGAGCAGATAATTCTCGGGGTTACTAATACCAAGGTGTGAAAATTGTCGTATTTCTGAAAGAGATCAATCATAATTTATGTAATATGGTTTCACGCGAGCGACAATACAACATTTATTTAAATGTCTTTCCTTTTTATAACAATGGACCATTATGGAGATGATTATCCTTGGCTTGGATCTACTCTGGTAGCTTCTTAAAAAAAAAAAAAAAACCGGTAGACTTACCTTGCCTAACACCTGTTCTTCTAAGGTGACATTTCCGTTCTTCAGATACCGCGGCTGCAATTAGTAATTGTTGATTTTTTTGTAAAATTTTGTGGGTAGACTTGTAAAAAACATGCCTTTCGGCAAGGTTGCGGTGTGTCCGAAGAGGTATTTGTGTTTACTAATTGAGCGTACGTGTTCGCTCAGGTAAAGCACCCGGTTAGATTGTTAGACATTTTCCTTTTACAAATAATTACTCAATACAAATAATTAGGTATGTCCCAATTCTTTGCATTAAACTAAAAATAGTCGTTACTTTTTTTTTCGCTGCGTATCTAATTATTAGATGGAAGTATATTAGTTATATGAGAAAATAATTATTTGCAAAGGAATCAAAATGAAATTTAGAAGAACACCAAGATGAATAGGTTGCAGCGTTTTGTGAAGGACCTCCTAACATTGATGTTAATTTACTTGTTCATATCCCTAAGAACATTGAATTGAAAAAAAAAACAAGTGCTTTTAGAGGGTATTTTAATATTTTTGGTTTTGTTTAGAATATTGTTTTACGTTCATAATATAAAAAAAATATAAAGAGTCTTTGTATATGGAACAGAAACTGCAACAATTGAAAGCTGCTGAACAAAAGACAAGACATTTGTAGGAAGTTTTTGTAATGTAGCATTATGCCTAAAAGTTAGGGTAACTCGCTCCTAAATACGTTACGTTCTTACTACGTTAATAAAGTCCATAATTATTAATTATGCCGCAGCGGAGTCCATTGAATTATTTCAATGGACAAATTTCGATTCTATGGTGTGCTGTAAGATATAATTTATTTTCGCTGTACGAGGATAGTTTGAAAAGTTTCCAGCATATCATAGAAATAAATACAAGTAAGGTTGCATACGTATTGTTAGTTTTACAGCATGTAGGCGGTAAAAGTAGGTATTTGTATCTTGAAAGTAAGCATATAACTTGCTTGATAGATTTAGAGGTTTCTCACATCGTTTAGATCGTGGATCATCGTATTCTCGACACGGCCGTCCAGGATTAATTAAACTTATTCGGTTCGGAGGTTGGTGTTGTTTGCCATCCTACGTCGCAGTTCTTGCCATCATCATAGAAACAGATATTTTTTTGTTACATTCAAATTCTTGTTCTGTAAAATACGCGTTTGCGAATATGACATCATCATCGACAAAAATCTCTGTCCCTTGAGCGAAACTTGAACCTACGAAACAGAAGTATTGCCTGGCGAGGTCCATTAACTCGATGAATATTTGCCATGGCGATCATTTGAAGTGTGAAACGGATCCGTTATCTTGGCCGAACGAAATTTTATAATTTGCCGCAGTTTTTCGTAATTTCTACTTGGAGGTTGTCAAGTAATGTGTAACACGTTCCCGTTATTAGTTTTCTTTTGTCATACCTTTGTACCTAGTTTATTAACACAACTCCACGTTTATCCCAAAAAGTAAAGTCATGGTTTCGGCTGTGCCTTCAAGTGTACAAAATTTCACTATTCCACATTGGAGTATAGTGGCGCTTACCTTATTAAGACTCGTAGAACAGGTTAAAGAAAATGTGAGAACATAGAAAAGATAACCACTATTATTTGTTTATCAGTAAATTTTCTGTTACACTATTGTCAGAAATGGAATGTACGCGTCCTTGAGTGCACTAACAATCTCCGAAGAATATTTATGCTCGGTTATTAAACTGAATAAATATTTTTCTTTGTTCAAATCGACATTTACTCTTGCAAACATTGTGTGTCATCAGGCGTGAAAATAATTCGAACAAATGTAATTGGAGATCAGTTTATAATTATATATTTCAAAGGTAGATTTATTACAATGCATCACTTACATGTTTCTATATCATTTATGGAATCTAGTTAACCTTGCTATTCTGTGCCGGAGTAGTGGTTAATAATGATTGCAAATACGTGTAACTTTTGATGGTAAGGGTTACCACATCCTTTCACGAGCTAGTCTGAATTATACATATTCATGTGCATTTATACACTTGATATTTAAGATTAGATCTTCTCCACTTTCGGGCTAAAAAAGTCTACGGTTGGCAATTACGATAGGTTATGCAACTTTTCTTCTTTCCCATTTTCAGGAACGCTTGGTCCCACTTTATAATCGGTAAGTCTTCAAGTTATCGTATAATTGAAACTGATTTTTGTCGTATGTAAACGCCAGTCAAACTAAGAATTTCCTCTGCAAATGACACGAATACTCCATATTTTCAAAGTCGACGGCCTTTTCCAATACGTAACTAGTTTTCGTAGTGATGGGGTGGATTAAAACTGGATAAATAATATAATCATCTATGTTGAGGAAGCGGGATTTTAATTGATCCATAACGAAGTCTGATGGACGAGAAAATCCGCTTGTTTCACAAACCGGTGGGATAGACGTTTCTTGTAATTTTAATCTCTGCTTTTGAATCTTTATTCTTTGAGAGACTCCTATGAACTTTCAAGCAAGTGGTAGATCGTTGGTTTTATACTAAAGTCGCTTTAAATTTAATTATTATCTTCATTGCCTTGAGGTGAATGGAATAAAAAGAATAATTTTTGTACAAGTTTGCGCGAGCTATTTTGTTGCTAATTATATTACATTGTGTTTTGTTTTTCTTTCTTGTAGGATGTGAAGATTACGGACGATTAGATGTCAACTCCAGAGTAAGAGAGAATAATATATTTTCAAGCGAAATCACCATGGGGGTGAAGTCATCAACGAAAGAATTTCCACATATGGTAAGGGCTTGTCTAATTATCTCTTTTCACCCGCTCCTTGCTGTTAATATCGATGAAAGATCAATATCTTATCGGAACTCAAGGCTTTAATAGGAAATTATGTTTCTCTAACGTATTATAGGCCGTTTTAGGGTACGGTTCCGTGGAGAGCATCGAATGGAAATGCGGGGGCAGTTTGATCAGCGATCAATTCGTCCTTACTGCAGCGCATTGTTTACGCACCAAATCGTACGTTTCTAAAGTTATTTCGCAATAAACGCAACCTAAAATTATAATTTCCAGTGGAGACGTTAAAATAGTACGTTTAGGCGATTTAGATCTAAAATCGGAGGAGGATAATGCCCAACCGCAGCAATTTACGGTATCGCAGATGATACCTCATCCTCAGTACAAGAGCGATTCGGACTATCACGATATTGCGTTACTAAAATTGGACAGCGCCGTTAAGTATACTTCCTTCGTTAGACCGGCGTGTTTAGCATCGTCGTCGAATCTTCAAGAGAGGAAGTTCATCGCTACAGGTTGGGGCTCTGTGGAATTCGCCGGGGCGAACAGCGATACGCTTCAGAAAGTGGATTTGGACTATTTCCCTGATGATAGATGCAAGCAAGTGTTTGGTACGCAGAGGACGTTGAAAGATGGTGTAAATGTAACGATACAATTATGTGCTGGTGGCTATGATATGGGAAAAGATACCTGTCAGGTAAGCGCAGTATGTAGAATGATAGGAGGGAAAAATTGTTTAATTTCTCTTCCTTCCTTTTTGCTAATGTCTTGCTTATGTATTTAGCTTTTATATCTCACTTGATCCTCGGAAATAGTTCAAGGTTCACTTAACACCCGTTAAACTTAGGAAACGACGACGTTGGGTTGGTTCCATACCAGGGTGCCAAGATTGGTTGATTATTCTTCAAACGAATATTTTTTTTATATTATTTGAAAAATAACATTTACAACTGAAAAACCGTATAAGTATTGGATGTGATGGAATAAACCCAGTGTTTGTTAATAATACTTTGCGTTGTTTTGAAGGTCGTCTTGCTTATTGCCTTGAAAGACACGGGCAATACTTTGAAAACTTGCTGTCGGTTGGACTTTACATTAGTTATGTTGTTTTGTTTGTCCTAATTAATCGATAGAATAAAATACATTGTTCATTCAAAGCTGACATGTTGAAGTTTCTTTATTAAGATCATAGCAAAATTAGTGAAGGTAACGCCGACTCTTCTTAATTTGTTGAAACTTCTCGGTAGAATACGGAAAAAATCGGCGGATTAAAAATATTTTTTTTGCAAATATTTCATTTTATTTTATTTATTAAGTTTGGAAAAGAAGAGCCTCAGCATACAAAAATAAAGTTTTGATTATTTTATATTAAAGATCTTTTGAAAATATCTAAAAAAAAAAAAAGGAAGAAATCGTCAATTAGTATTTGTTTTGGAAAGAATCTTACGCCTTCGCCTGTGGTTTCGCACATGTTTAATTGCAAACGTTTAATTGGTTGACTATTATGTCGCTAATGCGTTGAATTTTATTTTCCTAAAACAGTGGGAATAATTATTTGATAAAATTGTGGCATCTTTGTTTTGCAGGGTGATTCTGGAGGACCTTTACAAGTTCGACTATCAGGGCGATTCTCCACGTACAAAATAGTTGGAATAACGTCTTTTGGAAAAGGTTGTGGTCTAGAAAAAGTACCAGGCGTTTATACGAGGGTATCCTATTACGTTCCGTGGATCGAGAGCATTGTTTGGACTTCTTGAAGCAAAAAAATGAAATACGCTGAGTTCACAATTTCATTATATGTATATAGATATATATGTTTCGAACTCGCCAGTGTCTTTTTTCCTGTGATGTTTATGTAATATATCATTTTAATTAAAGACCAGAGCTCGTATTCATTTTAATTTCCCTCAACGATCCAGCAGGCAACCTCCAAAAAAAAAAGAACGAATCGGCAACAACTAAACGAAACACACCTCCGGCAATTTTTATCGACTTAGCAGACATCAGACATAACACGCACATATGTGGCCTGCCATAGTATTTACTCGTCGTTTTTTATGTAGCGTGAAACAGTCGTTACTAAAATCACATGTGCCTTCAATGAACTTCGTCGCCATCATCAAATAAGTATTCGTTGATGGACCAGCTCCGTGATCCTATCGGGATGTTCTGTTTCGCGTTGTTTTTTGCGTCCGCATTGTTTCGATTCGGTTCCTGTGTGCCACCTAGCCCAACGGACTCGCTGATGGATGACGTCAATGGTATTAAAGTGTCCCTCAAGTATTTGGCAGGTAATGTGTAAAAAAAGCAATTTTAAATCGTAAAAGAATAATCACTCCGTTCAATTAAGTGGAATAATTTTCTTTGTGGACTAAATTCAAACATGTAGTGCTGAATCATTGATAATTAAGTAGTTTTTACCAACCATGTGTGCTATTAAGTAAAATAAAATGTGTGCTATTACAATTTGTTTCAAGGATCTATTGTTTGGTCCTCTTAGATGTTCTTACTTTCGTTAGTTTTAGGAGGACAGGTTTAGAACGTGATAGGATAAGATTCTTTTTCAATTTTTTTTAATGAAGATACGTTTTTCTTCTAAAATTTCCATTTTGAACAAACTATCTTAACTGGGCTGCTGAGTTAAGGGAGATTGCGATTGCTTACAAAATATTTATTAATATTTTCGAAATCATTTATTGCCACTAAAATTATTTCAAGATAGAAATGTAACGTAACAATAACAACATAAGACATTTGCAAAAAAGAAAATACTTCCAGCGCTTAAAAAAAAAAACAAGAAGTAACAACCATAACCAACGACAATTGCTTTATACGTCGCAACATACGGGAACAATAACCACAATTTGAATATCGATAAATTAAACATGAAGAAGGAAGTGAAGGTGGTAAGTTCTTCTTTAATAGAGGTATCTGTCATTTCGCAGCTACATGCTTTATCGTAGATTGTCTTCAAGAACTTTTATTTGATTTCCCTCGACGTTTAGCATTTTATTACATAAACAAATCTAGTCTTTACCGAATAATATAAGAAGCTATCTCTCTATTTGTAAATCAAATTGACAATCAGCACGACGTCCTTTAACAAACATTAAACGTATTGATTATAATATTTTGGAATATAAGAAATTGTTTACGAATAAATATAAAATCCAACGCTTAATTTTATCACAAAACACAAGAGACGAATCGCTGCTAAAAAAAGGAAAATCTTCCCATTGCTTATATTCAACGTTTATTGCTTATTAACTATTGCTTATATTGATACGTCTGTAAATACTACTTCGATCTTGGTGAGAGTCGTCTCGGTCTCTTCTCGATTATCCAGAGCAGAGAGCGAGATTGAGGATGAAACCAACTTTAAGGGATCGAGATCGAGACGAGACTACTTTATTGAGATTCTCGGTCTCGACGTTCACGTTAATTCTAAATTAATATTTTTTTATTACTAATTACATACGTTCGGTAAATGTTATTTAACGTTTCTTTACGTTTAAATTAGTCTTAAAATTACTGCAAGCTCTTAACTTTATTAAAAAGTAATGTTATTTTACTTTCATTTACTTTAGATTTACATTTTTACAATTTACATTTACATTACTTTCATTGTGATCGCAATTAGACATCCTTTATGGGATGCTTCATTGCCGTATACAGTGTTTTAGTCAAGTATTGGCCAATAAGGACTGCAATAAAGCTAATGGCGAGCTCTAGGTTTTTTTGTAAAAGAGCATGATTCTTTTCTAAACGAAACGAGTTACGCTTCAGGAAATTAGCAAAGTAACAAGAAACGCTCGTGTTTATTCGGGTTCGAGGTGCCTACTTATTTACCTAGAGTCGACAAAACAAGACTCTGTCTAATCTCTGTTAATTTCGTGAAACGCACGGAAAATGTACCCGTTTCTGCAGGCTTAGTTAAAACTAGTGAGCGAAGCAGTATTCAAATAAGATATGCAATTCCTAGACTTGTAAATTACATTAAAAGTATTCTATTCTTTATATAATCGACACAAAATATTTAATAGGATGATAAATTTTAGTTATAGGAACGTTCACTGCTAGAAATTCTTCCCCGATTTGACGAGGTTAGTCTCATCCCGATTTTTGAGAACGAAAGCGAGACGAGAACAAAATTATATGATCGAGACGGGGACTTTTTGATGTGAGATTTGTTTCGAGACCTAACCAACCTAGGTGCGCTCACTTTCCCAAACTCTTTTATTTTACTTTACGTAATTCGTATACATCGTGCTCACGATGAAAGGAGTAAATTCATATAAAATTTTAGTAACTGTTTAGTAGCTGGACGTTTCCAAAATTTAATCCAAACCTTTGATATACATACATAAAAATTTTGATTTTTAAACAGATATTCGAGATATTTCGTTTTAAAAAGTAAAGAAGCAACAAGTTCTAGCTTCAATATCAAACTGCTAGTTTTATTACTTTATTGAACACAGTGAATAGAAGCTCAATACAAATTTAATTTTTCTTTATTACAAATGTTGCTATATTTTCTTTCATGTAATATTTTATATAATTAAGTTAATAAATGAAAGGAATCGTTCGGACTATATAATTGCATTTCTATGTGTTATAATAGTTCTCAACATGTTACGCTGAAGCATAAAGATAGACATGCAGTAATAAAAATTTAATGAGAATTTTAAGATTTTATGACCATGTTAATGTTTACACAGATATGGATGCACTTTAAACAACTTAGATAGAAATGCATCGGCGCCTGGTTATAAAATTTCGTGAGAGACAAATTGTTCCATCGCCTCCCATGCAGTATGCGTTTTGTATTCGTAATACTAGTTTTGCTTAATAAAAACAATTGTGATCCCGATAAACGATTTGTTTAAACAAATTCATAACACAAAGCGATATTTTCAAAGATAAAACAGGCGGTAGCTTGATTCCAATTGATACATGTGGTAGTAGACGTAATTCTCCAGAGAACATTACATTGAAAAATAAATCATCAGCAGCATAGTGTCTTTTGAAGTAAAACTTTCTAAGCACTGCTTCTTGCTCTTAATGTTAAGTATATTGCTTTTAGCCGCATTCGATAAGTGGAATACAGTTTATAACAACCAAGTGGAACCAAGAGTGGTATCATCATCCAATTTACTGGCAGCGATAGACAGCAATATCAGAAACCTGCAAGATAGAGCTCATGTTTGGGACACGTTCCAATTGCACGTCTCCGCTTGGAACGATCAACTTTCGACGACTGATCGTAAATTAGATATAATAAGCAAGCAAGTAGCTCCATAAGAGGTAATTTTACATTTTATGTTAAATATTTTACAGCGCTCAGGAGAAATTATTTACTTTGGATAGTAAATTGAGCTTCATTTCTAATTTGGATTACAAGTTGGATACCGTTTTGAAGAAGCTCCAAGAAATTGAGGAATCGCTCAACACAATTCCGAAAAAAATCGAAGAGAAGCGCCAAGGCGAAACTTTGTTCGGCGAATTCGCCACCAGAGGAATTTTAAGCACCCTTAAGCTCATCGAAAAGAAGTTGGATAAGGTCCACTTAACCGGACAAAATTTAATGCTGAAGCAAAATAAGAACGACGAGTTTAAAACGCGCTTGGCGAAATGTAATAATCCCGCTAACCTCGAAGAGATTTTAAGGGATATCTCATCGAAGGTCGACGTAATTTTTGATAAGATCAGTGAGAGAGATGAAACACCGGAGCAAGAAAACAACGATTATTTTGAAGATCAACAGTTCGGTAGTGGAGAAGTATCTGATGAGATGAAATCCGATTCCGACCTACGATTGCTGAGAAGACTACTTAAACGAATTGGTTCGCCGTGTAAGCAGTCTAGTAGAATGTTTGATGGTATTATGTTGAAGCTAAAGGAGATAGAAAATAGTACCGCCGTTTTAATAAAAAGGAACGGGAGGAATTGTAAAGCAAATACTATCACAATTGATGCTGAAAAAGTAGCGAGCAACTTAACTCAATTGAGCAAAAATATTCAGTTAAGCTTAAATAGCCATTTTAGTGAACAAAGAGCTCATTTTAGTACTAT
Source organism: Oryctes rhinoceros (assembly GCA_020654165.1). Taxonomy (NCBI): domain Eukaryota; kingdom Metazoa; phylum Arthropoda; class Insecta; order Coleoptera; family Scarabaeidae; genus Oryctes; species Oryctes rhinoceros. The sequence goes on along the minus strand of JAIOKQ010001009.1, from coordinate 10,440,644 downwards.
GCTAAAATCTAGTTTGATTCATAATTGCTTACAGAATCCAACGGGAATACCGATTAATCTACCAAGGGTGAATATAACCCAGCAAACCGTATTAAGTACAACAGTTTCTACCGTCCCCGAGGCAGATCGAACGACATATACCGAGCAGACAGCTACAAGTTCGCCGTTAATTTCTACCGAGCCATACGAAATAGAGATTGCGGAAAATGTAACATCCTGTGAAGAACTACCAATCGATGCCAAGGCTGGAGTCTATAACTTTACCGACGCCGAAGATACCAATCTTAGATACTGTCGAGAACATTGGACAATAATTCAAAGAAGAGATAATTTCGCCGATCTGCAAAACTTCAGCTTACCTTGGGTAGATTATAAATTTGGATTTGGCGACATCGGCAGAGATTTTTGGATTGGTAACGAATTTATTTACGAAATGTCCAATATGAAAAATCTTATGCTTCGCATCGAATTGGAAGATTTCGAAGGCAATGTAGCATGGGCGCAATATAATTATTTCAAGATCGCTTCGGAGCGCGAAAATTACAAATTGTTCCTCGGAGCGTACACGGGCAATGCTTCGGATTCCTTATCCAGCCATAGTAATTCCTCGTTCAGTACTTACGATCGGAAAAACGACGCTGCTCCAAGCTGTTGTCCTTGTTCTTTATCTTATGGAGGCGGTTGGTGGTTTAACAGGTAAGTTCACTTCGTTTCTGATATGGGGACTATTTTGTTCTGATTTATTATTCTTTTTACAGTTGCTTCGAAGCTAATCTCAACGGAGTCTATTATAGGAACCCCAGCACCAACGAATATTTCAAGGGGATAATCTGGGAGCATTGGCTGGGTAACTACTCGTTGAAGAAAACAGTGATGATGGTCAAACCTATGCTGGAGATTGGCGAAAGTGTCGATGAAAATGTGACTGCCGCAATGTTTTTTCCGAATATCGAAGATCCTTAGCCCAAGCTTAAATTCAAGTAGAATTATGTAATAAACTAATTTTTATCAATGTATACGAAAATTATACAATATATTTTTTGTACTTATTTACTCATACATACATAATATATTCTAGGAGATAAGTTACTTGGTTATAACAGCAGAGTAGAAATAAATAAAGATCGTACTGTTTAGACTATTGTGATCTGGCTTTGTCTCATTTATTTTTTATACTTTTTAATTAATCGTTGTTTACGCAGACAAGATGCGTGAAAATAGAAACTTAATTTGCGCCACGCCAAAAAATATACATCTTTCAATCAAACAATCCCTTTTTTTCTATGCATCATGTTGAATTAGCGCATCCCGAGTGTCGACTTTTACTTTGTAAGCTTCATTTTTGAACCAGCCCTACAAACAACCGGGCTCCAATGTTCTCGACAGTATCTATGATTGGTATCTTCGGCGTTGGTAAAGTTACAGACTCCAGCCTTGGCATCAATTGGTAGTTCTTCACAGGATGTTACATTTTCCGCAATCTCTAGTTCGTATGGCTCGGTAGAAGTTAGCGCTGAACTTGCAGCAGACTGCTCGGTATATGCCGTTCGATCTGCCTCGGGGACGGCAGAAACTGTTGTAGTTAATATGGTTTGCTGGGTTATATTCAGCGTTGGTAGATTGACCGATTGTTGTTAGATTGTAGTAGTCTAAAATATGCCGGTTCTGGACCACCAATTTGTGAACCACTATATTTAGCTCTATTCTACTTTTTTTGAGTAGTTCTTCTACAGTTTAACAATTTAACTGTGAACAACAGGAGAATATAAATTAAATAAAGAAATAAATAATTTTGAAGGAAATCGATAGAATACAAAGAAGGTAACTTTGCAATAATTGAAAATAAATATATTAATGAAATAAGAAATAGCAAAAAAAAATAAATTGAAGAATTAAAAAAACTCATGTTTGCTGAAATATAACTTTATTAACAAATTCACTATTAAATGTTAAATTAAATTTTAATTTTCATCGGAAGATATACGTGGACTAATTTCCCCACCACCTGAGTCGCTGTACAATGATGACGATGGAGAAAGGCTAGAAAGAAACGTAATCACCAGAAAAAAAATTATTTAAAATCATTGTTTTAAATGTTACTTACTCAGTGTTTCCGAGGAAACTAGGTAGTCTTGTTGGGGATGGAAGCATTTGTGCTATTATATTTTTCTCTTCTTCGTTTGAGAATTTTAAAGATATTAATGTATGAAATCAGGTTTCATCTGCAAACTAATTTTTAATAGAGATATATTGTGCATAGCAATTTCAGACAGTGGAATATTTATGATAACGTTTCCGACAGTGTTCTGGATATGAAGCGTATTATTTTCAAATTTTAAAGTACAAATTCGTACATCTCTAGTTCTATCATAATTAGTCAGAAAAACATCTACCTTATTCTGCATTTTCAGATTTTGTGTGCTATTCCTTATCCTACAGTTTTTTAATTCTTGTAACTTTCCTAAAGAAACACCATATTCTTTTTCCATTTTACTAAAAAAGTTCCAATAAAAGAAGTGTTTATATGCATATATAAAATTGTATCAGAATACCGGTGTTAATTTCGAATTTAAATTAAAAATTAAAAAACTTCATACTTACCTCATTTTTAACAGCCAAAAACAACGATCGTTGGGTACTTGTAAATTGTTATAATATATTGTTTGTGTTCCATCGTAAATATATTTGGTTATGGGATTCAAATGCTAGGTTATGTGACCTTTATTGTCGATAAAGTTGTATATTATAAGTAACTTTCCCTATGTAGTTTCACTATTGATCGTAAGGTAGAACCAGTATAACCTACATACATCTACTCATGTATTTTAATTTTGATATGGAATAAATATGAATTCCATTAAATATTCAGAGATTACTCGTTGCTTATGTGATAATTACCTTGTTTATTCTTCATATGTCGGTTATATGATGTTGTAGTGGGAAAATCAACAAAATTTGCGTGACTTATCGATACACCTAACATAAAATTATGTTAATACAAAAATAAAAATACATAAGAGAAGATAGTCAAATTTTCTTACCTTCTTTAATATAAAATTGCAAAAAACCTCAAATTTCGGTTTTCGTTGTTTTTTGAGTATATAATTTCAAGTCTTTAGATTATTATTAAATAAGCAATCTTTGTACATTTGAAATTTTAATTTTTCAATATTGCATTTTCTTATTCCTTTGCATACTTTTTTCTTTTGATGCTATTTCATTGTCTTACCTAAAATCATATCTAAATACATACATTTTTGATCTAAGACCTACAAAATTCTCTAATAGGTATTCCTTTGTATTCGTCTTTAAATAAACCAAGTACTTTACTATTTTCTTTAGGCATCCAATCAATTGTATAATCATCTGCATCAAAATACTGCATATTTTCTTTTATATCTTTATAAATATCATCAGTTTCAACGTATGTAATAAGAGAGTCAGTATCTGTTCCTAACAGTTCAATTTTGTCATTATATTTTGCTTTTAATTGTAATAAAATTTATACATTAATAATTTTGATAATTCTAGTACAACAAAGCCTCCATAAATACGTTTATTTAGTTTTACTTTTGATTTGTATTTTTATAAAAGTACATTATTTTCATCTATTATTCTTCTCGTCTCATATTCTTCATATTTGCTAAATTTATCAAATGTATTTATTAATTTAACATAGCATCTTTTTCTAAAGATATCTACTTGATTAGGTATTAATTAGGCCAAACAATTTCTTCGATCCATGGTAAGTAATGCGACACTCTCGTGTAAATGCCTTGAACTAATCCACATTTTATACCGAAAGAAGTTATCCCCACTATTTTGTAGATATTTAAATGATCGAACATCTTTACTTGTAAAGGTCCACCAGAATCACCCTGTAATACATACAAAGACAATTTAAAAAGTCTAACTCCTTATAAATATTTACCTACCTGACATGTGTCTTTTCCCTGTTCCGGGTTACCCGCACAGATTTGCATTTCATCCAGTACGCCATCCGTTAAACGTCGTTGGCGACCGTATGCGTTTCCGTTGCACTCCTTAGTCGAAAATAGTCGTAAATCGACCTTCTGCAATATATTGCTACTTCCGCCACCGTGGTACGTAGTTCCCCAACCCGTTGCCCATAATGTGCTATTGCCAAAATCGTATGAATTTTGAAGGCAGGCGGGCATAACTCCTCTGGAGTAGTTGACTGGTTTATTTAATTGAAGCAGCGCTATGTCGTGGTAAAAGGACGGTCTCTTATAAAGCGGATGCACAAATGTGTTTATCACCTCGAATGTTTGGGTGTCACTATCCGAGGAATCGCTGTCCGTATCAATATCTCCTAATCGTACCATTTTGATGGGACCACTGCGAAATTTTTTTTTTTATAATTCTCTATGTGGCTGGTGGGAGAGTAATGCATTACCTCTTAGAAAAAGTGCAGTGAGCTGCAGTTATGATGAACTGATAGCTAATTAGACTACCACCGCATTGCCATTGCATATCACCTTTGCCATCATCGTAACCTAGAGCTGCCTTAAGTACAAAGTGGTTAGATAAAAATCTCGAAGGTATAGTATTAAAAACTTACCATATGAGGAAATTCGAAGTGGTCTGCGTTTTGTCCGTTAGTGATATATCTGGTCCTGGTAATGTATTGTTTTCCGTAATCTACAGCTTCTCTGCAGGCTGTGTTTAAAGAGTTTGTTAGTTTGAGATTGCGCTAGGGGTATATGCAAAAAAGTTAATTCTTTATAAAGATGAAAGACGCACCTTTTTGAGCTTTTCCATATGGTCCAATTTGAAAATCAATATTTTCGGTGGTTTGTTCTGGGACTAAAGATGATTCTTCATTCCGATCAATATCCACGTCTGCTTCATCATCATCATCATCATTACTTAACAATACGTTTGTTGTGGATGCTTCTACAGGATTGCTAACTCCGGTACTATTTACAGCGCTAATCTTCGCTGGAATTTGTATGGGAAATTTAAAAGCATCTCTCTTAGGTATTTTCAGATCGTTAGCGGCCGGTCCGTCGAATCTAATAGGTCTATGCTGGGACGTGGCAAACGTTACTAAGTCTTCGTTTATAAACGTACTGGTAGAATGCGCCTCGAATTGTACCCGTTTATTCCGATCAAATATTGCTTCCGGTAAAGATACGCTTTGAAAACTTAGATTAGGTCTTTTGAAGATTATCGGATGATTCGACAAAGGCTTCTTAACAGATTGGAATTCATATTTTACGATTCCGCCTTGGCTTTTAATTGGAAATCTGGACGTTGAGAAATGCTTAATAGAATCATCAATAGAACCGTCATCCGAGGTCGCATGTTCACGACTGCCGTTGAACGATAATCCTTCTTCGTTTTCTTCGAATTTTATCGAATTTTTCGAAGCATTGCTCACGTCGCAGCAAACTATCGGTATTTCCTTATCGAATCCGCATATCAACGGCTTCGCTTTCGATTTTAGTTCCGTTTTGGCTGATTCACAGTTCTCTACGAGCATACAGTAGCCTTGTTCTCCATTGCGTAATTTACACGTTTCGTACGCTACGAGAAAGATCATTGTGTAATGTGGAATTCATATTTAGTTGCACTTACTATATTTGCTTGCACGTAGTAAGCGTAGTACGAATATAATTTATGCGTAATATACCACTTGCGTTGTTACATAGACGTAATTACACGAAAAAAGAAATCTAATTGGGATTCCAAGTAGACGTAGGATGTGAACAAGATTATTTTGTTTGCTATGTTGCGACGGTTTAGATTTGCTATTTTTTGTTTTGTAAAAAAGGAATTACCGAAAAAAATTGTTCACATGTCCCTAATATTTGACCATGTAAAATCACATTTATCTTGCGTAAGGAAGCTTTCATAAAATATGCAGTTAAATATTGACGCTAGAATAATTTACGTACCTATTAGGGATAATGCGATGTTCGAATGGCATCATAGCATTATTATATAAGTTTGCAGTACATTTAAGCCTATTTATAGTATCTAATATCAACGTTCAGGTATTTATGGAAACATGGAAAAAGAGGACTTAATACCGGTTAGTGATTCGATTTCTTTTTGGATGGAAGAATGTGCACAAAAATCAAATGTAATTTATAAGAACTATGCACCTTCAACGATTATCATTAAATTGAATCAATTTAAGCACGGTTGAACGTACGTATTTCATGAGAGATCCTATTGAGGTGATTACGATCAATAAGGCGCGGGATGTAGTTTAGAGAGGTTGATAATATAGCAAACATCTCAGTTGGACGCATGCAAAGGATGTGCGAGAAATGATAAATAAAAAACGGAATCGTGTGAACTTTAAAGCAGTGTTCGAACATGTTTAAAGGCAATATAGACGAATCTCCCCGGTGTTACACGACTGTAGATTGACATGGGTACATCGCTACCCACCAGAAACCGAAAGTCACAGGGCAAACTGAATTTTTCCCGGCAAACGTGCACCAAAAGAAGAGGGAAGCGATTTCAACAGCCTGAAAAGTTATGTTAATGATTTTTTGGGTTTTGGAAGGTTTAATCTTATTTGATTATTTGGTGCGAGAAAGGATAATTTCGGGACAGTATTACGTTGATTTATTGGACCGACTTGACGCTGAACTAAAAAGGAAAAGGCTTTAACCAGCAAAAAATTTTGGATAACGCATCGGTAATCGGGAGAGGAAAATTAGTCCAGTTAACCGTAATGGTCTCCTATGATTTCTTTCTTTTCCGAACTGGAAAAAATGGTTTAGCGGAAAACGGTCTACGTCAATATAATTGCAGGAAACAAAAGTTAAAAAAAAATTTATTCGAGTATTTTCAATTGTTAAATGTGCAATAAATTTTTGTCACAGGTTTAAAATTTAATTTTTTGAAAAATATACAGGCCGATCCGTTGAAACGTTCTAAATCTAAGTGTTCTTTATATGAAGTTATTCTTTGTTAATTACACATTAATCGGCATTAAAAAAAAATAATAATTTTGCTAATAGTAAGCACGCATTTTGGATATTGTCGCAGCGTGCTTTAATCTGAACTGATCGAAATTCTAACGCACAAATAAAAGAACGTAGAAGCATACTCACCGGTTACAAGGCTCACAGAAATTATGCAATAAATACATAAATATCGAAAAGAAGTCATGGTTAAACTGAACGAGTACGGCCTCTTTTCTCGCCTCTTATATGTCATTCGATTGCAATTCTTTATTATTCACAGTATATATTTTTATTACTGGAACCGAATTTGTATATCTTATTAGCAGGATGTAGATCTGAACGCTATTACATGTGTAGATACCGTATCTACATAAGGTAGTATAAGTGGATAAAATGCTACTGATGTGCCATAAGGGTACGTTAAATTAGGTCGCTTAGGAAATGATGGCATTATTCGGTTATTGATCAAATTTTCCTGTGAAAGTTATTACAGACAAATTTTATTTTAGGGTGAATCTACAATAAAACACAGGTCGTTTCATTAGAAATTGAAGCTACTAAAGCAAAGATAAATACGTCTAGTAATAAGGGTATTCATTTATGTAAAATATTTATGATCAACCTTAAATATTGATTTAAATGTTCTTCCAAAAAAATTAGTAACGACAAGAAACAACAATGGATAATAGTTCGTTTCCATTTATTTACAAGTAATCTTATATTCTTTGTAACTTGTTTTGTAGTTGGAAAACAATTGAAAACATTGTTTCTCTTAGGTATATTTAATTTTACTTTGGATGCGGCTCAAACAGGGGAACTAGGGAAACAGTTTTAAATTTTGTGGTGCAAATTTTGAACTGCCCCAAGCCGCGCCCTGCTGCGGTCGGTATTTGCTTAGCACCTTTTGAGATCTTGGCAAGGCTTTCGACTGTATACAGCACGACATATTAATTACAGAATTAGTAAAATATAAATTCGATAATTTAAGTATAAAACTTATTTTCTAAATAACAGAAAGCAAGTAGTGAAACGTAATAATGCTACTGTTGCTTCAGTTGGTGTGCCAGAAAGATTTATTTTGGGTAATCTGCTTTTTTTAAATTTATAACAGTGACTATAATGGTGAAACTGTTGCTGCCGATGTTGTACTTTATGCTGACGACGCACTATCCGATGCAAATCTTATATTTTGCAAAATGTTTTGGCTGAGAGGCGCGTTGCTCAGTTGGATGTTGAGATTTGGTTTGTTGCAATAAGCAAGACTTGGGGAATTCAAATTACATTATGAATTAAACAAACGACTCGGTAGCTCAGTGGTAAAGTGGGTATGCGCTTGATTGGGCTGAGCTATGCGCTATATGTCGGAGTCCCGCTAGGATCAACAAAATTTCTTAGTTACACCCCTGAGTCACCAGTCGCAGTTGGGTTACAATTAACCGCGCTTCACCCACAAGGCAAGAGGGTGACGATAACAAGGCCATGGAACCCTTTACAAATACAACTTACGCATTAAAAGATTCCCGAGGTAAGCTTCAAAAAGTTTAAACACCCCGTTGGACTACCACCACGCTAAAAAAAAAAGAATGAATAGTTGTTGGTTTAAAAAAAAAATAGTCAATTGCGAGGACATCCCAATAGTCAAATTAATTACAATTTAATAATTTTTCCAACGACTTTCTTGCTGCATAGTCTCTAATAAAGATTGTATGTAGTACTTGCTGTTCGTACAGAAGTTCGAAACCTTATCGTATCAGCAACTCTTGCATAAAAGGCGCATGGTTTGACGAAATTGTTCGGCTTATTACATTGAAACTAGCCTCATGTGTTTCACTGCATAAGGAAAATTCTTATTCGGATAATGTATTAGTTTTATGATCAAATTTAAATTCATTATTTTATAATTTGGGGGAAATTAAAATTGACATAATTGAACAATAAATAAGTAATTAACATTGCACGATTGCTTAATTTTTTTATCGATAAGCTTTATTTTATATGTTCTAAAAGACGTATGATCTCAATTTAAAGCTTGCAGAGTATAAAAAGAGTTATTAAAAATAATTTACAATAAATAATTTAAAGCATATTGGTGAGCGTATTTCTATTTCAGTCTTTCATTAATTAGGCCACACTACGCTTTCAATCCATGGTACGTAATGTGATACTCTAGTGTAGACTGCTGGTACTATGGCGCACTTTATTCCAAACGATGTAATTCCAACAATAGTATGTAGATTATTTTCATCCCCAACGCGATGAAATTGTAATGGACCGCCGGAGTCGCCCTGAAATAAAATTATACGGAAAATATTAGAAATCGCCTGAATTTCGCAATGGAAACGGTTCACTCGATTAAATTACATTCAGCGATTTTCAGAAAATAGCCAATAAAAAATTATTATATTATTTCTAGTTTCGTTGGATTAATTCAGATAATTTAAGAATCGAAATAAAGTCATAAATAATAAAAAAGAACGATTTTGATATTAAAAGAAGCTTACCTGACAAGTATCAGCTCTTGCGCCTCCACCATCTGCACACATCTGCCAGTCCTCAATAAGTCCGTTAGGCAATCGACTTTGGAGCTTGTAGTATTCAGCGCAGGTGTCATGCTCAACATAGCTCAAATTTACCTTCTGCAAAACGTCGTGAATATTTCCATAGAGTTCTATGGCACCCCACCCAGTTCCGATGAACGAATCGCTTGGCAAGTGCTTGTTCGTATACAAGCACGCGGGTTTCACGCCAGCTTGAATGTTCGCTGGACGATCGAGCTCGATAAGCGCAATGTCGTGATAATTTTGCAGAGGTGAATATTTTGGGTGCAGGTGCGTTTTCTTGACCCGAAACGTTTGTACGAAACTCGTCACTAAGGTGATTTGATGGATCCCTAGTTTGATCTGGGAAACGTTGCCGCTGAAAATAAATATGGTCAATAGTGTATGATATAAGATGCAAGGCTTATCTCACTATTTAGAAAAGATACAATGGGCAGCTGTTAGGACGAAATTTTCGCTAATAAGACTACCTCCGCACAGCCATTGGGTGTTATTCGATTCGCCATAGCCTAATAGGGCCTGAAACACGAGAATACGGGCCTTTTAGTTTCCTTCTTAGTATTGGTAATTGCTGTATGACGTACCATATGTGGAAACTCTAGAGGGAAAGCATCCACTCCTCCGATAGCTTCTTCAACATTTTCGGTCAAACTAGGATCCGAAGGAATGGAAGCAGCAGCTGGTAGGGGACGTGCAGCAGTTGTAGAAACAGTATTAGCTGTAGTTGTTGTAGTAATAGATTTCTCTCTGTACTCCAAGCACTCTAACAATGAAAATGTGATTAGTAGTTTTCAATTTTGTATAGGCTATACAATTGGTTACCAACCAAATTCGATCTGATATCTACCTACGCATCTAACAGGAAAGCAGATAGTGGATAAAAGTATTGGTATTCTTCACTTAAATATAGTTTTTATTAAAGAGAGCTATTTCAATTTAATAAATTTTAGTTGACGACCCGTATCCTTAATATTTTAATATATCTAACGATAAAAGATTGAAAAGTGAAACGACGCAAAAATGTTAATAAAAAAAACTCGAAACATGATGGTGTCTCTCTAGTTTAAGATATATGTAAGTGTACATATATACAACATAATGTATAAATACAGTGACATTTTTGGCGACGCCGTATCTATACCTTCTACCATTCGTAGCCGTGCGCTTGGATTATTACAGGATTCACAGGTAGATTTTATTGTTCCCGTTCTAGTTTATGATGGGTATTCCCAATAGACCCAGTCCTGTACTTTTATTTGCTGAACCCAAGTACTTGGCCTTGTCACGTCAAGGTAGTATTGATGTTTAGTCGTTGCGAGAGGGGGACAGAACATAAAGCGGCTACTGTACACATATATATATATATATATATATACATATATACTATGTTACGAAATTCGAAGACGCGGACTATGAAATGACGTTATGAATAGAGAGGACAAAAGCGAGCGAAATCATACCTGTTTTGCAGCGATTAGGACTCGGGGACACGAATCCTTATTTATGAGACGAATAGACACGAGTCTGTCTAGTCGTTGCAAAAAAGATATGATTTCACTCACTTTTGCCCTCTCTACTTATGAATCAAGAACTCATACGGATTTCTGGTTCATTAACATCGACCATGAGTTTGATAAACTAATGCTCTCAAAAATCGCATCTGGTGACCGAGGTGGGCAGGATATTGGACCATCTCTGCCAAACCTACGGCGAAGGGAAGTGTTATAAATCACCCCAAGTATTCAAATCAAAACGACGTTGGTGATTTCCAGGCGTGATTCTCATAATTCCATTGATGTTCATTGTGAATATTGAAAACCAATTTCTTGCCAATGTTTAGTTTTTTTTTGCAAATTCAAATTATTGCCCTTAAAAAGTAAATAGATCTTATCGGACTCTTCTTTTTATTTATCACACATTTGTCAGTTTCCTGTATTTATTAGTTACTTTGAAGCATCCCTCACCAATTAAATTATCTAAAATTATCTAGTTAGTGTATGTGAACGATCGCTATATGTGCAGCGGTCATGACATGCCAAAAATGATAAAAATATAATATTCATGCAGAAAAAGGCAAATAATTATTTGTTTAAATTCTTTTAGGACTATTTATTAAAATTTCTTTCTTCCAGAATATATAACAAACTCTATCACGGTAACCACTTGTGCTCATCACGTACATTTGATCTACGTATCAAATGTTAAATAAAAAGAATCTAGTCGAGTTACCTATTAAAAAGTAATAATGAACTATTTCGATAATTTCGAAATGTTAAAGAATACGTACGAAGTGACCACATTGAATGATGTTTTTAAGAATGTAAAGATAAAAGAAGAGATTAGTTTATTATCACATTTGAGTTAATTGAACTAATTTTAAGTATTACAACTAACTTGTTTCTAAACTTTTAACATTTTTTTTCTTCCAAAAACTACTTTAAAGTCCTTAAAATGAGTGACTTGTTTTAAATAAAATGTACGGTTTCACGAAAAGCTATTGATTGTTGTAAACCATCGTTATTTAAGATTTTATAAGACAAAATGGAATATGCGAAGATAATACTCACTTCTTCCAGCGACTGTTGGAATTCTTAATATAATAATTTCGCAGCACACTATGGGCGTTTTTCCTTCGAAGCCGCATAACTTCGGTTTATTTCCAGTGCGTATCATCGCGAGAGCCGATTGGCAATCTTCTATTAACACACACCTCCCATTGCCGCCAGTATCGGAGATGCAGTCTTCGCCTACTGAAATAATTTTTGGATTTGATCCCAATTTCCACGATCCCACAACATTTTTACACGGCACTCACCTGCTAATTGCGAGTTAATTGTGACGTAATTAATTATTACTTGAACAGTGACTACTAGTAATAGTCTTCTTAACATGCTGGAGTGGCTGCTTGCTCTGTTTCGATGTTGGAGGCGAACTTCTATACTGTCGAGTAATTGTGACAATAGTAGTTCTGTTGCTTACTATTTGAATAACATCAACCGGTTGTTCGGATACTCCATGTGCAATAATAAGAATGAACTTTTTTCTTTTTACGGTATGAGCGATGAGTCATTCATAGGGGATTTTTCTTTTATCGTTTAAAAACGACGTTTGTTGGAGTTCACTTAGAGTAAAAATCCTCACCTTGTTACTGGGAATATCCATTCGCTTGTTGCAGTTAGATCATATGGTTAAATATACGTAATTACGACGTTGTCCTGATAACTTGTAGTATTGCATACACACAATTGTTTAGTGTTATTAACGATTTAAGATGTATAAATTGACATTCGATAACGTAATTTATAGTGTACATAAACATTTATTAAGATTTATTGTCGGAATAAGAATATGTCTACAAAATAAATTGCTGACAGGAAACATTAGCAAATTAATCACTACTTAATTTTCCATTATTTTTATATCATCACGTAGACAGCCGGTACTTTACCATACGTTAATTCAAACTACGTATCATATTGTCTAAAGCATTTTTGTCTAATCGTAATGCCAGAGTTAATACACATCTCCGCCCTCTGGGAAGTTTATAAAACTAAGTTATTTTTCAGGAAATCCGCTATGGGCAGATTAGAATTCTTTGATATGTTATTATTCCAAACATAAGAAAGACCTAATACTTATGTCATTAGATCGCTAAAGATAGAAATACTGCGTAGACGGAAGGCAGACGCTACATTTTTTTTTATAACAATAAATACAAATACGAAATAAAACTTGATTAAATCTTTGTCTTTTTCTCGACATCTTTAGTAGAATCTATAGAATAATAGAAAAACGAGGCAGATAATGATGTCTTTGATTAAAGGTATAGTTCCAACAACAAATAATCGGATTTTCTATTTTCTGTTTTAAAAATATACGTTATAGGCGCCGACTGTAAAAAGTACTCACAGTCGGTAATGTAGATTATGATACAAAGCGCCATCTATTTCCAAACTCTGGTACTTCTCGTACGATTCTGGCAACTGTCTTAACTTTGAGAACAAATTATTGTGGTGAACAAATATAGATGGAACAATCTGGGTAAAAGTAAGCGAATCATTCTATCTAAATATTCTATCGCGTTTTTGTTATTCGTTCTCATAAAAATAAAGGGAGAAAGCTTTTTGCGAATCAAGTTTTATTATTGCAACCACATTGGAAGCATTACCATTTACATCCTTTAAGGCAACTTAGTGATCATTAAACAAATTGTTCATACGCGGTCCTATGAACGATGGCACAAGAGAAGGCATTTGCTACGTATTTTTTCATGAATTAGGCCAGACAACGCTTTCTATCCATGGGACATAATGCGATACCCTCGTATAGACAGCCGGTACTATGGCACATTTTATTCCGAATGACGTAATCCCTACAATCGTAAACAAAGGTTCTCCTACATCTCGCCAGAGCTGTAGAGGACCGCCAGAATCACCCTAAGAAGAAAGAATTCGGTCAGATCGCAAAAATTTGTTCAGGTACTCAACATCTGCAGCAAATGGTCTCATTCAACATTTTAGTCGCACCCTAATCGTTGCTAAACGCAACGATTTCTGAATAAAAAAATTTACCTGGCATGTATCAGCTCTTTTACCTCCACCATCTGCGCACACCTGCCAATCCTCATTAAGTCCGTTAGGTAACTTCCTGTCTGTTTGGTAATATCCAGCGCATGTATTATGTGCCACGTAGCTTAAATTTACTTTCTGCAGAATATCGTAAATACCCTCATAGAGCTCTGTAGCACCCCATCCCGTTCCTATAAACGAATGACTTGGCAACTGCTTCGATGTATGTAAACACGCGGGTTTTACACCAGCTCTAATGTTTGCTGGACGATCAAGTTCGATAAGGGCTATATCGTGGTAATTCTGAAGATGCAAATACTTAGGATGTTGGTGTATTTTCTTAACGGAAAATGTCTGTATTGTATGATTGATGTAGCTAAGTTGGTGCACTCCCAATTTGATCAGTGAGATGTTACCACTGCAATAAAAAATAATCTCCTAGAAAATTTACAAACCATTTATAATGAAATGCGTACTATCTTGACGAGATACAATGGGCAGCTGTTAAAACGAAGTTTTCGCTGATCAAGCTGCCGCCACACCACCACTGCGGATCATCTGAAGTGCCATACCCCAAAATAGCCTATATATGCATATATTAAAAAGAAATAAAAGTGTCAATTAACGATGCGTATTATATGCTTACCATGTGAGGGAACTCCAATGGCGAGGCGTCAACACCTCCAATTGCTGCTACCGTTACGAAAGAATTCAAAGGATCTGAGGGAGTTGTACGCTGGGTTGTGGTTGTAGTAGTAGTGGTAGTGGTAGTTGTAGTAGGAGTAGTAATTGTTTTATATTCAAGACACTCTAGAAAATTAAAAGTCTTTTTAACATCGAGATATAAAGTAAATTAAGTAGCACTTCAATACCATCGGAAGTATAACGACATAATAGTTAGCTTCGGATGATTTTCAGAAGAAGTCATTTCCAAAAAAACAAGCACCATATTCACTTATCTGACTCTTTAAGGCGTTCCAATTGTAGCAATTTTTGATGCTTTCTTTCCTTTTGTTGCAATAATTAAGAGCTGTATTGCACTTTCCTTACACACTTATGTTTATAATGTCTGAATTCTTTAAGTTCGTAGCAAAATCATATCTATCTACGTTTTTCAATTACTTTTTTTAGTTGTAGTTGCTTGTACTTAACATTTTGAATCAACAGTTAGAAACAACAATATTAATATATTTTGTTTACTGTTGTTATGGTAACTAAACAAAACCAATGCCAGAAATTACTTGGATATAATATCTAAACGTAGTACTCGCGCTTAATTCTAATTATCACTTTTACTTTAAGTATTAGATATATGAATAATTGTATAGCATCAGCGCTATTAAAAAAAAAAAACGTTTTTGGTGTTTAAATTTGGTAATGTTTAGTCTTGAATATTGAACACACTGTACATTTTGAAGCCGTTTTAATTAAATATCTAGATAGTAGTTTAATCTCGTTCCCACCAAAAAATACAGTTAGGTGATTGTGGACAAAATTAATATTTTGTTTACAATAAAGTAAGTACGTGGTTCGTTACTTCCTGTGTATACGGAAATATTTATTATTTTAATTACTTGCGCGTGATAAATGTGTTCAATATCCAATCTGAGAAGTGAGAATAAATTTTGTGATCCATAGAAACTATTCCAGCTCATTCTTTTCGTAAAACTCCCTCCAGAACATTATAAAATATTCTCTTCGTGAAAAGAAAAATATTATTAGTAAGCTTAGGTAACACTTACTTCTTGCAGCGATTGAAGAAGTCCTGAATATAACGTTTTCACAGCACACTATGGGTAGCATTCCCCTGAAGCCACATATCTCGGGTCTACCTCCAGCGGGAATCATCTTTATAGCTGCCGGGCATTTGTCTATCAGCAAACATTTTCCGCGTTTTCCAGCGCTGGAGATACAGGTATCGTTTTCTGAAATGTGTTTAATTATCTCTTATTTATTTCGAATCGCATATTCATGATTAAGTAACACAACAGTAATAATAATGAAATTTTCAATTTAATTAGTCTTACCTTCTAACAGCGCATTAACTGTTATGAAGCACAAAACGGTTTGAACGAAGACTATAAACAATATTTGTGTGAGAAGCATACTTCATGCGGTTACTGTTCAACTCATTCACTAACATTGGCCGGTTTTACTGTAACGTTACCCTAGAGAGTAGCATTTAGAGAGGATTAACCAGTTCCGAGTTGTAGAGGTAGTAATAGCATAAACGAAAGTATGTCCTTGAGTGTTCTCTTAATTAGCTTTTATACTCCTAAGCCGAGAATATGTTTATCTAGCAAACGTTGTCATTTGTTGGCCTTATCGAATATTTATTTATGTGCGTCAAGTGAAGACGATCGTCAATTGTCCAAAGGCGCGTATTTATCTGAGTACAGCGAACCCGAGCGGTCATACGTACAAACGTGCGAGGTAATTCGAATAACTATCCATCCACTAGCATTTCTCAACGAAGGAAGAATTCCGCAAGAAAGCGTGCGTGTTTGTGAATCGTGGGATATATTCGAAGAGTGCCATAGAAAAGCGCGTTGATAAAGAGTGTTAGTGGATGGGCAGTTATTGCCATCGATTGATTCTTAAAGAAAACTATGTATTCTAGATGTGGACGGCATTTGTGCGTCTTAAGTTGTTGAGTCAAATGCACTGTATAGTTAAAATAGTTACTTGTATGAATATAAATGTTTACATTAAATATATGTTAATATTGTGTAAAATTTGTCGTAGAGAAATAATTTCCAATGAGTTGGGATAATAAAAAAATAATTAGCTTGATCAAAGAAGTGAAAGTCGGAAGAAGACATTCTGGTAAAATTTTAAAAATGACGGACGATTGGTGATCAACCTGTTAATAACTCAGCTACAACCATAATTGCTATTTAGTGCCCCCACATCGATCGATCATCGATCGATCGATCGATCGATCGATGCCCCATTTATTACCTCGGTAGATTTCGTTCTATTAACAAAAAAAAATGACAAACGAGGCATTCCTGTTCGTGCTCGGATGAATAACATGTGATGATCATAAATATAATCCATTGATCAGTTTGATCTGAGTTAAAGAATCAGATCTCTGACGTATATTGAAATAGTTAGAAATTAAAAATACAGCGGGCCATGACAACCTATCCAGCTTCATAGTTAGAGATTCTGCAATTTCTTTTTGTTAATTGTTAACCTTTCTTTAACAAATTTACCAACTCTTTCAAAATGTTTTCCAGTTAAAAGCATTAAAGAAGAAAGGAGCTTTTTAATGCTTTTAACTACATAGATCATGGGCTATTATTGGATAAATTCGAAGCCGTCGGGTTTGCTCCACGTTTAACATCTCTATTGCGGGGGTACCTACCTGTTCCCGCTATCCTTCTCCCTTTACAGTTCAGCAAAGTGACAACGTATTCTTCTTGTCGGTAGATATGATTTAACAACTTTTAAGTGTCGTCATACTGCCTTTACCAAGGTCTTGTGCCTTACGGTATCTCCAACTGCGGTTTAGATGACATTCTCAAATGTATTTTGATCTAAATCAATATCGCGAGGTTGTAGATGATAAGTTCAACGTAAAATAAGATTACTGATATAAATGCGATTCATGAATCATACGGAAATCATACACAAATGAGATAAATATTCTGGAATTATATAACCAAATGATTGTTGTGTCTTATTCAATATCTACTATAAGTACGCTAAATTAAAACACTACGATTTAATGAAAATTTTTAATCTTGTTCTAATCCTAAAAAGCCTCCGTTATTATGATATAAAAGTAATGTATAATGTACAATATAACAATGCGAGTATATTTAATAAGGAAATATATTATTTGTTTCTCTTTTCCGTTTTATTTGAATTTTATTTTATTTCCTGGTTTAGCAAAAAATAACACAGCTACATATCCAGCTTTGTCCAAACAGCTGGACAATTCGGTAGATTTTCTTGGGCGAAAACGGGCAGAACTAAATGCTGCATCTTAATTCTAACGGATCCTAAACATGCGATAGTCGTACGAGAAGCCTCTGCAGCCTTAGGTGTCATCTTCCTTGAACCAAAGATACTTTAGGATAGGATACTTTAACATTTTTATACTTTCAATTCCTTTCTTGTGCGGGAGCCTTTGGCCGCATAAAGGAAAAGCTCAATGATATGATATATGAATATCCTGCTTGTTACGTAAGATGGAACCTATGGCTTTTGTAGCAGAGGACAGGATTCCCGCAATGTAGCCAACAAAGCGGAGATATGCTTCAAACAGTACTCCGAGTTCTTTAAATTTGGTATAGCGAGCGACTACTTCGGAGCCAACAGAGTAGTTAAATATATTGCTATGTTCAAGTTCAACCTATTCTAATTGAGCCAGATGATAATTCTAAGTTGTTTTGTAGCCTCAAAGAATAATTCTTGGAAAAGAATTCTGCAATCCACTACATCAGAGATATTGTTTACAATCAATAAGAAGAGCAGAGGTCTCATATTAGGTCTTTGTGCTACCTCAGATGTAATTACTTTACTTGTATATTAAGAACTATTTTTATATTTAGTAATAAATAAAACAGTTCCCACTTTTATTTGTAAAATTATATTTATAAAGAGTAGATTTTAATCGGCCCCGCTGACCTTTCTTCGTCACACATCCCTGGGCCACACAATGCTCTCAATCCATGGTATATAAGAAGAGATCCTAGTGTAAATGCCTGGTGCTATACCACATTTCACTCCGAAGGATGTTATCCCAATTACAGTGTACAAATTAGTCCCATCGAGTTTCACCTGCAGAGGTCCACCGGAATCTCCCTGGAATATAAAGAAATCATATCATTATCGTATTAACATCACTTAAAGATAGTATAATTGTTTATGTCCTTGCAATTAATAATAAACTCATTGAACAGTGGCAATTTTTAGAAAGTTAATTTTTTGAGTTTAGAAAGTTTTAATTCGGGATTAAAAAAATGTTCTCTTGGTATGTTTGGAGGCTAGTGTCATAATTGTAAAGGTGCAAGTTATCCTTTAGAAAAAGAATACGTTTGAAAATATAAGCGCTTGGCACAATTAGAAGATCCAAGGTAGTAAATGCACGTTTGCAATCTATTCTATATCTTAGAGTAGCAATTTTTCTTATGCGGCGACGCTGCAATCAATGATCTTCTTTGTGACTCATTTATGTTGGCAAACGTAATTAATGAATATGAGAATTTGTTTCAGTACGTTAAAAGACAATTTTTATCGTCAATCCAAGAGCATCAAACTTGAATAACTCGTATTTGAAGTAAAATTTGTACAGTACTATATTTGTAATTGTTTTTAAAATTGAATCACTTAGACACCGCATCTTTTCATAAGGGAGACCCAAACACAACAAGGTAGACTATTATGGCGTCCCTTCTCTCTTTTATTATCGATAACATTTGTTAAAAAAATCACGGTTAATTTCATATAGATCATGTATTAATTATCGTTTCTTTAAGAATACCATATTACAGCCTGCAATATGCCAGAGGATTTCGCGATCTCACGTCTTAACATTAGCAATCTACTATCTTAGCAATTTTAAAACGTAAACATTTGTTTGACGACTAGTGGCATTTAATTGGCGAAATGGTTGTAAAAAGACAAGAGAGCTTTTCACCTGACATGTGTCGCCTACTTCTTCATTATTACCAGCGCACATTTGCGTCTCATCTGTAAGACCGTTTTCCAAACCTCTCTGCGGTTGATAGAATCGATTGCAGATGTCAATCGAAGCGCTAGTCAAATTAACTTTCTGCAGGATATCGTTGTTTTCACCGCCGATCTCCACTGCACCCCATCCGGTCGCTATGAGAACGTTACTGTCGATGTTTCTCTCTGTTTGCAAACAGGCGGGTCTTATGGTAGCGGGTCCTATGAACACTTCACCTTCAAGTTCTAGTAAGGCGATATCGTTGTATCTTTGGAGAGGGTTGTAGTCTGGATGTGGGTAAGTGTTCTTCACTTTGAATCTTTGCTCATGAGCTTTTGTAGAACTAAGCTGGTGTACGCCTAGATTTACGTAAGCTACGTTTCCACTAAAAATATATGTATATATATGCTCTGTTTAATTATTTCGTTATGACATTTTTCTTGCTGGATATGAAAAGAAAAAAAAAACATGGTCGCTGAAATAATTAAACCAACAGTGAAATTTAATATAAATCTAAAACGGGAAACTATTACAACATGTTGCGTTAAGGTTAATTTCAGTAACAACAAAGTCAATTTGAACTTACAATCTTGAATAGATGCAATGAGCTGCTGTCAAAACGAACTTCTCGCTGATAAGGCTGCCTCCGCATAGCCACTGTATATCTTGTTCAGTGCCGTACCCTAGAAGCGCCTAAAATACGAAATATTTCCAGCAAGTCACGTTTGGATGTAGCACAGGAAATTATAGTTACCATATGTGGAAATTCAAGAGGAAATGCATTCACACCACCGATTACGAAGGGCACCGCAAATTGTATAGGTGGAGCTCCTGGACGTGGTGTGGTGGTCGTTGTTGTAGTTGTTGTGGGAGTCGTTGCTGTGATGTAGTCCGCGCATTCTTAAATGTCGGTTTAGTTATATTTAAAAATTAAGGAATTAAACGTTTTTGGTTTTCAGGAGGTTCCCAAGGATAAGGATGATATTAACATTAACATAACATAACATTTTCAAAATTTTCCTCACCGTGCTTCAAATGAATGAAATTTGTTCATTAAGACTGATATATAGTGTTACTGGTAATACAGGAACAGAATCAGACTTTAGGACACTTGTTTTCTAACATAAGAGAACAATCGATCACATCGTGAAAATAGCGGACGTGGTTTTTCTACAAATTAGAGGCAATTTCGGGAAGAATATTCATGAAATAGAAGCATGTGAAAATTCATTTTTAACGTGAAACCAGCTATGTACCGCTTGCTATCCGTCTAATTTTTCATTAAATTTAATTGGCAGAATTAAATCGTTTTAATTAAATTATAAGTATTCTGCAATAGGTAGAAATTCTATTACGTAATCGTATAGTTGTTTTTTTTTTGCATGCTGTACAGTAAAAATTTAGCACAATCGTAAATGTCAACTATTATACGCTGAAATATATTTAATCAGTAATAAAATATATGCAAGTTATAAATACAAATTACCTTTTTTTATGGATTCCACTGAATATGTTTTTATTGGTTATATGACGCATGCTGTTTAGAGTAAATCTTATAATAGTTAAGTTACTAGAAAGTCACATCGTTAGACTGAATAATAAATTTGAGTTGTACAAAGCTTTAACTCTTTTAAATATTGCATATCTTCCTTATGTACATTCCCGGTTTAGTTTAATAATTTTTAATTTGAAACTACTGATGTTATAAATAACGAATAACAGAAACGCTCATCTTATTTTGATTTTACTCTATATTCTTTTTTATCATAACCTAACAATACAAGATCGTTTAAAATAACTTTACTACTACGGCGACATGAACATCAACAGGAATTGTGAGTAGAGAGGACAAAGGTAAGCGAAATTGCTGCTCTTTTGCGGCGATTAGACGGACTCGTGTCTGTTCGTCTTTTTACTCGCATCACTGTACAGTAGCTGCCTTGTTTATGGCTTAGAAAGCGTCCTTCGAGTATTATATGTCGAGCCAATTAATTCAAGGTAAAAACATAACTTTACTATAGTGAATGCAACCAAAAATTGGGAAGTCATTGTCATACGTGCGTACGTATTGTCACCTACAATATCTACTGTGCGAAGAACAAATTATAACTTGTTAGGCATTCGCTTCGGCAGATAATTCTTCTTGTCATAGCAACGAAAATGTATTCGCATATTATACGTTTCGAGAAGTAATGTTATAATAGGGCTTACATAGGAAATCAGAAAGCGAGAACTAAGTAGATCTCTCCTCCATAAAACTACTAAACATTGCTTGTTGCGCTAAATTTTTGCTGCTTATTTTCTTAGATATTTTTTTTTTCAACGAATTTAGCTGCCTGTATTCCAAAAAGAATGGGCAATTTCATCCCAATTAACAGAAGCAAACGTATCGTCGTATGCTATGGGATTGAGCACTTGAGCTTTTTCGTTTATAATCTACATGGTTCTGCCTAGCTGTTTGGTGAATGGATAAATTTGCCATCAGCGTAAGTCTTTTAGAGCCGTTCATAAGGAAATATGTATATATGTGCGCAATTTTCCTTGTATTATGTCATGATGCCATTTCTCTATTTACTTACTTTTCGTACCAAATGATTTACATCGCTAATGAACATGTTTTAAGGTTATGAAATGTAAATGTATTGTCATTTTATATTAGTACGTACAGTAAACAAAGATATTTCATTGTCAATCATAAATAGCGAAACAGGATGCGCTAATTGTTATTTTACTTTAAAAATGTGTAGAAGGAGACGGTACTTACAGGTAATTAATACGTAACATCCCAAAGAACATTTAGCAACTAATAAATTATGATTTCCAGGTTTAAAAACAAATAATTTATCTTCATTCGAAAACAATAGTTGTATAGATATAAAAATTAACAATGCCTCAAAAAAAAAAACTGCCTTATAAGAAAAGAAAAAAAAAGGAACGGCAGACTTATAGTGTTGCATTCAATTTGAGTTCGAATTGCATCCAACTAGTTGGTGTGTCCGTATGATAAAATAATTAAAATAAATTTGACTCTTAGGTCTTATGTTGCTCATGCAATGATTGCTGGTATGCTTTGAGATTAAGAGCCTATTCATCGCACCATATGCAATAATAGTGACTACAAGATATTTAGGATTGTTCATAGTTTAGATGATCCAATTCTTGTGTTTCATCGCCGGAGCCAAACCCGCTAAGAAAACAGCAGGAACCTAGGATAAACTTATCACATTACGCGGTATCTTCGGGACTAGCGTAATGTCTCGCGCGTTGAATTAGCAATTTTAAGGTATCGGATTCGAAGTTCGGGCTCGCAACTCTGAGTAAGGTTTTCCGCATTTTCCCTTTACACCAAAGTTAACAGATGCTCAAGGTGAACACAATGAATTCCTTAAAACGCTTTATAGGCGTAGCCGAATAGTAACGATTAAAATTATAATATTTCTAGAGAGTTGTATGGAATCAAATTCAGGGGGACTCGGACACTGCGAGAAAACTTTGCAAGTTAAATTAAATCAACATTTTTGGCAAGTTTGCACCAACGGACTTAAATAACCTAATTCTAGATCATTTTTTCAAATAAAGATTCAAAATCAGTATAAAATGATGCACTAGGAACGTTTTGTAGTGTGAATGTGTTTGCTTTCTTTTTCGACATCCTTGAACATACTTGAAGTTAGTATTTTTAGTTAAACAATGAATGTATTTTTATGGGAACATATTACCAAAGCGACTGGGATACCAGGACCAATGTCCCAAAACGAGATTGTCCCGATTAAATCGAGACGAATGGTAAGGCTAAGATGGCCTGAAAAGGACTACGCTATTATTTCTGGTACAGAAACAGGGAATTTCTGGTACGTCGTCTGTTTGCTCTAAATGAAAAAGCCAAAAGCTAAAAATATTTATTTTTGGCTTTTCCAAATTATAAAAAAGAATCAGAGAAAAGTTGTAAAATATATAAAAATATTTAGATAGCATTCAAGTTAAATTCCATCATTTTATAATTGCTTCATTTTTTTTTTCTGGAACTTATCCAGATAATTGTTCGCATATTTTTTTATGTTACAAGCGCAAGGTGTGAATCGGATCATAGGAATTAAATACATTATAATACAAATATAAATCGTTTCTACTTACTTTCTTTTGCAATTGCTCCATATTCACTAGACTTGGCTTTCACGTTTACTACTTTACAGCACACTATCGGGATGTATCTTTCGAAGCCGCATAGTTTAGGCTGTCTTCTCCGCCTTATTAGTTGTATTGCTGAAGGACACTCTTCCACCCGCAGGCATCTTCCGATTTCCGCCATATCTGTCACACACGCATCTAACGCAGCATTGCTTAGATCCAGAAGCACTCGCAATCTGTTAAGAACTTACCGTTTATTTGTGCGCTGATGCCGTACAAACTAATTAGCACAATTGTTATACGAGTTGAAAACATATTGGAGCCAAACTTACTCGATCGCTTACGCGTTAAAAAAATGAAAGATGTGTTGTATATCTGGCTGTATTTATACGCACTACATGAAAAAAAATATTAGACGAGATATTAGTCACTTGGTTCTCCAAATGACAATTTATTTGCGTTTTCAATATTTGCGCTCTCAGAAACGTTGGTTAGTTGTTTTCGACGGCGAGGTGGTATTAGCAGGAATGAAGATGATACTTCAGCCTCGCTACCGTCACATTATATCGCCTGCAAGGTTAGAAGAAGCCTCATGTGCGTGTAAACATGACTAGGTGTGTATTTAACAGCAGAATCTTACTAAACAGTAGGGTAATCAAACATTAGCATATCTTGTAGCTATGAGAAAGTTTGCACCATTTAATAGGAGATCATTACAATAATTATATTAAGAATCGGAGAATACAACAACGCTTTGTTAGCATTAAGTTGCTGGCCTTGCATTAAATTCGGTATCTTTTAAGATTTCTAGGTCAAACCTCTTTATTTTCACTGTATACGGATATTCTAAATTAGCTTCACATGGTTGTAAAATATAACGAAATGTTATAATTGTAACTGGTGATGTCATTAATATTTACATAATAACGTAATTATTCATTCCTGAAGGGGATCCCCATTTTTTTTTTTCAAGTCCAACTTTGGATAGACTATAGACTAGCCACTACAGTGAGCTCCTAAAGTATTCCCTCTTTTAAACTCTTCGATAGCAAAAGTTGATGTTTCTACGTATAAATCAATTTATACTTTTTCTGAAATACCTGGTGTTATCGATAGTCCAACTATATTTACCGATACCAACCTTTTTGTCTTAAAAAGAACACATTGCAGAGAGGACACTTACCTGCTTGAGTTTCTACTTGAAGATCTCGCAGCATATTAGGCAATAAAGACAGTTAAGACATTTTACCAATCGAGGACAATAAGTTTGAAGAATGGGGAAGTACAGTTGAAAATCGCGAAATGTGAGAAGAAAGAAAGAAATTAATTTTTTTGTGCAATTTCTTTATTTCAAGGCAGTATTTTTTACATTCGAACAAACACGCGTTTCTAATGAAAGAAATTCTTTTTTCATTATTTCTTTAACTGAAAGTACAATTGCTTTCTCTGAAAAAATGTATCATTAGTTTAAAAGATATCGTGTCTAGATAGAGCCAGGTGTACAATTAATTTCGTAAAAGTTTAAGCTAAGATATGTTTATATTTCGTATTAAAAGAAATCAAATATCTCCACAATTAGATAACTGAAGACAAAAATTATACGTTTTTCGAAATCTGTTAGAAATAAGCGTACCAAATCAAAGCCAAAAACCGTGCAATGTATGGATGATCTATTTAGAATAACTAAATAATAAAATAATGTAGGCGTTGGCTCGTTATTTACTGATCATTCTGTGTATAGGAGAATAAATTTGCAATTCCAGGACGTTACGTATTTGATTTTTCCTCTTTCTTTCTTCGAGAACAAGCGCTTTCGGTTATACGTCAAATAGATATACATAGAATAGAATCGGACAAACATGAAATCGAACGAAAGCATATGTCACAAATTTTTCTTCTAAAATTTTTTTATAAGCTGTTTACATAATTTTGCCGTTAGGATGTTGGATTCCACCTTTAGGTCACACATTATCTGCTAAACCTGTTGCTTTAATAGCCTATTTTATATTGCTTCGTAACGATATTTTCGGCTTCTTTTGTGGATAGATTAGTTAAATAATTCTAGTTAAATATTCTCTCCTGTTTAAGATTCTGAGTGAAATAGTTGTAATACCTAAGCATTTCATTTGCAAGAATGAACATAAGTTGGGATTGGCGTTATTTTTCAGATTGATTTCGAATTAAATCAATTTCGCGCTTAAATCGTGGCGTCCGATACGCTTTCGTTCTATTTCGTGTTTGTCCGATTCTATTCTATATATCTATGTATTCAAGGTATCACCGAAAGCGCTACCATTACCTTCTTTTTTAAATAAACTTTCTTTAAGTAGGAACAAGGAAAATGAATATAACCATTTAAATGTTAAGAAGAGATCAGCTTTATTTTGTCTCGGAATATGATGTATCCGTTTTTTTTTCTTTTTGTTAAATGTTAAATTTTGTAACATTAAATGATAGATGAAGAGTACAAGTAAGGAAGTAATTCAATTAATTTATTTGACATGTTAATAATTGTTTTGTTGTTATACAGATTCATGTAAAAAATTGTGACGTTTTTATGTATTAAAATTTTTTCTTTAAAAAATATTAACGCCATCTCGCGCAATCTGTCGATTTTTTTTAATAGACTGTATATGAAGTTGCAAATGCAATAACAAGATTATTGTAATCTTGTTTGATTAATTTAACACGGAAATTCTATTTTTTACAAAAGAGTTGCTCTCTTGAATGTCAATATTCTTAATTGGTTCTAGAAAAAAACAATTGAATTGAAATTTCTGTGCGTGTCTTTATATATTATTAAATTCTTTGCTTGTCTGTAGTTTCCTGAAATATATTTCAAACGAAATATATTTCAAAACGAAAGGTTAATTTCTTTCACATACGCAATATTTCATAACTAGAGCTACTAAAGATATAAAAAAAAATCATGAAATATTTAATTTATATTAAAAAAAAACAATAAAATTGAGCTGCAAGGTACGACGGACGTCTATTTCTTTTCTCATTTTTTGACGGTCAAAGAATTCAAATAAATAAAAAGGCTTAAGTAGCATATATTAAATATATTATTTACATTATAATCGACTAAACACACAATAATAAATAAGGAAAAACACTATCCCACAGGGTTTAACGAATAATCGAAGTTCTTTGAGTATTCAAAAAAATCAGTTCATCAATGTTATCAAATTTAAACTATTCATAGAGCGACAATTAAATGTGCCTATACATATAGCCTGCTTGAAAATTCATTATTATGTTAGTAACGATACTATCTTCCAGGCCACACTATTGTTTCCACCCACGGTACATATCTTGACACTCTGGTGTAAACACTTGCAGTAACACCACATTTTATACCAAAAGATGTAATTCCAACTATTGTGTAAATGTTGAGCGATGGCATTTTTATTTGCAGGGCTCCTCCCGAATCACCCTACAAATTAGATACACTCGTATTTATTTCTTCCTTTCTATGTGTAAATCTGCTTACAGAAAGTGTATTAGATCTTACCTGACACGTATCTGCCAATCGGTTGCCACTTCCTCGGGCACAAATCTGTAAGTCTTCCTTTATACCGTGCGGTAACCTTGGGCGGCGTCCGTAAATACTCCTGCATTTTTTATTGCTTTCTCGCACAACCGCAGCTTTTCGTAGAACGTCTACACTCCCACCGCCATTTTCTAACGAACCCCAACCAGTGATCGTGAACATTTCTGGTAAGTCTATGCTATTATGAAGGCAAGCTGGTCTAACGCCAAAATTGAATTTAATACTTCCGTTAATTTGAATTAGGCCAATGTCGTTATAATGATCTCGTCCATTATACGCTTCATGTACGTGAGTCTCTTCAACTTGAAATCTTTGGATGTTATCATCAGAATCCATGTAATATAATGAATAGGCACCTACTGCAACGTACTTCACTGTTTGTCTGAAATAAAGAAATATATATATATATATATATATATATATATATATATATATAAGTCCAATGGGCAATTCTCAAGAACATAAGATTAATACGAATTTTACACGTTAATTCCCAGTTTAAACGCATTTTCTTAACACAGAGATTATTCATAAATTATATCGAGAAAACGTAAATATTCGAGAAGCCAAACAAACCGAAGGAAGATGATGAAAACTAAAAGATTTCTTTAATATAAAGAACATCGCTAAAGCACCGAAACTCTCTGGGAACTCTCATCTAAATACTTAATAAATTAGCTTTATTAACGTATTAGTGGACGTAATTTATAGCTCTTGGTAAAGATAACATACCGTCACCTCTTAAAAACCATCAATATCTCTCATAGTAGACTCCAACAAATGTTCAAAATCCTCATCAAAATTTTACATCAGCAAATAAAATCATCGAAATAATTGATTATTTTCTAGAAATAGATACCTTCCAGTGTAGATGCAGTGGGCCGCTGTAATTATGAACTTCTCACTGATTATACTCCCTCCACATAACCATTTAATATCACTTGTTTCCCCATATCCAAGAAGAGCCTGTGAACGAGTTCAATTTTGCTAAGATTAGATTGCTTATTGGTCGTCGAAATTTGTCTTACCATATGCGGGTATTCGAATCGAGATGCGGAAACTCCGGCGGTAATGTTCACAAGCGCGTCGAAATGCCGATCTTTGACTGGCGATGTTGTTGGTTGCGGTGCGATTGTAGAAGAAATCAGATTGCTGTATTCCTTGCACTCTATTGGAATGAATAAATAAATAAATGCGTTGGATTAAAAACTAGTTGAACTGATTGACGTATTTTTACGGTAGAAAAGAGTTCAATTAAGTTATTTTGTAATTCACAATTATTTCATTAATACTGCTGATAATGGTCAAATATGTCTTAAAGTAAGTAATCAACATCTTTTATTATTCTATTTGGGTCTTATTATAGGATGAGCTAATGTCTATTACAACCAAAGCGAAGCTGATTTTTAAATGTTTATCAAACTATCTTGTTTATGACAAAGGTAGTAATATTTTCACTGCTCACAAGTAATAGAAAACTCGTTTTACGCACTACGTTGACTGACGGTAGTTTCCATATCTGACATATTCTTTTGTTCAATTTCAGGGCAGCACACTACATTTTTCCTAGCGTTTTCGCATATCTTTATACTTTTGCGATCTCGAAGAAGCGCATCAGCTACAGGACATGAGAATATATCCATACAAGTACCATTAAGTCCATTATCTAACCGACATCGTTCATTAACTGAAAAGCGAATTTAAAATGGAATCATTAGGCCTATGCAAAGATGTCTTTGCCGATGTCGATGCACTTACTTGGTCTGTAATAAACTGTGTAACACTGAATTAAATATGCCATAAAAGTAACTAACAGTACAATATAGTCCATGGCGCGTTAATTGTCTTCTAAAACCGTATAACTATTGCTTGTGGCTTACCAGTCAATATATATCGTAAGGCATATTGAGGCTTTATTAATTTCGACCTCATGTTTATAAAATGCGGTTTGTTATTAGGTAATTTTTACGATTAGATAATTGTTACATTTTATCTCACCGTAAATACCGAAATACCTCTTTGCTTATCAACCTACTACGCTAGGGTGTGACGTGAATGGGGAATTGCTAAATACGTTAGATAGTGACTAAAATGTTAGCTCTCCATGTAGAACCATGGAAAGCGAAGATTAAAGCACTCAATGAGATATCTTGGTTTCAAGAAGCAGTCAAAGAAAGTAGTGGACAAACGAAAAAATAAAAAATAAGGACATGTTGTCGAGATCGATTCATTCTTCATGATCCCATATGGTGATATCCTCGATGAATTGACTCACAGATATATAAGTTTATATTTGCACCAATTAGCACACCCAGAATTTTTTTTTTTAGTTAGACCTGATAGAGTCATCAAACAGAAGGATTGGTAGAACTAATGCCTAAATTGGAGTTTCTATTGAGATTTTTAAAAGGTACTGATAATGGGCAACTTGCTTATCGAAACTTGGAAATTATAGTTCTTTATTATTAACTGCTAGAGCTGCTATATAAGCTATTCTTATATGATTTATTTTGAAAATACTACAAGATAGCGAGATCCAACTGTTGACGAAACATGGGTGTACCACAGCGCATCAGAGATTAAAGAATAAAAAATTTTTACCAGTGAGTGCGCAAAGCCTCTTTATTGGCAACAGGATCATAGCCACAGATTTTTTGAAAAGAAATTTTGAATGATTCAAATTTACTAAGCGATACAAATGAAAATCCGTTTGCCACGTGCATTGCTAGATGACGCCTAAGAGATCACCGCAATATAGCGAGTAGTATTAACAAATGAATATAACGGAGAAAGATTGAATTTGCCAAGCAGTGCTTGTACATACTGAAGAACTCTGGGCGTATGTTAGATTTTTCACTTGAGAAAACAAATCATCTAATAAGAGCGATAATAAAATAAGAGCATATAATAACCATTTGTTGGTAACTAAGCAACACATGTTTGTGATTACATGTCGGAGGATCTCACGTGGGACAAGTCTCCGCAGAACGAGAACGTCCTTTCCTATTTTAGATTTGCGAAGTTACATAGTAATAAATGGTTGTGCGCTACCTAGCTCGCTAGATTAGGAAGCAAAGACACATCTTTGCTTCCTAATCAAAGAACGTAAAATCATTTTGTCGAATCGTGTATATACATACATGTAAACACAAGTACCTATAGTATGTACATATATGTAATTGGGAAAATACTTTATATACTTATTGGGAAAATAATTTTTATATACTTGTTCTGTTTTCATTTTTTATCTATAGAGGTTAGTTGTTGCGCTGGTAGATTATCACCGCAAGTGGTAGAGTTGATAAAAATTTAACGGAATAAAATTTAATTTTCCTATTCAAAATGTGTTTGCGCATATCATACGTATATGACGATTACATGACGAAAGAAGTTTAGTAGATCAACAACTACGTAACTTTCGTATCGGTTTCGCTCGCTCTTAGATTAGCTGCATGTGACACGGATTTTGCCGTGTATGGTGTGTTTTTAAATTTTTGATGTTTATCTGTCATCAATCTCATTTGGATATTAAAGTTGTATTTCATGCCACTTTTACATATAAACAAGCGTAGAGAAGAAAACAAAATATTATTTTTTCATTAAATATAAAATCGCACATTGCATACAACATCCACAACTACATAAATATTTAATAAATAGGTATACAAAATAAAACGTAAGAATGTATATATCAACTGCTGTATTGACACTAACAATGACAAATTAAATCAATCCGTATCAAACAGTGTATACATATATAAAGAAAAGCGATAAACATGGAATGTCCTTTATTGATTAACCTGGATAGTGCGTGTACTAATCTTCAATCGATTCTCGAATATCGAACAAGTGAATACATGTAAGAAATAGTTGAATAACTTGCCCCCCGTGCATTAATTTTACATGAGATACATCCTACTGCTTCCGTGTATCATCTTTTTGAAATTAAATGCAAATCATTCGTCGATGCTTCGATGATTTATGCAACCAAAGCTACACACATTAATTTACATACACATATTAGCGATACCTGTATGTAAATTAATTTTTTTATTAATATTTTGGTGTGTGCCGTTCTTTCTTTCCTTTTTTTTACTTTAATCCTCATCTATTTCATTACAGTATTTTTGAAAGATGGTAGATGAACTCTACATAAAGATTAGGAATAGAAGTAGATAATGTATTTAGCCTGCGGCTACCTGATACGCTATAGCAATATAAAAACGTAGGCTTCCACGGCCAGAGTCTCTATTGAAAATAAACGTGTTTCGGGTTGACCTGTGTCATGTCGTTATTAAAATAAAAATAAAAATAAAAAGTTGACGTACAATGCATTGCAGTTGGTTTTCGCCTCTGGCGTGGTTTACACGTTGAGTTACCGTATTAACTGTTGCCTATCACTCTCCTGAAGAAGCCCCATACGATTGTGGGCGAAACGTCGAGTTCTTTTTTTTATTATTATTCTTATTTTTATTTTAACAACATGACACGGTTCAAACCAGGAACACGTTTAGTTTCTATATGCCATATATTTATTATTTTCTCTATCTTGGTTATTGTAGATTTTTTAATGTGAGATTTATATAATTCCTTTTACTATTTAGTAGTTATTTAGTAAAATTGTTTTAATTTTTTCGACATTTCGTGTGAAATTCTCTTTTTCAAAAAACGCTATGCACCGATGTACTACGTTACGTAATATGTACCAATTTTTATTGTAAAATAAGGAAAAAATCCGTAACTCCCAAAAAAACTAAAAAAATGTAACAGGTTTGAAAGAAAAAGCAGAACAGCACAATGTACTTTTGGACGGAAGCTTTGATTGAGAAAATATGTCGTTTATGAATCCAGACGGAAGGTGGTGCAACGGCTGTACTGAGATGTTACTGGAACTAATACTTGTTACCAGATGACAGTTACAAAGGTTTCTCTTATATTATTCCTATTCTTTTATAATTGTAATAATTTTTTCTAACGTCCACTGTCGTAAATAATTACAGATTTTGTCCATTATTGTCTAAGAGTCTAAAGTATTTTCCAAAAGAAAACAATAGAAAAACTAACAATGAAAACATTAATTATTAATTTGTTTGGATTTCTTCGGTAAATTATGAAAATCTGGAATTTCCTGGGTATTTTCCGACATAAAAAAATCAAACAGCTAATTACGTCGGAAAATACCAGCGAAATTCCAGATATCGTATATCTTCGCAGCAAAATTATGGAAATAATAAGTTTCATTAAATTTTAAGTAATTTGTTCGAAGAAACGCTCGAACACGTTAATTTTGTTTCTGCATTTGGTTTTCTCCATTTCCGTTTTTTTTTTTCAAAATAGCCAAAATAGGCCAAAAGAAAGGTTGGAGAATGAAGCGTAGATTACGGTGGCTTAAATCTTGGATTATATATTCGGCGATCAAAGTCATCTCCATTGATCAGCTGGATTTTGTAGGGATCGAGATTCGATGTTTTTAATACACGTAATCGCTGATAAACTTTATTGTCGGCTACGATCTATCCAGATACACCACGAGCATCTTCGCCCAAAACTTAAAATATCAAGTTTGACGTTTTCTTCATATTTTCTTAGTTATTGTATTTTGAAAGGGAGTATATTTTTGTGACACAACGGATCATTGTACTCGCTGCCTCTTCTGAGAAATCCGTTTGGCGTTTTTCTCCTCAATAACAAGTTTTGTATAACAGGTAAAACATTAGCGAAACAAATCTCAAACAATCGCAAATTAAAAGTCACATATCTGCGGTTTAAATTTAAATATAATTTGTTTATCGAAAGGTCGTCTTATTTTTTTATGTTTCAGGAGTGGAGACGTCTGGCAATTATGTTATATAGAAATATGTACATACAAGTAACTTTAGCAACAATGTTGCTAGTTTTTGTTATTTTTCATAAGATTGAAAGCAATACGTTTTATTAATCCGGATTTCGTATATTTTTCCAAGAATTATTATTCCATGTATTGGCATTTAAATAGTTATGAAAAAATACACAAATAAATTGACTCCGATTATCATTATTTCATTTCAACAAGGATTTTCGTAATATCATATTTTTACATGAATGTTTCGTCCCAGTTTTCCACTGTTTTTACCAAAGATTTTAGCAAAAGCCTTTTACCAAAAACCTTTTACCAAAAGCAGGTTTTATAGCATAGAAAGTAGAAGATATGGTCGAAATTCGTTGAAAATATTTCTCTACCTATATCTAACCTAAATGTAACGAATAAAATACTATCTTTTGCTTCCCGAAAGATTTGCAAAAATTCATTAAAAATAAGGTATAAAAGGTATGAAAATTATTTGTTTGTAACATCATATCCGACGTAACTATTATTGTCTAACAAGTTAAGAAGCACGTATAAGCAACAACGAGCAATAAGTGTGCGGACGAATGATCAAAGTTCGGCATAAAGCGACGAGCTTTACTTAATAAAGTTTTTCAACGGTAACAGAAAAATTAAAGCTTTGCTTGAAAGAACTAAGGCGTCGATAGGAACTACATTTATGGTCAATTGAAAGACAATGTAGCCTCTTCGAGATAAGCATATTTAAAAAAAAGAATAGAATTTACCCGAGTCAACCTTGTAAAGTTTTCATTTGATCGAAGCCTATATTCTCAAAACAAGCAAGATATTTTCAATTCAATGAAATTGAATTAAGAAAATAATTATTTCCAATCAATGATAAATTTATTTCCGTATATCGAAAGCTATCATTTAGTGTCTGTTTGAAACAGACTTTGTTGCGACAAGAATAAATTTTTCCGCGTGGCCGGTTAGAAAATCCGCGCCAAATTTTTGAAATAATTTTCATTCTAATGATAGATATATTGTTGTAATTCTTAAGTATTTCTGTGCTATGCTAATGGTAAACAATTTAAAAACTTTTAAAACAATTAATAAGGCAAAAGATAGCTACAGGACACCCGAGAAAATTCTATCTATAATAATGCAATGAATGAGGCATCATTCCATTTTAAATAAGTAAGCCGATTGTGAGGTCCGGTATAACCGGAAAAGCATCCATATTCAGAATAATTTCATAGAGCTGGTTCAAATTTCAAAAAAACGATTTTCCATGACCATAATACTTTGAAAGAACGGTTTCAATTAATCACCAGCTATATATGCGAAATGGGTGCTTATATGTATGTGTGCTTGAGAATATATTTACAATAAATCTTTCTTGATATCCAGAAATTCGATACTTCTTCGTTCTAATAGCATATTGCAGAAGCCCTGCAGCTATTAATCAAGACTACAAAGCCTAGAAATACACATAAATCCATTGCAAATTACATGCTTCAGAAAAGATAAAGAATTTCGTTCAAGTCAGATGATTCCTAATCCCATTTACTTTATAGATATCAATATTTTTCATTGATAGCAGGTAATTGTTTATTTTTCAGTATTTGTAACATGTCAACTAATGTTCGTAATTCTATCACAAACAAACCCCAACGTATGTATGTATTTTCCCGACACGTCATCGTTGTGTTATGTGAATACACCTTACTGTCACGTTCAAAACATATTATGCAACTATTGCCTACCATATTTTATAATAGTTTTATGCGTATAGGCACAGTTATAATTTTCGTCAATTTAATCGAACTACCTACATATCTACTAAAGGTTATTAAAAATCGTAAGAAAGCCAGAACTATTACATAACTCTTCTTTATATAATAAAACGTGTTCGATAAAATTCGATAAAAAATCAAACGCCTATCAATCATCTTCATCGTGATTTTTTTTCATCTTGTATCTATTAATATGTAAATAAATTATAGTTTTAACAGAAAGTATTATGCGGTTTTTGGGAGAAGCGTTAAGCATCTCGCACTTTTAAATAGTTGATCTTGCTAGAATTTTTACGAAATACAAAGGTGTTCCAACCGAGGTAATTTGAATATACCAAATATCATATCTACGGTTTCATTTCCTTATTCGGGAGATAGACGTAACCATAAATTTTGCCGGCTGGCCGAAGCGACTGATTCCGTGTTCTTCCGATTAGAAAGCAAGAATGTTACATGTTGAAATTACTCAAATGACTACGCCTTTTGTAGTAAATACAAGATTGGCAGAATAAGTAACCGAGCAAGAATTATTTATGTTATAGCATTATTATTTTTCTCTTATTGCGTTTCAGTTTTTTTTTTTTGCTGCTGACGTGCTGGGGATTCGTTCAATTTTGGAAATTCCAAAATGCGTAATTGACGTCGTGAAGAAATTGATACAACTTCATGCTAGTCTTATATCGTCAAGACTACCTCTAAATGTAAAATGTATATATGGACCTAAGTAGGTACATAGTGTGGTTGAAAGAATACCAATAATACAATAGCACGCAGGAATATTAACAAATTTAAGCGATTAATTGATGTTAATTAACAATAATTTAATATCTATTTGCATAGACATCAACAATTATGTCGGTTCTATCGGTTTATATTTCCCTACACGAAATAGTTTATCTCATTTCTATAACTTATGTTGGCTTTTAAAATTGTGATAAACGACAGCTTCCTTAATATCATCTTGTATATATACGTACTCCTTCGAAGAGATTTTGGTGAAGTGATTTAACCTAATATTCGCTGCACTCATTTGAGAACAATTTAATTTTGGTTGTTTCTTTGCTGTATTGTCTTTCAAAATACATTTATTTAGTTGAAAGAAGCAAGTATTTTACACGTTTAAGTAGAAGCAATTGGTCCTGACTCTTCGCAAGAAAGATAAACCGATGCGGACGATATTGCTCTTCGAACCAGTAAAACGTAATAGAAGATCTCGTGGAATTTTGAAAAAGTTGTCGCCTCCATCCATAGATTCGATTAAGTCAAGTGGCACGCTTGATCGTAATAACAACCTTTGTTACATACGAACAACCTAAAATTAAAACGATGGAGAAACTTTCATATAAGGACATGTAAATTTCCTCATAGCACAAGTTCTTTAATGGACTCCTTTTTGACGAAAACTTATCTAACGTCACTAAATGTGTAAGACGAGGATGAGAACTGGGGGGGAAGAAATCATCAACACTGTTCGGCCTCGCGATTAAAAAGAATTAACAAGACAAGCCTGTCAATTTGAAACATTTTCCAATAAAAATGAAATAAAATAAAGTAAAAGTGAAAATACAAGAACAATTACGTTCAGGACTATATAAATTCATTTAATGAATTGTTTTGGTTGCTTCTTGCATTAAATGAGAGACAAGTAAGAGTATAAATCCTAATCCTGTGGCTAATACTGCAAGCTCACGTATATTTAATAGACGTTGCTTTTCTATTAACAAAATGATTTAACGATGTTTGTGTGTCAATTGTTTTAACACAATTTATTGAAATTTCATACAAAAAACCGAGGTGTTTCTAAAAATAAACTAAAAATGACAAAACTTGCCTTATGTTATTAATTAAGAGGACAGAGCCGGATGAAATTATTACCTTTTTTGCAGAGACTAGACGGACTCGTGTTTCGTCGACTCTCGGTGAAACCAGTAGGCAACATTCTCGTGAGGCGAATAAACACGAGCCTATCTAGTCGCTGCAAAAAAAGGAATAATTCCACCTGCCTATGTCCTCTCTAGTTATATAATATAATACTTTTAAAATTAATACTTAATGATTTTCTTATCGATGCCTTATCGTCCTTGCGGCCAAACTATACTTTCGATCCATTGAACGTACGGCAGTACTCTGGTGTACACGCCAGCTGTTAAACCACATCCTCTTCCGAACGATGTGATGCCTGCTACCTCAACGAAACCTAGGAAATCATTAGTTGAATAATCGTAATTGGTGTATTGTAGCGGGCCGCCAGAATCTCCCTGGAAAGACGTACATGTCATTGTTGTCACGGTGAATTGCGGTGGTTGGAATAAAATTTCTTATGAACCACCAATGGCCGATTTATCGAAATCATTGCTCTACATCGATTACATACCTGGCATGAATCTCTTACTTCTTTACCACCATCCGCACAAATATGGATGTTTTCCAGTATACCATCTTTCAAATTTCGAGGGGTGCCGTAAATCAATTTACACCTCTCATTGGATACGTGCTTCAAATTAGTCCGTTGAAGTATGCTCGCTGAAGATCCCCCTACTTCCGTCAAACCCCAACCGGCAGTGACCAAAGTAACGTTATCTAAATTTGTTCCCGTAGCTAGGCACGCAGGTCTTATGTATCGACTGAATGTTTCAACGGTAGCGTTCAATTTAATCAGTGCGATATCGTGATAAGAAGCTATTGGCGTGTACAACGGATGTACCATGGTCTGTTCCACTGTAAAGTCTCTTTCATCTGCGTCGTCAGTTGTGCTGCTCACATCCAATTCACCCAATCTGATGTATCGTACTACGCCCCTGAAAAAAATGGTATGTGCGGCAATCTTAAAGGAATCTAATTTAGTGCATTAAGGTCTTACAATCCTTTGGCAAAAATGCAATGGGCTGCCGTCAATATGTATTGTTCACTAATCAAGGACCCTCCGCATAACCATTGGATGTCATTTTCCTCACCATAACCTAATAGCGCCTGTAAAAGATTATTGAAAATAGTGATGGGGATTCTCGATTAGTGTTCGAAACATATCAAACATTATTCCAGGATCGATTTCAATCACCAAGCATAGCAGCAAATCGTAAGCTAGTTTAAATAAATGGCTGTACATACCAAATGAGGAAATTCTTTTGGTCTGGCATCCCTTCCCCCGATAACGGGTGTATGTCTTCCCTTTAAAAGTGGTACTGCCCTAAAATACTCGATACATCCTGTAACATCGTGTATGCATATATAGCAATTGCAAATTTCATCACCAAGCTCTACATACTTCTCAAACTAGTGCTATTTGATGGAGTCGGCCTGTAGAATGGGATTTCTACAGTTACGTTCTGGTTAGCGTTTGGTGGTGGCACACTGAATACTGTTTGGACGAAATTTCCACCGGCGCCTGGTGATATCTTTTGAACATCTTCCCCTTGAACTGATCCGTTACTAATACTTGAGGTAAAAGGTTGGCTAGGCCTATTTGTAGTGGTCGTCGTTGGAACTAGGTAACCATTATTTTGAGGAGGTTGTGGTTTAGGCGGTGTAGGCGTACCAGGGACGTGGAAGAACGGATATTGAAGTTTCTTATTTGAGTCTGTAGGATCCCCTTCGTTATAATCACCAAAATCACCGAAAAATGGCGGACTGGGCGGCTGCGTAATTGGTTTGTGATTAGGGTAATCGTGATAAGGCCAATGATGATAAGCTTGATGTGAATCATGCTTGTTAGGATGGTTATGTCCCCATCCATTGCTCCAAAGTTGTTCGGGTTCATAAAACGATGTCGTCGCCTCTTTCTTGTCCATCTGGTACGACTTCTGATAATTGTTTGCGTTGGTATGCTGACCTAGCGGAGGAAATATTTTTGTATTATCGGTTCCCATTTCATATTGCTCACCGCTATCATTTTCGAGCTTATCGTGTTCTATGCAGCATAATATCGGCGTTACACCGGAAAATCGACAGAATTCGGGATACCCTTTAACGAGATCTTTCTGTTGGTTCGGCATGCAATTGCTGTAGTGAATGCAACGATCTTCTTCGCCATAGTCTCTTCGACAAGATTTGCCGCCAGCTGCCACAACAAATATTTTTTATTATGTAGGAATATACCGACGAACGAAGACTGAAAGTAATACTGTATATTTGATAATATAATCAAATAATTGTAATTGTTTGATTAATTTTACAGTTTGACTAAAGATTTTAATTCTTCCAGTTTTGTATCAATTTCCTGCAAAATTGAAATATTTTGAATGTCGTAATATGAAAATTAATTTTACGTTTATTCTAAAAACGTAAGAACTGTAAAATATTTGTGACGCTTTACTGATTCGGGTGATTTAACAAAACTAACTGTCTGCTGGTACTGTTTATTAAAAAGCACCATACTTGACTATAACTTCGAATTACAAGTAGATAGTTAAAGAAAGCTATCGATCGACGTTCAACTTTTAGTAATGAACCGCTACCAGAAACATCAAAATTCGAGTACATCGGAACAAGTAATAGAACTTAAACTAACAGGTGATAGAAAGTATTCGTACGAGCCGGAAATTAAGCAACAATCATCTTTCAAGAGAATGATTATTTCTTATATATGTTGCAAGCTTTACTTGGGAGGATAGAAGAATGCTTATTGTTATCTTATGTTCTA
This sequence comes from Oryctes rhinoceros, assembly GCA_020654165.1. Taxonomy (NCBI): domain Eukaryota; kingdom Metazoa; phylum Arthropoda; class Insecta; order Coleoptera; family Scarabaeidae; genus Oryctes; species Oryctes rhinoceros. Next base: position 10,400,963 of record JAIOKQ010001009.1, on the reverse strand, counting down.
TAATAAAGTTAAGGAATTAGTTATTTAGTGAGATGTATTAGCGTTCAATCTCAATACTTACCTTGAAAACAAAGAAACGTATATTAAGATGTTTTTTCATTTATTGTTATGGACGTTGAAAAATATGCCACTTGCTATTTCGCCGGCTACATGTATCTCAAATAAAAAGGCGTGGATAACAAAAGCTACAATGCCCGATCGGCTTCTGGACCTGGACAAACGGATGGGATTTTAGAAGCGAAAAATTTACAAAATATATAAATAACTTCTCTGCCCCCAAACACATCTGTTTGTCAGGCCATAGACCAAGGGATAATGATTTATTTTTACCGTAATTCGATTCTAAAACATTCCTTTAAAAATGAATGTTTCCTATGCTTAAGAAGTTTTAAAGACACTTAACGTTTTGGAAGCTCTTTATTATATTGAAAAAGCTGGAACATAGTCACTCCAAACACCATTCGAAACTGCTATACCAAAGCAGGTTATAAGCGTTCTCGTTCCAGAGAATGCAATGTTAGACATAAGATTTGACGCAGAAAACGATCTGGCGAGTTTTGCGAGAAGCTTTAATAACATCGCCCAAGTTGAGAACCAACACGACTTCGTTAATTGGGATGAAAATTTGCTTGTAGAAGAACTGTTAAGTGATAGAGTAAGCAGCCAAAATGAGATTGAAGAGATATCCATGCACGATAGTGACGCCGAGGAAGAACATACTAGTGATCCTGCAAAGTCCTGCGCAATGCATTAAAAGCGATCGAAAATCTAAAGAAGTTTTCTAACGACGATTTTTTAGCGTTCGAATACTTGAAAAACATAAAAATCACCTTTTCAAAATTGTTTTTTTACAAAAAAAAAAAAAAAACATAAACAATGGAAACACCTAAAAATATCTGAGCTTTTTTAAAAATAGATATATAACACTCCTCATGGGATAAGCGAACAGTACTCGCAAACGGACAAAAGCTGGAACCCTGAGTGTCCGCTTTTGAGGGCTTTCACGTAATTAAGATAGTTTTATACGATGTGCAGGGATAAACGTATACAGGGCGTTCCATTAAAAAAAAATAAGCGTTTTCTGGGTAGCGCCCTGTATATGTAATTGTCGTAATTATCAATTTTTTATGCCATGGTGGTAAAGCACTACAAGCTTTAATATAAATATTTTCTTCGCATTTGCAACAGTATCGGCAATATACACCCCGTTATGCCGGAAGGAAGAACTCTGTACATAAAATGTTCGATATATCCGACTGATCGTTTACTAACGCTACTACTACAAAGCAGGCACGTCCAATAATTATATGCATTAAATGTCATTGTAGCTCCAATAACAAATTTTGGCGGGAGCGATACCGTTACGTTAGTTGTTAATAGGTGAAACATTATCTATCAAAATCGTATATTCCGAGAAATTATGTAATTGCTAAATATGAAGATACAAATTATACATATATATATATATATATATATATATATATATATATATATATATATATATATATATATATATATACGTTAATTGACCTTCAGCTCGGCAATTTAAAATGAATTAAGAAGAAAGTTCTTTCACGTGAATTTTGGAAGCGAGAGGTTTACCTACCTAAATACCGAATACTTAAAAAATTCGATAAATATTTAGAAATCGACAAAGATTATTTAAATGTCCAAATTATGACATGACCAATTAATACATCCAAGCTTTTGTAATCGATGAAATTTGAACAAATGATACGGTTAATACTATCTTTAATTTCAATGAAATTGATATACAATATCACCACATACCTATCCAATACACATCCTTAGCACCTAGAACCAACGCAAAAAACGAAAAACTAAATACCATGATACACGCCGTTTTCATGGCGCGACGCGCAACCTATCGCACTACAAATTGGCAAATGATGTTGTGCTTCTTGTTTATATAACCTGCAATCGGTGTAGAAAATCAAAGAGCTTAGAACAGGAATATCGGGAATCTTCGAGATTGAAGAGCATTGTAGTTACGACTATCGTGTCACGAAACGAGTCTTCGGTTCATTATCATTATCAACAAGTACGTAGAAGGCATTTCCAGACGAAATGCTTGGAAAGCCCTTTAGAACAGAACGAAACGGTTTTGTTGATCTCTGAAGTGTTTAAAAACGATTTGTGGTTAACGATCAATTCTCGCAACAGCAAACAAAAAAAATTTTCGGGACGATTCGTGACTAACCTCCAAAAAAGTAAAATGCCAAGGAAATTCCTGAAGTTTGCGTACATTCTACAAAAAAATATTTATGGATCACCTAAACATAGCCGTTAGCACTGGCTAACTCGTGCCGCCCATCGTCACAGTTCTCATTTTAATTCTAATTAGTTAATCGCGGATAAAATCAACCCAGATGTATCTGTAAACAGTAATTAATTTAATCGCCGATTAAATATTCATCAGATCAAGTTAATTCAGGATTAAAAACAGTTCTGCAAGCCGGGGGTAAATGCTTTAATATTTCATAAGTACAGATTTTTAATAAACTAACATTATAGTTTCTAAAAATCTTAATAATTACATTGGCGCCTGCCGTGTAATGACGTAATGGCTTACTTCATTTACTATATCTCACGGAGTTCCCAATTGATTAGCAATTAGGAAAAAAAAATTAAATTACTTAGAAAAAGTTTAGAGTTATTTAGAAGATATCTAAGCTCTTTACTTAATTTATTTCGTAAGCAAATAAGTTCATCTAAATTTTGCAATTCTAACATTAGCTTTGGCGAAAAGTTATTGTACTTACGAGTTGTTGGACTTGCCTCGTTCACGGTATGTTTGGGAATATTCGAATATTTATGATCCGGGTCAAAATTATCGAATTACAGAGTTTGTGGGACATTGGTTATGATCTATTATTTTTTGTCAGACCAAAGAAGAACATCAGTCAAAAGATGATACTCTTAATATTTTTAAGTGATAGTTATGTGCAAAGAACTAACTTCTGTCTACTTTTAGTAAGAGGCCTATAAATGCCTACCAAATATGTATAACCCCTTTCTATAGACTCAATCACCAACTAAATCAACAGTCAGATAATGGTAACGACTAACACGATAACAACAGGACCATAATTTAACATTTTTAGTAGATATGGAAATGCTCATATATCATTAATTAAACAGGAATCATATTTATTACTGAGAAGCTCAATCAAGTTAACCTTGTTAGACAAACATTGATATTAATACTAAAAATATTTAAATATTTAGACGTACATGTAGGACTCCGCATTAACAATATTTTATAGTATACAATAGATTCCTTATTTCCCGCCTAAAAAAACTCACGGTCTTGAATAGTAATTTGAATTAAATTATTTAAAATTACATGGTTATTTAATTTATCGCTTTTGTTAATATTGATTATCTTCGTTTTAATACAAAAAAAGTGTCTTTGTATTTGTTTTTAATATTACAATAAATTAAACACATCAACGAACAGCGAATTTTAATTTTTACATTTATTAATACAAAGAAAAATAGATTTATTAAATTGGCATATAATTAGTTATAGGTGGTATCGTTAGTTATATTAAATCCATTTTCTTGATATAAAAACGTAGGCTTCTGTGGCGACAGTCAGTTGTAACTAAACGTGTTCCGGGTTTGAACCGTGTTATTTCGTTTTGGTTAAAATAAAAACTCGTCGTTGTGGGCGAAACGTCGAGTTTTTATTTTAATCAAATTAACATGACACGATTCAAGCTCGGTACGCGTTTTGTTTTCACATTTTCTTGAAAAATTCTTTGTTCCTTTTTTCGTATTTCTTTTTGTTCTTCTGCGTCTTCTTTTGCGTTCTTCCTTCCCAACTGCGTCTACCTTCTCTGACTTTCTACGTTTGTTCGCGTCTCCTTTCAGATGTTGTATGCTATCTTCCTGAAGTTGGATAACATTCAGCGCGTCTCATCGCTTGTACAGATATTACTACATAACGTTGATTATTGTCAATCAAATTCAAACATTCGAATGATGTTCACGTCTATCGTTTCATAGTGTTGACTAATTGACTAAACGAATTCTAAAAAATCAATCTGAATCTGTAATAAATAGCATTAATCTAACGTAGAACTAAAATATCTGTCTACAATAATTTCATACTTGTGTAAAAGATTATGTACAAGATTATGTAAATATGTGCGTCACGCCGAAGGTTCACGTTAATTTGATGCGAATGGTGACGTATGTATGTGAATAATTACATTGAATTTTGGTGAAAGTCCGCGGCTCCTATTTATTTACTAACATTCTTGAATGTACGTCTGATAATTTATTCCTTTATTGTTTCACAACAAAAACACGTGTGTATCTATTTTTTTTAGGGATCTTTTTTTAAATTTATTATATACGGTAAAATAAGTTATACTATACTATATACTACATAAGCTAAAATAATAATTATAAGCTAAAGATTACGATTCGATAAAATCTTCTACCGGCATATGTCGCTTCAGAAAAGATATCGTTGTTCCTTTCGGGAACAACGATATCTTTTCGTGCTTTTCGGGAAAAGCACGAAAACCATGGGAGCGATTTATTATTTGCGAAGGACCACCAATTGTATTTAATACAATTTTTTCTCTTTTCCGTTCAACCCCATTTCCGCAAGGAACTTGAGAGATTGTGGCAGGAGTGGCAAAAAGTCTCATCCGGTGGTTACACCTCTTCCTCTGTAAGTACACACCTTCTTATAAACATATAGACGTTCTTATAATTTCCAAGAAAATGGCTTTCGCGTATAGAACCATTTTCTGAGCATGTTGTCCTTGGTGAAATCGATATTGACTAAACTAAACTCTCCTTTCCAAATGCTCCTAAAAGTTAATCAGATAGCTTCTTCCGTCTAGTAAAATATGCGCGACATGCGCACCCCAATAAATATTTTTGTTTTATACATTTCATTAGTGACTTTCATTGCCATGGGTCAGAATAACATGAATGTATATTGATGACCATTGCAGATAAGTTCAAATATACATGCTGTATGGATATGCTACTATATTCTTTTATAACGTTTTAGGTTCATTAATTCTAGAATGATACTTATTTGCCACACTCCCTTCGTATTATCTGTTAAGAAATACGTAACTTCACCATTTCTGCGATATGAATAAAATGTACATTCAGAAACTCACGCTGTTACAGTTAAGAATTAATAGTTATCACTAGAGATGACCAAGGTAGAAGAAATTATCATCAACCGGTGATCGTTCGTGTTCTCGAAACGGCCGTCTCGGACAAATTATTAAATATTACTAATTATATAATAAATTAAACTTGTGTGGTGCGGAGGTTACCGATACTTATGTGTTGTTCACTATACTACGCCACAGTCCTTGCTATCATTGTAGACCTTCTATTAGGAAAACGTGAAGTTCTTCGTTGCGACGTCTGTTGGCGAATAACCAATATTTTTTGGGTCTAGCTTTAAAGTAGAAAACATTTGGTTCATGCATTTAGACAAATTGCAATCTACTTTCCGTATTCTTCACAAAATAACTCAGGGACAATAAAACAGGGACTCGTGTTTATTCATTTCATGAGAAATGCGAAGCCATTGTTCTCGGTAAACCTATCGGTCTAACCGAGAGTCAACAAAACACGGATCTATCTAGTCTCTGCTAATTTCGTGGAGCACACGGAAATTGATTAACTTTACTGATAAGTGATGATTTACTTATAAATTCTCATTCTTTAGTATCTATTTTAAGATGGAAAAACATTGTTGAACATAAAACTAACCATACCACATAATACGCTGCAATACTGTAAAAGCTTTAAGTTCTAGAAGCAACCATTTGCTCAGTATGCGATCGTACAGACATATGAAAATCTATTTCATACTGATTTCATAATGATTCCAATATTTTAATGAAGAACGGCTATACTTACCTGTAATTATCGTGATAGGATTTTTGTATGTGTATATATAGCACACATGTTAAAACTCTGTGAAAGCATCTTCGTTTATACCAAGCCGACCAGTATACATACCCAAATCAAGTATGTGTTTGTTTGTTACTTCTTGTTGAAGACAACTCATCAAATGTTTTCGTGAATTGTGTGTCCAAGCAATGTATTATATTTGGATCCGAGGCTACGTGTATTAGGATAATTTATTATGTAAAACAAGTTAACCTTGTCTGCATTCATATTTGCAAAATACCTCTGAATAATTACAAGTTGTTTAATTTTAGGCGCGGGAAATTTATTTACGAACATGTTACAAAAAAAATACCGGCATTCAATAAGGCATCGATTGTATTAAAACTACAACCTATAATTTTCGTATATCGAATAAGTATCTTCTAAATTATAGTTAGGCACCTATGAATTTGGCCATACGATCTTCTCAATCCAAGGTACATAAGGTAAAACTCTAGTATATACTCCGGCAACGACTCCACAATCTTTACCAAAAGTTGTGACGCCAACGATCTCAGGGAAGATGGTAAAATTATATCGATAATTATTTACTAGAAGCGGTCCACCGGAATCTCCCTAAAAAAAACGATCATCGATAAAATTTTACAATGTTATTTCAAAGTGCGTTCTTACTTGGCAAGTATCCCTTACAAAACCTCCTCCATCTGCACAAATTTGTATGTCATCGAGGATACCTTCTTTAAGGTCGCTCGATGTCCCGTAGGTCTTTTGACAATCCTCCACAGGAACGAATCGCAAGAAACCGCTTTGCAATATATTGGCGGGCTTGCCACCACTAGAAGTTAGTCCCCAACCCATTGCTTCTGGTGCAGGAAAGTTGGTGAAATTCTTGGTTACAGCTAGACAGGCTGGTTTTACATAACCAGTTAGTCTGGCCGGTTTATGTAATTGCACGAGCGCGATATCGTGATATTTCGATATTCCGGTGTAATTCGGATGAGGGTACGTCTGCTTGACTAAGAAATCTTGAGGATCCGCCTCGTCTGTTGTAGATGCAAGGTCAAGTTCGCCTAAACGAATAAATTTCAGATCACCGCTGAAACAACATGTTTAAATATAGGGTGCGTAATTAAGCCAAATTTGGTTCTTTAGGTATGTAAACAGTGACAACTAAATCCAATTAAATAGCTATGTATTGGTGCCGTCCAGCCTGCCTATGTTTATCCATGAAATATAATCTTTCCTCTTGGCGCGTGTAGCTATGAAATCAGATCTGGTTGTCAACCTATTTGTTTATAAGTGAATCTATAAACAGAGAAAAAATAATAACAAAAGATAGTTGCTTACAGTCTTGAATATAAACAGTGGGCTGCGGTTAAGACGAATTCTTCACTAATCAATGAACCACCACATTGCCATTGTATATTGTTCGGATCTCCATAGCCAAGAAGTGCCTAAAAATTCATTTATACAGGTAGCCAACCTAGTTTTATTCAGGGTGTTGTTTTGACGCAGGCGAGTACCCTATCGCCTAATACCTAATTCCCAGAAATAATAAAATATAAAATTTTAGTGTGTTTTTTCTTACCATATGGGGAAATTGTCTCGCAAGAGAATTTAGTCCACCAACAAAAGCAAAAGGAGGAATGTTCTCTTTGATAGTACGAAATTCTCTACATTCTACAAGTAAAAAAATAATTAAAATATTATTTATGGAGCAATTCCATCAACAAAGGAAGAACTAAATAAGTGCATACTAACTTCGTAGACTTAAATTATTTTCATCGACGGGAATAACCGGTGGTAGATTCGAAACAATCACAAAATGTGCTGGTTGAGAGTCTTTATCATTCTTTGAAGAATTGCCTTCGGCGCAGCATACAATTGGTACTAATCCTTGGAAGCTGCATATTTCTGGTCTTTTGTTCGCAGCAACTTCTTTTATAGCGGTCGAACAGTTGAAATAAAAGCGGCAAACTCTCTTTACGCCATTTTGTTCTTTGCAAAATTCTCCTTCGTCTACAAACGTAATTCTATAGATTGAATTTCGTAAGCAATATTATAGATACTTAATTAATTACTAATACATCGATTGGGCGTTGTTAACTCTTTAAAGTTTAACGTGACGCAATTGGCATTAGCACCAAGGAACTTTTACAATTAAAAGTAACGCAATTAGCGGTAATTAGTTGGACTTAGTAATTAGTGGAACTTGGAGAAGGAACAGCTACATATTTTTAGTAGACTTCCTACACTGATGTCGAGTGACGTCGACTGAGTCGTTGATTAAGTTAAAGACGAGTTAATCAACGAATTAGACGCTTACTTGGTTGCTTTAAATTGAATTTTTTGCCAATTTTTACCACAAATTCATTTTTTCTGTGTGTATCTTTAGTCAATGCGTTAGTAACGTGATAGGCAACCAACTATATGTTTATGATTCGACAAGCGTCAAATCATCAACCAAAAACAACCAACATAACAGAAGTAAAGTCTAATTTGTTTGCTTCAAGTCTTCAAAGTGTCCTAATTGAATGATGTAAATTCTACAAATCCAGAAATTTTGCTGTAACATGTTTCCCGTCAATAAAAAGGGACTGTTTCGCTTATCGTCTATTATTATAGTCCAGTCATTGATTCTTTTTTAAGATATTGCGTTTAGGTCAGGTTTTGAGCTTGAGGATTTGTACGGGATGAATTAATAGGAAAAGAAATCACATTGTTCAATGGATACGTGTATGGTACCATGGTAAATGCAGCTTCTCCAGTAAAAAGTATTTTATTCAAAATATGTACGTTTTCATTTAACGTTTTTACATTGTTTTTAACATTGTTTCGCAAAAATCTATTCTTTTTTTCTTACCTTCCGGGGAGCGCTTATCTTCCTGAGCGAGAGTTATACGATACTTCAATATATATTGCGGATTATGTTTACTTAGAGAATTGAAAACTTACTATTAGTAACGTATAAGTAATTTCATTTAAAATAACAAAGTAGGTGTTTCGAATGTATTAAAATTTTTGAGTTTGTAACATCAAGAATGGAAAGCAAAGGTCCCTTTGATCTTTCTTTTCGCGATTTTCATGGTAATGAGCTTGTTGGAATTACATTATTCGTTGTAAAGCGTAAGAATATATAGAATAATGCGCATACTCGACCGGTTGAGAATATATCCTCGAAATGGCCGTACCGACTTAATTAATTATCTATTTGAATAATAATAATAATATTCTAAATTGTCCGCATCGCGTAAACTATTCAATTCTCAGAGTTATATATAAATAAATAATATATAAATACAAAAAATTTGTTGAAAAACAGATTTTGTTATGTATAATACTTCATACTCTCGATATATAACGTTCAAGGGCGTTTTCAAATGAATATTATATCAAGTTCTAGGAACTCATCGAGATCTTACTGCGTACACAGCAGCAAACACTAGTTAGACAGCCACGATTACCATTAATAAGAAATAAATTTCGATTTTTCAGTTAGTGCTCACGACCGAAACATTTGATAAAACGCAATCACCAATTAAAACGAAATTCAATTGCTACTTCCTAAATGTACGTACAACACTTACCAAGCCAACATGCGTTGATATTTACATATACAATTAGTACAATTAACGTCACAATTGGTATACGCATGGCTAATACTTTCACATTAGTAAGAAGTGGATTCACGTAACGGGAAGATGAAACAGGTTAAAAGAGCGCCAAAGGGAGGGGTTAAGATAATGCCTTCCAGCTTCTAATTCAGAAGCTGAACACATTCACGAACTAATTTTTCCAGGAAGATCAGGCAGTGCATCTGCATATGTGAAATAGAGATGTACTAACTGATTAATTGTGGTATAAAGCGTGAGCAATAAATGTTGTTTTTCTTGAAACGTAGCAAAGGTTAGTTTATCACGTCTTGATGTAGTTGTCCTTAACCTTTTTTTTCTATATTTTTTTATATATCAATAGATGGAATAAACAATTAAAAAATCTAATTGTATTGCGTACCTCTCAGCCGCCTAGTCTGTTTTAATTATGTAATAAAGTAGCTCAAAAATTTCAAGAAAGTAAGTTTTTTGTATTAATTAAACTTTCAACTTCAATAGAACTACTCAAACGTAGAGATATCGTCATAATATTCAAACTTTTTCTATTAGAGTTCGTCAATTTTCAAAGGTGGATTCTCTATTTTTCCAAAATCCCGTTTAGTTAGATAATATGAGGTCAGATTGGAGCAAAAAATCTGGTGGCCAGTTTCCAGCTTATGTGTTGACCGATCGCTTTGTTTCCCCGAGATCTACATAACCACAAATACCAGCGACCCGGTAACTACCTTGGATGTATAATGGAGATGTTTTGTCCTTTAACTGGCGCTAATAAATCACAGATTTTTGACGAGGGTCAACAGAAGGAAGAGAAATTGTTTCGATATTATGCTGCTAGAGCATTCTGTCCGTTTTACCGGTAACAGTTTGAATATATGGTAGAAAAGCGGTGTTGATTTTGATTTGAAGCTGTTTGAGAACTCTTTGGAAGTATGATGGCAGTATAATATCGTTGTTCGGATATCTTGCTTGCTTCACTAATCATCTATTAACATCTTCCTTGATGCTCGGGCCAAAGTAACATTACGCAGATGAATGAAGATACGTATACACTCGCTCTGTCCCAAAGCAACCGATGGAGTAAACTACTCGTGAACGATTAATTATTACATTGATAAATAGGTTTCAATTTAATAAACGTAATCATCATTTCTTTTGTTGCACAAACAAAACGAACTCAACAAGCGTAATTCATTGAATTCGATTTTTCAGTGTATACTTGCATATGACGTCTAATCGAATCATTTTAAGTTTGTCGAGTTTGTTTAAGTTGTTTGAAATTCCAAACCCTTGATTGCTTTTTCATTAAATTACTTCATCTTGAACGATCGTATGTTTAATATCACAAACTATTTTGAGACTCGAACCTGTTGCGTTCATAATATGTAACACAACAATGCGTCGAATGAGGTATTATTAGTTTGTTTTAATGTAAAAGAATTTTGTACTTAATCTATAGCGTAACGCCGTTAATAATCACGATAACGAAATAACGTGTTGTAACTACTCCAGAATTATTTACCACCGATAATTGGGACCATTACATTATATCCGGAACAAGCACCTTTGTTCCATTCACGTTGGTCATTTTGTATCTATTTTATACGATATATACGTTGTTGATACGCCATTGTTGTTCCAGATAAATCGTTAAAAGAGATTTATTATACTGTCAGGTGTTACGATCTGCAACTTTAACTAAATTCAATCTTAAGTTGCAAATATTTATGTACTTATGTCAATATTTCAAGAAGGCACGTCATTGGTTTTGTGCAAATAAGATACGACTTTTAAAGTGGTCTGCACAGTCCTTAGATCTAACATCCACGTTCCATTTCAAGTGCTCCATCGTCAAACGCAAATGTGGTTCAATATGGGTATTAAAAAAAACGGAAATTTTGAAAGAATTGGAAACCATAAATGCTGATACGTGCCAAAAGCTTACTTTGACGATTTCCAATTGCATTGAAGCTGTTCGAGATTAATATAGGATAATTTAAGATCGGTTCGGATCAATATCTCGCATTTTGAGAGCATTAAATTAAAATGAAAACTGTTGGTTGTTAGAAAACCATCAACTTGCTTCCATTGCTAGAAACTCAAACTACAAGATAAGGAGGTGCCAAAGGAAGCCATTTTATATTCTTGTTTGTTAATTTGACGTAGGTAATAAAAGCACCAATCACATTTTCATATTTTTAATAACAAATGAATTTCTAGTAATCACTATACTTGTAATATACAATTTCGCATCCATAAACTACTAAAAAAATTAATCATAAAGTTATTGGTTTACGATAACGTTTCCGCGACATGCGCGTACGTATCTGCAGTAAATACGTATTAATATACCAAATGATTTAGTTTCAATCTCGTGTTCATTGGAAAAGGACCAGCATTTAATCTATACCTATAACGATCACAGTTCCACGGTAAGTGTGAAATTCTCCACTTCACTTATACATAGAGATACAAGATAAATACATAACATCGCTATGTATTCGACCATACAATCTTCTCGATCCAGGATTTATAAGGAACTAGATTAAGAAATATATCACCAGCTTGGTTACACGAACTTCCGAACAAATAGATTCCCCTTACTTCAGAGAAATTTCCAAATTCGTAGGCAGTATTTGTTAGCAGCAGCGGTGCTCCTACGTCGACCTAAAACGACGTGCAAACAAACGTACATGATGAAAAGTATCTAAACTTCGATAAATCTTACGTAACATGCTCCATCTTCGGCTGGCGTAATGTCAGTACACAGTAATTGATTATTTTGGATGCTAGGTTCGTAGACTTCCTTGCAGTTTTCTCCTGGATTCACGCGAAGACGATTGCTATCCAGTTTTTCATACGATTGCAATAGGCCATATCCTGCAGCTTCCAATTGAATGTTTTCTATATTCTGACTTACGGGTAGGCACGCAGGGCTGACGAACTCCGTGAATTCTGCTGGTTTTCCTAATTCTATCAGGCCGAGATCGTTATTGACGGATAGATATTGGAAATCTGGGTGAACGTATGTCGTTTTGACTGCGAAATCTTGCGATTTTACGTCAGTGATGTTGGAGTTGATACCTTGTTGACCCAATTGTACATACTTCAATCTTCCTCTAAAAAATTGATGAGATTTTATAATAGATTATTGGGTTTCGAAAATATTTAGAGGAAAAAAATTATTCTTAAAATGATAGAAACAAAATCATCTGACAGAGACTCTTCCTAAAATATTTACCAATTACTGATATTGCTCCTATAAAAAACTCGCATCTAAGGATATTCAAACATATTAACATGGAATAACTGCTTTCCCAAAAAAAAAAGAATGGTTCGATTGCTATTCGATAAATGCATTTTAAATCCTTTAACATAAGGGAAAAACAATTCCATATCTCTACTTACAATAACCGTGGCTTTGTACAACGCGCTGAGGTTAACACAAATTTTTCACTAATAAGACTACCGACACATTTCCATAGTATCCTATTATCTTCCTCTACGTAGCCCAACAAAGCCTAAAACAATATCGTAACTGGTTACCGCCGTACAATGAAAGATGCACCTAAAAAGAAGAAAGTACCATATGCGAGTATCGAATTAATTGAGAAACATCTTCGGAGACGTTACGAAGAATGTCTTGCTTGAGGAGTTGGTAATCTCTACATTCTGCAATGTAACATGACATCAACATATCGATATTGTGCAGAGCGGAGTAGTAGATACTGACTTCCTAAGCTTATATCGGATTCGTCGAAGCTCGATCCGCTTCCGGCATCTTTCGATCGTACGTCAAACGGGACATCAGATCCTGGTTGATTAGAGTCCACATCTCCTATACGTTCTTTCAGTTCTAGATTTTCGAAAGCGGGCACATCCGGACAACAGACGACGGGATATATTCCTTCGAAACTACATATCTCTGGATGCTGGCGATTTCTTACTGCTTCAATGGCTGACGGACAATCGTTGAAATGTATGCATGTACCCGATTGCCCGTTTACTTTCCGACAATTGTCTCCTTTTTCTGAGGAAAGAAAAACGACGGTAAATCGGGGGATGAATATTCGTAGCTAGATATTAAAAGTGAATTGCGACATATGTTATGGCTTTTACGTGCATGGATTAAGGTATTTAATTGAAGATACAATAATCACTGAAAACTGGGTTTGCTAGGCGTCTATAAATGGTAATGCGCCTTTCACAAGGACACACCGACTATTGTATGATATCACTAGTCGATGCTTGCTGTCCTCTTAGAACATAGGGAATTACTCACTTTTGCAGAGGTTACTTTCGCATTTTCAGTATAATCCTATATAACTCTCTTGGACTTGAACAAAATTTATTTCTGGGATGTAAACGTACAACTTTGATCAATTAAATGAAGCACTGACAGATTCTCGTAAATGTATGAAAAGTACTCGTTGTTATTGGCGAAAAAATAATGAAATATTATTCTGCGTATTACTTTAATTAAATTCTGTTTGTTAAAACAGACAGAAGCAAGGAACAAGTGAAATTAAAAATGCGCAAATTATAGCTTTGAGCCCTTCAGGAACTCTTCTCTAACTAAAATTGCTCAAAAGTTAGAGTTCATGTTCGCAAATATGAATGCAGAAAGTACCTTTTCCAACCAAAAACTTCGGCTAGAAATGGCGCAAGATGAAAGATAAGTTGTTTCGAGATACCATTAATCATTATATAGTTAGCGAAGAATTTGATAAAGAATGCCTTGTTCCCGCTCTTAAGCACGGAGGTGATAATATTATTATATACAGGCGCATATCATTACAGGATGTCAAGGAAATGTTCACGCGATAAAACTTATTTTGGGGGAGCTCTTAAAAACATTTTCTTCCGCACGCCTCGAAAAAACTAAGGATTAGCTTCATCAAAATGGATTCCATTTTTTGGATTGGACCAAATTTCCAGGTTTAAATTAAATCGAGCATTTGTGATAGTTTTTTGTGGAAACTCAACGAAAAGATGGCCAACACTCATTAGTGAACATTAATAAAGACAATACTACATCACAGCACATTACGAAGAACTAATGAGTATAATGCCTAAACGTATGTAGATGTCATTAAAGCCAGAGGAGGTTACACGATAATAAGGACTGCGATATAGTTTAGCAAATGCTAAGGTATGGGCGTACTCCACACCGCACAAACTACTTAATAAATTTGGAACAATTGTTTTGGGAATCCGTGACGGTGAATGCAACATACCTTGCTGGATATTGTGGCAGCAGGGCCAACTCACCTAAACCATTTTGACACATTTTGTAACCTATTAAGTGTTAATAGTTGGATTCAGGGAATCTTATGGGAATTTGCATAAAATAAAAATATCGATAAATAAATAGACATTTTGGTTCAAAGTTGTCAGTTGTTGCACATATTTTGAAATTAGTTTTACGTTAAGGTATTATGTGAACCCTTTTTATAACAAGGAAACTTAATAGCCGATCGAAACTTACACTGCAAGATTCTGAAAGAGCATTGAAAAAGCTACAAACGCTAATATTTCTTCCAACATGTTAAATAATTAAAAACCAGTTTTATATATAAGAAACTAAATAAATGAATGTTATGGAAAATCCAGAAATATAATTGGATACTTGGTACCCATTTAAAATAGCCAAGTTTCCATTCGTAACGATTTTCGATATAATCGTCAAAATATTTGAGTTGGCCCTATCGGAGCTAGCAGTTTACTAATACTCACAATCAGTCGCCCCTCTCCAAATACTTCCAGTGGGGCAACCTATACATATAAACGTGTTCAAAGTATCAGATCCAAACGTTACTGTACAAGTTAAAAATTTCAAATTTCAAATACATTAAGAACAAGTACCTATTAATGGTATTTGTAATCATTTTCATAGTTGGCTACATCTCTCTAAAAAAAAAAAATGGCCAAGGATAAAAATAATAATAAAAATAAAAAAAATATTAAATATTGCAAGAAGTAGTCTGAATGGTATGTTATGTTTAGGCTTTATTTTTATCACAAGAATATGTGATTTTAACACTCTATATGAGTATACATAGCACAAATATAACAAACTTGTGCCATAAATTGTAATAAAGGAAATTATTTAAATGTTCTTTTGTTGTTAATAGATCAAAATCAATATTAATAAGTTAGACCGCAATGTGCGACGTAAAAACTAATCTTGTATAAATACTTTTTGAGTTTTAAAGTATTTTCTATACTTTAACTCATTTAAAGCAATATTAAGCGTTTTACATGCACATATTACCTTTGATCGACACTTGACAAACATAATTAAGTATTTCAACATTCTTCAACATAGCTTATTAGTATTTCCAGGATATTATACATATTTAAAGAAAAATTAAACGACTTATAATAATATAATAGAAGATCTCACGATTTATATTAACTAAAATAAATGTCAGTGATAAATAAGGCGATTTTGAATAATCCTCAAACGCAAAAATATGTAAATTAAGACAATTACTAAATTTATAGAATGAACAATTTAAATATAGATACAAATTAAAGTAAATACATATCTTATTAAAATCGTTACTTTGTTGTTCGAACTTACCGATATAGTCGTATGCTTGAGTAATTACAATTATCCAGAAGCAAACGAAAGGGAAAACCGGATGCATTATTTACCTACTAACTAAGAATAATACTGCTAAGATAGTAACATTTGCGAAGACATGCCATCAATAAGAACTTGTTTGGAATATTCTGCGGTATTCGATCGCGAACTAAAATGTTAATGCTAACCGGTAATAGAAAAAGAAAACGAAGCTAGAATGCGTTAGAGCTACAGTAGTGTTAAATACGAAGTGCATAAACAATCCAAATTATAAAATAGTCAATTCTGGGCTTAATATTTAAATACAAGAAGTGGAATAATAAATAATAAATATATAACCTGTTTTTAACGTATCTGCCATTGTAAACAACGTTCTTATTACCAAGCCTATGCTTTAGTATCCACAAGCCTTTGTTGGTAGCTTAAAATATTTTTCTGAGTACAGATCATTATTTTTGTTTTATATAATTGAAGGCTTCGTCAGGCGGGCTTTTTAGAATAAAATTAATTTAGTGAGACCAGTCGTAGATTCAACAAAAAATTTTTAACACGTTCAAGCTTTCTCGTTGACGAGACTTATTCCGTCCAAAATGCAGTGCAAAGGAGGAATAGGATAGGAAGGGCAAGACTTGGTTCTGTTATTAAGCCCTAAATATTTATTAGGGAGGGGGAAGTACGGCTGCATTAGTTAGGTCCTCAGAGGTTGGATAATTGTACGTCTACACATGTTCAAAAAGCGCGCGAACAAATGTATTGACAGGTTATGTAGGATAGTTGGAAACTGAAAGATCACTAAATAAAGGAGGAACCACACGACATACAGGGCCGATCAAAAGAAACCGCCCAACAAGGTTGGTGCCATCGAACGAGCACTACGTAGAGGTTACTTCTTCAGATTTGATCAGATAACGACGAAATTGTAAAACGTCGATTCTCTTTCAGTTTTTCGTCAACTTTCTGAACTAAGTCTTCAATAACGAGAAAGGATCGTCTACTTCCTTCCTCATCATGAAGATTCGTGCGGCAATCTTTAAAGAGCTCTAACCCACTTTCATACCATTTCATCGGTCATAACTGTACGTCTTTAGTATTAAAAAGACGTAGCACGTAATTCACAGTCGGCGGAGGCATTTCACAAATGCAAACAAAGTCGAATGTATAAGCGATGGGTGATGACGTAAAGGAAGGTCGCGCACGTATAGAGGTATACATTATACTATGCAGCGGAAGTACTCGACGAAATTGAGTTGTAATGCGCAGCCCTTCGTTATGTCATCACTCGCCACCGCTCATTTCCATGAAGAAACTCCCCCCTTTTAAACTATCCTGTAATTAATACAGATACTTCGTCAAAATTAAAACAACGCTCGATAGTGTTTTAATGGTCAGTTAATGCTGACTTTTCACTACTATTCCGTATAGAGATGATTCTTTTTTTTTGGCTGGCTGATAGATACAAAAGATGGATAATGGGTAATCCATCTTTTGTAGACCTAAATATATGTTTGCGTAAATCGCTTAGCGTTACTTCCAGTAAACTATGGTAAACTAGGTAAAATCAATATGAATAAGTAAAACACCAGTGATTAAGTTCCAAACACTGTATTAGCCGCTATTACAGTCTTTTTCATTAGTCAAAAGCAGAAGCTGTTTAATTTAAACAAAAAAAATGTTCATTTGAAAAAAAATGGTTTTTACTTGTTACATATTAGATACTCGCAGCCTCTGCTTCCGCTCCAGCCTTAATTTAATGGTTATCCGGCGCCGTTTGGTTAAACTTTCCGAACACGGTTGCAGTTTTCAGCCGCCCCGAACAGATTGGCACGATCACAAAATTTTACATTAAAAATAATGGTATAAAGCTCGGCGTAGGAACATTGTCTTTCTTTGTATTTCCTTTTATTTTTAGAAAAACACAAACATCAGCATAAACTACTGAAGATAACAATATTATTATCTGCATATTTTTGACAAATTGATTAAAACGATGACTATTTGCATCAACTAACGTCTGCAAGATGACCATAGAAACTGTTACCATGTTCGATTCATACCATTTAATTTTTTTTTAATACAACACTCTGTATACTTCTTTAAATATCGATGCATGAGAAAATATTTTTTCTGACAATAGAATAGTCATAAATACTTCCTATGTTAATGTTAATATGATGCAATCTTTTATAGTATCTTTTTTCGCGTTGTAGCGCAACGTTTTCGTTCTCCCCGCTTAAGAACATCAATACTTTTACTACAATCTTGTATTTTTATGGTCCCTTTTAATTCTTCGACTTTTTGCTAATTCTTCGACTTTTACTAAATAGGATAAACTCAGCAAAATTTATTTTGCTTCCATTCTCATCATTGCTTCTTTTTTCTTCAATTGAATATTTAACAAAACATTTATATTGTCTTCTATGAATTCCACATTTCATTTTATTATTATTGTTATATTCTTAAATAGTACACAGACAATATAATAATTATTATAAATTAAATAAAACATTCATCAACGAGACCATACAATTCTTTCAATCCACGGCGTGTAAGAATGTACTCTTGTAAATACATCGGGGGCTTTCCCGCATACTTTTCCAAACGAAGAGATTCCTACAATTTCGGGGAAATTACCAAACTCGTAGAAGAAGTTGGTAATTTGTAGGGGACCGCCAGAATCAACCTTAAAAGAGAAAATTATATATTTTTTGGGTCGAAAATATTTTTTTCCCATATTATACTTACGTTGCAAGCTTCTTCAGTTTTACCACAAATCTGCGTATGCTTAATGCCATGCTTAATAAAATCGGGCGTTCCATATACTTTATTGCAATATTCGTTAGAAACGTACTCGTAATAATCCGTTTCCAATTTCTTGTCGCTGTTATTTTCCCTCATTAGTCCAAACCCGGTAACTTCCGGCAAGGTGCCGTTTAAGTCTTCGGTAACCGCTAAGCAAGCTGGCCTGACGTATTCAGTTAGTTTGGTAGGCCTGTTGAGTTCAACAAGGGCGATGTCATGGTACCCAGAAGAAGGTTCATAAGCTTCATGTGCGTATGCACGTTTCACTATAAAATCTTGAGGTTGAGAATCGTCATCGGCGACCTTTAAATCGAGCTCTCCGAGGCGGACGTGCTTTAAATCGCCGCTAAAAAAATTATTTTATGCTCTATAAGTTTGGCTTGGATGGAAAAGAAATTAGAAACGACAAACTGCTCTTGCGTCTACACATTGTATCCAAATGGCTTTCGGTTAACGGTTTACGGTTGTTAAGCCAACCGTAAACAAGACACTGAATTGACTTGTGATCAAAAGCGAGTTTTCTATTTGGAAATCGCATCTACGTTTCCTGTCATTAATATGGTTTGATTACCATGAAAATACTGCTGACATTAACGATCTTAGACTGTTGGTTCAAAATTTCGAATCTAAGCAGAGAAGCGTCAAACAATTGGTATAACTTAAATATTAGGAAGAAGTGGATTCCACCAACCATAAAACAAATACGATATTATGCACGGCTCGAAGTGCTGACGTTACCTCGGACGCCTGCCCAATCATTCCCATCATTCTTGATGGATACAATTGTAAAGGTATCCGAATCACATACGGTAAAATTTACCTAAAAAAGACTTTTGATGCAATAAAAAAAAAAACAAAGTGGAATTTAAAATAAAAGTGAAAGTGAAACGTTTTGTTACTGGTAGCCCAAGAAAATGCGATCAGAACTAAAAGGGAAGATCTGCATAATACGGCAAGGCTGTTCTGCTTATATTCTTCATTTATTTGCAAGATTAGCAAATTTCTGGGCAGTAGTAAACAATAGGAAAGTGATATATTGTATATATATGTATGATCTAGATTTTACAAAGAAGCCGTAGGTAAAAAGTTGCTCATTGTGGAATACTAAGTAAATAGCGATCCTAAACTTATTTTAGATAATAGGGAATAACCTCAAGACCATAAAGTGCGATATCATAAAAATTGTAAACGACAAAGTTTGCGATAAATCTTACAGATTTAACTGTTCGTTTAGGCCTAATTGCTGTAGCTCTTGATAGAACGCGGAGGGGCTTCACCACTATATCCATGTGTGCCAAGGTGTGCCATAAGAAAGGAACATATTTATCTGAACAGCTACGCTCTGCAGGGAAGAGTTCTTTTGAAAGAGAGAATATTGCACTTTCACTAATTCCGCATTAATATTTTAGAGCATTGGTTCTCGGGATGGTATTTACCGACCACCCAAAAAGAAGACGCTTTCGCGTTTGTAAACGGCATTAGCACATCCTTGGTTCCTTTTGAAATGTGTCTTATCTCTAAAGCAAAGCCATTTCCAAAATATTCTTTTGACAGCATTTTAGAAACGTTCCAAGTACGGCACTTTTTTTCCTAAAAGCGACCCCCTAATTAATTCTTAATGCACGGCATTTATTATCAATATTCCAAATGCTAACAGTTACATCTTTTTCGATTTTTAGAAATCAATTTTTCGAGAGCTTTTAAACAAACTTTTGAATACAAACGCATTGCATGAATTTGTAATTGTGAAAATATCTTTACTAATACTTACTATAATCTTGAGTGCAAACAATGTGCAGATGTCAGCACGAACTTCTCGCTTACAAGAGTTCCCGCGCAAGCCCATATCACTTTACCATTGTTGGGGAAGCCTAATATTGCCTAAAACACGCACGAAAAGGATTTACTAGCATATGCTCGTATACTCGTATGTTACTTCGCTTACAATATGCGGGTATTGCTTGATTTTAGAATCTCTTCTCGAATACTTCGTATTTTCATCAAACGTATTCTTCGAATGGTACTGCCTACACTCTGTAAAGTAAATGTAACAACTCTAAATTGCTAGCGAAACTGTAAACTAAACAGAAACAAACACAACTTTTTAAACTGATGCTGTTTTCGTTAAACGGTAGATAATACGAGATGTTGTCATCTTCCTTTGAATAGAAATCATCGTGTACGCTTTGAGAATTGGGGCAGCAGACAATCGGATATAATCCTGCAAAGCTGCATATTTCCGGGCGTCCGTTTCTCCTTACTTCTCGAATGGCCGATTGACATTTGCTAAAATGGGTGCAAATTCCCCGTTCTCCGCTACGTTTGGTACATGGTCCGCCTTCCTCTGAAAGCGTAAGATTATTTTTATTTGGTTTAAAGATAATTGAAATAAAATGGAGCAGATTTTGATCTTTTAACTTAGTTTTAGAGGCTGTTTTGGTAAGATATCATTGCGAGTTTTATAACTAACAACGATATACTATTAGATATGCATTCAACGTAATACCACCTTATTAGCGTATTTTAGCCAATGAAATTACACTTTGTTGCAGTTGGCACCGCCCTAAGCAGTTGCTAATAAAGCTTGATTTTTCTGTCGAAACATATTATAATATATTTTTGTTGTACTTGCAACAAAAAATTTCATTTTCTAGAATATAAATGTGGATGAATATAATGGCCCAATGGTAGAGAGAATAGCATTGGGGAAAGAATGTTCATTTAAACTGATGATTTCAAATGGGCTCGCCGTATCCCAATGTACACGTACGTTTGTATTTGCCAACCTGTTTTGAAAGATGTTTTCAAGCAGAGGCGTCTACTTTTAAAAAGTTCTTAGTCAAGTGCATTTAGAACAAGGTCAAAAAACGCAAATAACCTTGTAGCCTCTTAAGCAGCTCTAAAGTAAACATTTTATTGATGGACAAAGAAGTATAAAATAAAATATTTCTATTCAAATGGGGTGCCTCATCGTGTTTAACTAGCGCGTGTAAATTTAATAAATATAATTAAAAAAAAAATAAAAAAAGATTTAATAAACTGTCTGAAACGGAACATGAAACAACATTCACCCATGGCAGCTTTCATAATAGTCGAGATTCTTCTGTATAGTCAAACGAAAAGCTTCACGCAACAGTTGAAAGCAATTTTCAGCACAATTTCGGTAAATGTGTGGCCTGGGGAGAACCCTCTCACAGGAAAGCTAATTTTTTTTTTACAAAATGAACTACAAGATCTGTATGGTCTAAGCATCAGAATTCCAGGATAATGAAGCTTCTGCACACTTCGGCTTTGAATTTGTCACTGCGATCCTTATTAGTTGATCTCCGAGATCTCCACATCTTAGACTATTGTAGCATAAAACGTTTAGAAGTCAATGGCGGTGTTTTTGAATATTTATTAAGAAAACGCTATGATTAGGTAAAAGTACTTTAATGCATGCCAAAATATTGAGCAGAGATGGCGGTAGGAGTAAGAGAAAACGGCCGCAAACGAAATGGTTAGGTACATGTGAAGACGTAAAATTTGTTCGAAGCCCTTACTTTAATTTTCAATATCTATAGCGCACTTTCGTACCTGGATAATTCGTCAAATGATCGCGATCGAACCAATGCTCAAGATATAAGCCCCTCTAATAATGGATTAGATCAGATCAATAATACTGGCAATGAAGTGCCGTTAAATGTTAATAAAATTGAAAAACCTGGTAGGTATCACGTTGCCATGTCATCTCCCTATGGAAGACACAAATATATA
This sequence comes from Oryctes rhinoceros, assembly GCA_020654165.1. Taxonomy (NCBI): domain Eukaryota; kingdom Metazoa; phylum Arthropoda; class Insecta; order Coleoptera; family Scarabaeidae; genus Oryctes; species Oryctes rhinoceros. The sequence goes on along the minus strand of JAIOKQ010001009.1, from coordinate 10,378,286 downwards.
TAACCTATAAGTATTCTGGTAAACAGACTTGCTTGTCATTAAATATCTTGGATTTCAGTCATTTGACTTTTATGTTTTAAAAGCTTCTATTAAAGAAAACTAATTAAAACTTTTAAAGATAATTATCAAGTCAGGTATAGGCACGATAATCCAAAAACACCATGTACGATTTAAACCTTACTTTACTAGAATTAGCCACATAAAGTGACCTTGGAAAGCTAATTAAAATGGAAAATTAGACCTATCGATTTACAATATTAAAACTTACCAATCCAAAAATAACCACTTACACGCGAAACGCACGTAACCGCTACTAGCACGTAGAACCCATGCATTGTCGATCTATCTCGCAAGACTGATGGCAGTAATGTGAATGAATTTGAAGATTCATAATATAACAACCGTCAAGGTAGCTAGGCCAGTTTTAGATGCGTACCTTTCGACGTGATCTTCCGTTATCCCGTGCACTTATGAATGTATCAAGTGCAACTGTTAATGTTGTCGAAACAGAATGTGTTCTGACGTAAACTAATTTCCTAATCAACTCGCACCGATTATTCATTTACGTACGAGATCGTTAGTAGCAATTAAGGAGGAGTTCAATGAAATTGAACGGGTATTTCAGAAGTTGCGCGCATTTACTGAAACCTGTTTCGCGTTTAGATGGAAGTATTGGTTTTACGGAGATAAACGTTGTCGGATCTCCATTAGAACTTGTTATTTCAGCTAGACGGTTGGTATTTCCTGTAATTTACAGAAGTTATTAGCGAAAATGGGTATACACCGTGAAATAATTTCGAATAAATTATGAGTTTAACCGTGCGAAAGGGAAAATATATGGAGAGGTTCAGTTTCAGTGACTTTCTATTCTTATCGATGTATAAATTCAAACTCGGGTTATATGCATTGTGTCCATTGGTTATTAAGAAAACATAAAGCATCGGTTAAATGAGGAATACCTTGCAGAATTCAATACTTGCAACAAATCTCACTTCGAATCCATCCTAACTTTTCATGATTTTAAAATATTAAGAAAAAAAAGAAGTTTGCCGATTTCAGTTTTATTCAGTAACACCTAATGTGACCGCTTCCAAAGTTTTACAGTGTTCGTGACACATTTTTTATTATCACGTAAATGAAATAAATTTAACATCTCGCAACAGCTTTCGCCAATACAAGCGGCATCATTATTATTACGCCTGCGCCCATAGAGCGTCTTGTGAAAAAAAAAGAAACGCCAATTTTAAACAAGATAATTCGCAATTACTACACTTTAAAAGCTTCTAACGAAAAAGGACCAATATTATTCTGCAAATATTGCGAACTATCCAAGCACATCAGTTCGCCAGGTAACTTGATAACCTGGAATCAGACCCATCCATTGTTCAACATTTTGAAGAACAACAAATACCACCCTTACAAATCAACAATTGTACAACGTTGAAACGATAGTGACTATCACCGAAGATTACAATTTGGCAAGTGGTACCTAGCAAAATATTGTATACGGTTTATCAATTGTGGAATGTTCAGTGGACGTAGCTATCGTCATTTGTATACTAAAAGTCCACATTTCGTAAATCAAAGAAAGTTGGTTCCGCTCGAGACATACAACAGTTTCTCAGACAACATTTTAATGAGAGAGCGCTTTAACATAATGGACCGGCGCAATGGTCTACCAAGCAGTAGCATTGGGTAAAATCGACGTATCGAGCAAAATTGAAATTGTCAAATTTTCCTTTCAGAAAATATTTTAAAACCGAGAAAAGTTGGGGTGAACGTCACCCCACTTGCAGTCATTAAAGCTATATTGAGGTAAAGTTACATATACCCGATGACCGGCTAAGGAACACTGATTAAAACAAAGCAATTTAATGTAAGGCTAGAGATCTGGTTGCGCTTGAAGATTGTTATTAATCGCCAGAATCTCGTATTAAATGAATGTTGCATATTGTTACTGAATAAACTAAGAATTTTTGAATCTTTAGATTTTTCTACTTCCTGTTGTCAACATTAGTAAAAAGTAATCAACCAATGATTTCATGTTATAACATTCTGTTACAATTCTATAGTCCGTTCTTTCATATCATTTTGGTGATAATTCTTTGCTTCCATGATTCGGTCACCGGTTAATGATTATCTGATTAATTATATTATTACTATGTAGTAAATAAAAAACTTAGTGGTGGGGAGATTACCGATACTTATGTGTTGTTTACCACTCTACGTCATAGTCCTTGCTATTATTATTATTTTATGAATGCTTCTGAGTGGGTAAATAAATGCGGTAGGAACGCTTTCAAACTACATCGTGCGCTTAATAATAGAAAAATTTGAGAAGACCTGTTTTTAGATCTGAAATGAAGTCGCCAAAACGAGTTTATTAAGGGAGATATATTGTTCTTCTAGTGCTGACCTTTATGACCTAAAAGTAGTTACAAATATGAAGAAAAATTTTATTATATTTCCTGTAAATACACACAAGTATTAATTAAACATGATATGGATCAAAACGTTTTAGAGCTTGTTACAGACGCAACAACAACATACATACATTCGATTCCCGTCATATGATCGCCACTGTGGGGAATTCCGAAATGTTTTAGTAAGTATTCAAAGCATTGACCGCATGGAAATTCTAGGATTGTAATTTCGAAGCAACTTAAAATCAGGCATGACTTGACATATACATATATAATAAAGTGTTTGCGGAAGTAATTTGTAATCGATAACTATCAAATTTGAACGAGTTAATTACTGCTTTTCCTTCTTCAAATATTACATACGTAAAGTCGCGCAATAGATATAAATAGCAGTTTAGATTCGGCAGAATCGCTGAGTTTAGTTTTGACAACGTTCAAATAAAATCTGCAAGCGCTGCTGCGGTATGTCGATAAGAGAAACGGGCATTTACACGTTTTCATTCAAACGTCACCGTCAACGAATAAGTTATTATTTTATTAAATATATTGGCAAATAAATAACACAGGAGTATTTGTAGCAATGCTATTTTCATATAATTAATGGTCAATTTGTACCAACAACAAAATTAAAATTTAATCCTCGGATTAAATTGAAATATTAGATAGATCGTATCATTTTATCTTAATTCTAGATTAAATTTTAATTCGTCTCGGTGCAACAACTAATTCAAGTATTTTCATTATTCCAATGTATTGACAATACTAACATTTTTTATCCATCGTACATTATCATTTTGCACAATTACAATCACAAATATCCTCGATTTTATGGCGCGCCCTGTACTTTAAAACTTCAAAATTGTGCGCTACGTGCCTCTGGTTTTTATCGTCCCAAACCCTCAGTCCTTGAAGCAGATGCAACGGGGCGAAAACTTTTCCAATCTTCCATTCGCCATCATGGAAAACTTTACCGATGTACAGAGTAGCTCCAAATTCGTATCCTCCGACGACTAAATCGTCCAAATTAGTACCTACCAGGTCGTAGATGTTAACCTTCTCCCAGTAGAAGTTATCGCTATGAAAATCGCATAATATCTGCGAATAAATACGTAAATGAAGGAAACGAGTGAACGTTAGGGATTAAGATTACTTTGAAATTCGTAGTAACTGTTAATCTAGAGCCTTGCTCGGTATAAGCTTCCTTGGTCGTTGCATTGAAAGTACCTGGCATTAACCATTGATTGATCAGCTGGGCCACGTACAAATTCTCGGCCGCGTTGAACGCGTCTGAAGGGATCTTCCCTCGATATTGTCTCCAATAATAATTGTGTTCCACTTCTAAAAGGCAAAATAAGTTGAAATTTAGAAAATAGTTGTATGTATTTGCAACAACGTACTCGCCAAACAAATACAGAGGACGCAAAGGAAAATAGTGGTTGCCCTTTTCCAAACGTGGAACCTAAAAACAAAGTATTGTGGAATTTGAAAAATACACACTCTCCGATGTTAATTTATATTGTAATGTAGTAATACTAACTCTCGTAGGTCCGAGCGCGTCTCCCAGACGCTCTTTCGGCGGTTTAAATAATATCGAACGCTTTTGTCAACAAGTTAGTTGAAATTAGAAAAGAACGTATAAAAACTTGGTCTTCAGAATAATAATTAAAAAAAAAGAAAGGTGTGCGAGGTAAAAGAAGAAAATTAGCATTTTGTTTTTCTTTTTATCTCGAACATCATTTGCCGCAGGACCATTCTTTATTTTGTTTTTGTGAGATTCCCAAGGTGGGAATCGAAAGTGAATCAACAAGAGAGAGAGAGAGAGAGAGAGAGATACGTAAACACACACATGCAATCTACGTAATAAAGAAACATCTATGAAGATCGTGTCTATAGATCGATTAAGTAGATGAGAGGTGGTTGCATGTAATTAGGCGAATTTGTTAATAAAAACATAACAGTTGTATACTTACATCGTTCACTTGCTTTCCGTTTATGCTAAATAACTCAACTCGTATTTAATACTGTTTAATACATGCATGTTCTTCTTTATTCTATTCCTATCGTCAGGCCAGTATTTTACAAAAGAAAGATCAAGGACGTTTAATTTAATGCCTAGAGTTACAACAAATAATTCCGCTAAACTATTAATCTGCTTATAAATGCCCGTGTATAGAAGTAAGTCGATATCTATTCGCGAATCGTTCGTATTTAATTTCCAGGAATATTGCGTCAAGAAAGATGACTCGTAAAGGCGCATGTACCGCATCCTGCGGTAACCGCAACAGCAAAAGATCTGTTTTTGCGCTATAATATTTCTCAAATTGAACGTTACGAGAAGCGCTAAAGTATCGGCCATTTCGGACCACACAAAATTAATTGATTAAATTCGGAAGAATTGTTTCGAGAATTCCATCGACTTGCTTGATATCTTAGATAACGATAGTAACGACGTATACGGTGTCATACGTTTTTGCAGCTATTGCAAAACCGTCCGCCTTTTGTCTTATCTTAACGTACCTAATGTCATGAAAAATATGAAAGGCTCGATATAAGAAAACTTCTTTTCATGGTAACCTCAAATGTGATATTTGTCAACAGACATCGTAGGTCTATAAGTTGATTCGTTTTCAATTCTTACTCTGGGGATCTCGCTTATTATTGGACATGGAAGATAAGTTTAAGTTTGGCGAAATTGTTAAATTTTGTGCTTGTCATGAGAAAATGGACCAATAACAAATCGCGTTCGAGAAGAAAGCGAACCTGCTGGCAATTTGGCAAATGTGAGGGATTACTTAAGAGCTTCCAAGTGAACATAGTGGAGTTGTTAAGTGGCTAAATAAATTATCTTTTATTGGGGGTTGTTGAATATAATATTTATAAAGTTGATGTCCAGCGAAGCGTTGAAGAACTTCGTGGTAGACTCAAGAATGTGAGGTCAAATAAAAATGATAAAAGTAAAAGAAGAACGTGAAAATTTAAAACTAGCCTCTATCTCCAATCATTAGCCAGATCCCCATGGTAAGGGACGAAAGTGAATCGATCTACATACTATCACATTTTTAATAAAATAGAGTAGGCCCGCACATAAATGGCAATACATGTACAATACAATGTGCTTTGCATAGTTCAACAAATAGCAATCCTTACAACATCTTAAAACACTTACTCGTATTATTGCCGATGATTAATAATAAGAGATGCGCAACGCGGGGGTTCCTATTTTACCTGCGAATTCGCGGTAAATGGATATTTTTGTGTCATCCGGGTATCCCAGATATTGTTGGTGATTACTTGAGTAGATAAAAGATTATTTTTTTTTAGAAAGAAATTTGCGTATATTTTTGACATTTATAAATACGTTTCGATTTATTGCAATAAAATTGTTATTTCTATTTCAAAGTTTTATACAGGTACTGGTCAAATGAAGTGTCTCGTTGTCCAATTGGAAACGAAGCATATGAGGAATGAAGAGAATGAATAACATCAAAACGTCACAAAGAAATTATGTAATTGACATACGGTTATAAAACGAGAACAAAAGGAGAGCCACCTGTATTAATAACACAAGATGCATTTGGAAACCACGTTTTCTACCCCGAAACTTCTTCCTAACAAATGCTTTTGTATCTATTCATCAAATCAAATTGTATCAATCATCAAATAATCATCGTATTGATTGCGCAATAAATCCGCCAAATAATCCAAATAATCCAAATAATCCAACCAAATCCGCAACATCGTCTTCACAAAGATTCTCAGATACACACGTGCAATTACTCCGTGTCATATTTTCGTGATTAATTGAATTAGTTAATTTTTTTTTTCGGAGAATAACCGTTATAAATCCCAAAACATTCGCAATTCGCATCATTAAAATTACGTAGGTTTTGGCTGTTTGATGGCAAAAGTCATTTGTTGCACAATATCTATGTGCAATCCGGAGTGTGTAATGCAAATGCATGAGCAATATTTATAAACAAGGCTAAGTCTGCATAAATAATTGAATATAAATTGATGACCGCTAAATGAACAAAATTTATTCAATTTTTGTATATTGCAAAGACTTAAGTTATTATTCTGAGAGATTGAGATCACCATGTGAGTTGTTCCAGAATCAGGAGTCGGGGTAGTGCAATTTGCATACATCTACAAGTATCATCCTATATAAATATTAATGTGCCCAAAAATCTGGTAATTATCCAGTTTTAATTAAAACATGAAATGTATTAGATTATCTGTATTCGTTGCATAGCTGTATTCAATGAAGAGCGCCTTATCTGGAAATGGGCGTCCAAATCGTGATATCTCTCCAGAAAGCATCTTTCTGATGTAAAAGGGATCGTCCTCTCTCCTTGCTGACTACAACGATGATAAGGAACGTCGACCCATATCGACTGATTTCATTTTTTATGGATGGTACATTCGAATGTTAAAATTGGTCTTAACTACGGAACGGTGTGCTGCGTTGATTTATCTTTAGGTCGAAGATATAGATTAAAGCTGGCTTTCTCTACAAAAATGTTTCTCTAAGCACTAAGCACTTCATGATTACTTCGAAGATCAGTGGCTGGAAAATCTGACTGCCATTACAAACTATTACCAGGAATTACATCGTACGAATAACGCAGTAGAGACGCGAACGACTATCTATTCAAGCGGGGTGAATTCAACTTGCAAACAAAAAGAAGGAAATTGGCCTACGTCGATATTTTGTTCAAATCGCGATTTAGGAGCAACATTTTGTGCAAGGTCTTCGATATTCATCGCTTTAAGGAATTCCTCCAGAAAGCTTTTTCGTAAATACTTCCTAACAGCTAAGCCGACATTTTTTAAACAACTTTTAGTGTATTTTCTTATTCCTAACATTAGTTTCAGTAGGGCTGAAAAAATCAGCATGGAGATTCCGCCAAATCCTAACGAAATCGATCTAATGATGGAGAAATAACCATAACCTTGAAAAGATATCGCCGTGGCATAGGTCGACCTAATCGAATCCAATCTATTCCAATCTAATTTAATCTAGTCTAATCAAATCTGATCCGATCTGGTCCAATCTGATCCAATCTTGCCCAATCTGGTCCAATTTGATCCAATCCGATCCAATCTAATCCAGTGTGATCCGATGTAATCAAATCTAATCCAATCCAATGCACATCCTGTGTACTTGAACATAATTTTGTGTTGTGCAAAACTTGTCTCCGAAGATTTTTTATTTGAAAACTTTCCTAAGTTCGAAAATTTGATTCATCATCGTTATTACTCTTTTTTTAGTTATGACCTGATGAACTATTCTTCCCTTGTTGATTTGTTCAGAGTATTTTGAAATTATACATAAATATATACAACTATTTATGTTGGTAATACGACACGTATGCGTTATAGCGTCAATAAATATCAACTGAGGGAAATATAATTTAGAATATTTTTTAAATCAATTTTTGTACTATTACTCTATCGACGCGATATTTTATAGGGTGCTTATGATACTTTAACGTAGGGATCTTGAAACTTTTGCTCAATCCCACCGATTTTTTTTTAAAGAACTCAGGCTTCCGGGTGGAAATCTGTCGTGTATTGGTAGGCTTCAATACACGACGTTTCAACCTACATGGGATTGCTTCTAGGCTGCTGCATGTCTTATTACAGCAGCGAAAAAGCAGGAAAAATACCTCCTGAACTTATAACTGTGTGCAACGAAAACGTAGCGAACATAAATACCTGAACACTTTCCCAATAATTAAATCCGTTATTAAAAAAAAATATATTACAATATTTATTGTAAATGTTACAATAACATTATTTAAGTACTTATATAATACTGAAAATATATCTAATGAAAATCGTTTTATTTTGGCCACACTATGTCTTCTATCCATTGCAAGTATGGATAAACTTTTGTATATACAGCAGGAGAATTTGCTTGACCGCATCTTAAACCAAAGGAAGTAACGCCCAAAAGGTAGTGGGAACAATATACATCTGAGCTATATATTTGTAACGGTCCACCCGAATCGCCCTGAAGCAAGAAGTGTGATTAAACATCCATGTATTCCATCACCAAAGATTTAATTAAGAATACTTACGCTACAAGTGTCCTTGTTGCTAGTATAAGATCCACCGCATATCTCAATATCGTAATTTACGCCATTCGGAAAAACCTGCGGAAGATTTTTATACCTCTCATTACAGTTTTCTTGCGGGAATATGTCGACTACCGCCTTTAGAAGGTGATCGCTTACAACATGCTCCTCGGTTTTTCCCCAACCTGTTACCAGCGCCCGGTTGAAATCCAGACTTTTATTGGTGTAGAGGCACGCTGGTTTAAGAAATACACTGAGTATCGCCGGCTTGACTAGCTCAATCAACGCTATATCATTGTACTGTACAGGTTCCCTAAAGTCAGGGTGAACATACGTTTTCTTAACTTTAATCTCTTGAACGTAAGCGTCGTCGGTTGGATCCATAACATTAACATCTCCAAGCCTTACAGCAATTGGTACAATCCTAAACATAATATACATATAATAATGATAGCAGGGACCTCGACTTGTGTATCCTCTATTTCCACTATTACCAATGTTACAACATTCTGGGTTTCATCCCGTTGTTAAAGGAATCCAAATAAATAAATAGAAATGTAAATTTGCATGTTTCTTTGTTTCCAATTGCTACTACGCTCAAAAAAAGTCTATTTAAATGATATACACGGTCAGGGAAAAAGATCATCGTTCCATTATTCAAATATAACGTTTCCTTCACTTACCCCCTGTTTTCATCTATGCAGTGTCCAGCAGTGAGAACAAATCGATCACTAATCAAAGTGCCGCCACAACGTTCGTTGTTTTTGTATTTGAGAAATGCCTGTAAATGTTAAAAATGACATGTACAAATATATCTTCGCACGTACTACATTCTACAGAGAGCGCCAACCTTCGGAAATTGTAGAATTGCGCTTACTTTAATTTTATTTCATTTTTAGATTTTCCATCTAAAAATAAACAAACGTAACATGGATTTCGTATGTCTATTTCTAGCAGATTTCCAGAGGTACCTGGTCCGCTGGTTATCGATCATCCTGTATATGTTCAAAAGATACTCTGCGGCACCTATTATCAGAAAATTTATCGTACTATTTACGCGATAGTTTTATTATTCCAGAAGGTTGGCACACGTATGCTACAATAAATGCAAGAATCTCATTCTGCAACTTTATTAGCGATATCGCTATGACTTTTCGTCTGAGATGACGTGGCAGGCATCTTTCTAAATCGTTTATTATTATTATCGATTTACCGTTTTCAGCACCAGCGCTATCGCAACAACATACTTAAATGACAGTTTCACGTTAAATTCTCCACCTTAACTTGAAATTCGATTCTTTTGGACGAATATAGCGATATGCGTTCGCAGAATGGCTTAGCGCATTTTAAAAACTTTGAAAATTACCATGTGCGGGAACTCCCCTTGTTTTGTTTGAATACCCCCACTAATCGCTGGTTCCAAGGTCCAAGGACATATTTCGTTTTTAATAATTTCAACGTTACTAATTAGTAACGGCGATACCTCTTCCACGTAAGCAAGGTTTTCGTACTCTTTGCACCCTGAAAATATTTTTCAATAAATGTCTGCGCATCAAAGGCCTCAAACAATCCGATAATACTTTGGCGACTTATCTCTCCGGGAAATCTGTTGTTGAATTTACGGATTGGCGAGTTAGTTGTGGTAATCACGGTGACGGGTTCCGTAACAGGCGATTGGCTTGATATTGACACCGTTTCTTCCGTAGTACGAGGTGTAGATGACGTTGTAATTGGTTTCCGTGTTTCGGTACAGCAAACGATCACCTTGTCTTTCAGAAAGCCGCAGTTCTCGGGAAACACCCTCTCCCTCAAGTCACGAATGGCTTCTTCGCAGTCTGTGAGTAATTTACATTTTCCAACAACGTTTTTGCGTTGGTGGTGGCATAAGTCGTCTAGAAAGAATATGTTTCTTATTCAACAGTTGGAAAATATGGAAACGACAGTTGCGAATTTACGTATATATTATCTACAATTTTTCTTTTAAAAAACGTTCGATTATAACATGTGGGAACATTGCTCTGGTCATAGTTAATAGACCCCGGGGAAACTATATTGCTGTTCTATTGAGTGCTTGGGTAAGTTCTGCTTTTTTTGATTTTATTTTAATACGACCGAAAGAAGCACAAGAATTTTTCCGTTTTAACTAGCAACCTAAACACTTAATAGAACAGCATCGGCTTAAGGAAGGAATAAATTAAGCTTAAAGGATGACAAGAAACTAAATCACACTTAGCGTAAGCAATGTCCCATTAAAGAAATAGCAACTAAGAAAAAAATCTTTTTTAACGTACAAAAGAATTGAAAAAAAAATTCTAGCGATATCCCTTACTTCCAATTTAATTAGTTGTAAAATGAAAAATCGTCTGATTAAATTAAATGTTAATCAATACAGCACTTACCTATATATAAAGAAAATACAGCAGTGGTAAGACAGGTTATTAAAAACAAATTATATATCCAGTTCTGACGTGACCGCATCTTCGTCTTCTAAACTTGCACTACGAGGTGTGTGGACGCGAATTGGTTGTTTAAGAGCTGTTCGGATTCAGAAATAGATGTACGTATATACGTTTATATGCAAATAGAAAAAAGTGGTAAGCCCCAACAGGAATTCTTTTGATCGCAACTAATCGACAAACTATAAGTGTGCATTGCATGCAGGTTATATATCATTCAACATATTTTGACCCTACTCCATATGAGTCATATTTTACGAAGATAAATGTACGTTAGTTGTAGTTTATTGGAATCTTGGCTAATATTTTTTCTGATAATACATTTTCAGGAAACCAGTTCCCTGATAAATAAGATTTATTTGCATGCACACACACACACCATATCCCAAAAGTAACGTACAATGTTCATAATTCTCTTTGTATTTGCTTGAACGAACATGCATAACCATATCTGTATTAATATTTCGTTTATAATCGTTATATATATATATTTTTTTTTTTATTATTTTATTTCCCTTCTTTTTCCTTTAGAATAGTTATGAGTAGAGAGGACAAAGCGGAATGAAATTATTAATATTTTGCAGTGACTAGACAGATTCGTATTTTGTCAACTCTCGAGGACACCAGCAGGTCCACCAGACAACCAATATCCGTTGTAAAAATAACATCAACGATGTCATAGTTTTTATTACATTTTGAAAAGATGACAACAATGCTAAGATCAGTTTCCTCCAAAAATAAACGTAGAAAACGTTAACAAAGAAACAACGAAACAAAACAAACAAAGAAATTTATGAAATATCATTATTCTCAATTAATTTGCGTCTTTCACTTAAGCAAACAAACACGAACTAAAATTCGTATGTAATTGTAATGATTTAAAAACTATAATTTTCTCGTCGCTTTATCATTTTACCTTTTACAAAGCAAAACAGCAGCATTTCTGGTATTTAATAGAAAAAAAAATAGGGGCATCGAATCTGTTTGAATCACTATTCCATAGATTTATTACCTACTCTGAATAGATAAAAAATTTGATGAATTTTTGAAATGTAATACAAAAAATAAATACGATAACCGAAGCATTAGTAAAAGTATGTTTTTGGTTGTTTTGTTGCAAAAGTTGCAAAGTTGCTTTTGGAATACAGTGTGTAAAGCAGATTTAGTTTTCTTTGTTGAATTAGCAAACAACAAGGTTTAACTTTATAGCTGTGCACATGCATTGTAAATTAGTCGATTAAATCACCAGCGCACCGTAAATTAGGAGGTTTCTATGAAATTCAAGTGATGATACCAGCAAAACTTGTTATTTATTTTAAGAGGAGCGCAAAAAACATCCTAACGTAATTAACATCTTTTATAACTTTTAACTAGAGAGGACAAAAGCGAATGAAATCATATCTGTTTTGCAACGACTAGACGGACTCGTGTCTATTCATTTCATAAGAAAGGATCGCCTACCGGTTTCCCTGAGAATCGATAAAACACGAACCCGTCTAGACGCTGCAAAACAGATACGATTTCACTCGTTTTTGTCGTTTCCACTTATAACTCTAGGGCTTATTGGGCCTGTTTATAACAACGCAAGAACTATATTTATTTATTTAGTTTTTTTTTTTTATTATTACTTACTAACGTCGGAAATACCAAAGAAATCCTACACTATAACTACTTGTTTATTTATTTGTAATATTTTTCAAGGTTCTTGCAACTTGGCAAATGTACAAATAGGTTGAAATTGTGCGAATATAGTAAAACCTCGATGTAACGGACTTCGTTAGAACGGACATCGGATATAGTGGACAAAATGTTTCTAAAAATTGTCTATTAATATTATTTGAACATATCCGTATATTATTGAAATCATGAATAGAAGAGCCTTACGCCATCAATCAATGAACGTGCGAATTAAATCAGTACTTATCTAAATTTCTTTGCCATATAATACTTTCTGCAATGCTTTTGTTTCAACTTCGGGATCCAGATACGGACGAGAAGTATATTTATAGATTAATAAGTAATGAATTAATGATTCTATACTTTTAAAGCAGTTGGCCATTTTGTTTTTCTTTATTAAAATATAATATATTTATTTACATATAATAAGTCGCTCTTCGACGAGTTCCTCGGTATAGATTACACAATTTTTTCCTTATTCCTTCTGTACGCTGACCTAATGGTTGCACGAATCTGTTGATCTCCATTTACACCCCTACCAATATTTTAATCAATAACTCTTTACGTGTGCTCATGGTGCAATATGCCTCATTTCTTTTAAGATTTCATCTACTTGATATTCCTCTTATGGTTAGTATTGTTTAGCTAATATCGGCAACTCATCTTTAGAAAGTGAATGCCTTAGTTAGATATGCAGTAATATTAACTTTATTCCAAGAAGAAGAGAGAGGCAACTAACATTGAGCGATATCGAGCATTATCCATAACAAATCCCGATTCAGGTGAAGGTAAACGATTTTTACAAACCGTTTACCTTCACATCTCTCCGGTTTTCGAACTCTTTGTATATCATCATCTTGCCACGACCTTCTTCCGTTTCCTTTTAATAATTCAAGTGTTGCGTATAATCTCTGAAAGACTACAATCGCTTATCTACAATATGTGGCTTTTCTGTTCTCCGGAGTTCTGCGGTGCTGCGGTTACTGTCTTTTTTAAACTTGGAACCTATCAACTTCGCTGTAACTTGTCTCACTGTAAAATAATCGAGAAGCTTACTTTGCACTTATATATGGCATGTAAGGTATTCCTGATGTTCGGTTTAACAGTTAATCAACGGTTTTCGTTAGCCTCTCTTTACCAGAGATAGCGAGATACCTCGAAGATAGCGAGGAAAAAGAAACGATAGGCTCAAAAAAGAGGTTAATCGTATCTTAACGTTTTAATAACCTACTTTTTACTTTCACAATAATTTTTTATGAGTTTTTCTTCGTATTTTTCTATCTATCATATCTATTAGCACATATGGAATTAATAACACTAAGTTACCCTGAAACTGCTTTAATAATAGAAACAATAAAATCACTGTTGGCCAATGTACTTGTAATAGCGTTAAAAAGTGAAACTCCTGTTGTTTATACGTGCGTTTATTTAAATCACAACGATACAACGTAAAAACATGAATCGACGTAACTTACATTTTTACAATTAAACTGAAAACCATAGCAAACTATTAATGCAGTCTTTCATTAGGGCCAGACAATATCTTCGATCCATTTAAGATAGCTTGCTACTTTCACGTAGACACCCGCTATGCCCTCATTACCACAATTCTTTCCGAACGACGTAATTCCGAATATGTAATAACTGCAAAAGACATCACTGGCGTATATTTGCAGCGGTCCTCCCGAGTCACCCTGAAAGCAAGAAAATATTGATTAATTCTCATCGATCACCATTACTCGTTTCGGAAAACCGAGCAAAACTTGAGCCACCGCGTGTTTTTCGAGTATTATCGTCACAACTAACAATATGTGTGCTAATCTATAAGAGGAGATGAATAATTCCTGCGAAATCGATGAAGCTTTTGCAAATAAATACGAAAATTTGGAATCACGTCACATGTGTTAATGTTACAGCGGATGAGTACACAACTTTTACTCAGCAGCATGTGAAATTGACGACTTTATTTCATTTTCATTTGCTTGCTTTTTTTACAGCAACAAGTTTAACAATGTGAATGTTGGTTTGCAGTCGAAATGTTTTGATAAGCTTATTTTATCCTTTGTGGTAACAAGATTAACGTGAAAATGATATAAAACAAAAACAACGATTATGTGTCAATGATAACCGTCCGAGCAGCCTGGTTTATTTCCAGACTGATTCAGCCTTAATCGTTCATCAATGGATTGTTTTTAGAATTCGCTTTTGTTAGCCCCCATTGTTTATTCTGTGCTGCGTGTAATGATTGCGTTTCAGTTTCACTTGTACACCGCCGAAATTAATATTCAGATACGACGGTTTGGACAAGAGGTCGCTGTGAGTATCCTACCTATTTTAACCAGGCTATTCAACGCTGTTACAATATCCTGTATACAAACTTCATAGCAACGACTTCTTCTTGCCCGGGTACAAAATTCCGTAAGCGTACCTACATATACCTACATATGTGGCAAGCTTTTAGTAAGATTTTATACGTTTGAAGCTCGTGAAAATCTTATTATTTGTCAAGTAGGAACCTTGACATAACCTCGTACAAGCTTATTTCCTTGTCAATGACAAGCTTCTTAAGATAAGCTTTTTCGCTTATTACTTCGTTTGTAAATTCGAAGTAATGAAAATATATTGATTAACTTAATACCGAATCCATGGTAAAAAAATTTTTTATCGGAAACCAATTTTTAAAATAGTTAAATAATCAGAACGTATTAAAATGGTGGTCACGCTCTTTATTGGATTAGTCTCTTTGGGAGCAATTTACGTACAAGCTGATGTTATACGAGAGGAGTTCGATAAATTCCTGGCCTTGGCAAGAAAAGTTATTATGTTTTTATGTGTAAATTTCATTTTATATTTCAACATATGCTCCGTTCATGTCGATACATTTAATTCAACGTTTTTCTGGATTTGTATCCAACCTAAAAATACGATTGTTTCAACCGTGCAAGATAGCCATTTGTTTCTGCAATCACTTCATCTTTCGCAGCAATCGCTGAAGCATAAATCTACCAATTGTGGTGCATTATTATGAGGAAACAGATTTTTTCTTCAAATGCTGACGTTTTTCTTTCACAGTATTTATTGAAACGATACAATAAGTTGGTTATATTATACTCGTCATTAATCATTTGGCCCTCTTCAAAGTAATCAACCTGAATTATACTGCGTTTATCCAGAAATACTGTGACCTCGATCTTGTTGGCCGATAAAGTGGCTTTGGCTTTTTTTGGCGTTGGTTGGCTCATTGTTTAAACTGCGCGTTGGTTTCTGTTGTGACGTTATAAATCCACGTTTCTTCAACAGTTACGAATCGACGCCAAAAATTATTCAGATTGCGCTTTAATATTGGCAAACATCCCTTTGAAGTTGACAGACGTTCGTGTTTATGGCTAATTGTGAGCGAAAAGCTTCTTTACACTCAAATGAGTTGGGATAGGACGTATGCTATTTAGCAGAATTTACGGCAAATGTAACAATAGAAACATGAACGTTTGACCTGGATCGATATTTCACTTAATTGAGCTATACATACTTCACCATACTGACTACAATAGTTTAGCTTACTTGGCAAGTATCTTTGATACTGGTTCTTGATCCGTAACATATTTGCAAATTCTCATCGATTCCTCTAGACAGTGTCCGCTTGTCGTTCGAAAAGGTTATGTTACACTCTTGCGGTGAAAAGTGTTCTACACCAGCTTTCAATAAATGGTCGCTACTCGCACCGTGTTCTGTATCACCCCAACCCGTGATCAGTCCTTGAGACTCGATGGTACTCTTAGTGTAGAGGCAAGCAGGTTTAACATATACGTTCAACTTAGCAGGCTTCTCCAACTCCAACAGAGCTATGTCGTTGTAATGCTGAGGATGTACATAATTTGGATGTTTATACAATTGCTTTATGTTTATTTGCTGCGCATCTTGATCGTCATCGCTGTTTGTGTAGTTCAGATCGCCAAGGCGTACAACAGTTGCGTTTCCACTGAAAAGGAAACAATTTCATTTTTCGAATAATTTCATTATGTCATATGAAAAAACTTACAAACCTCTTGCGGACAAGCAATGTGCTGCAGTAACGACGAATTTGGCGCTGATGAGAGAGCCTCCGCATTTCCAAGCATGATTAGGAACTACACCATAACCAATTAAAGCCTGAAAGTCGTTAGCGTTCAATATTGTCAATATACAAGGGTGTTTCGAAAAGTATGATAACAAGAGCTCTAAGAGAAAACTTTTATTAATAAAAGCAAACAGACGCACAATATTTACAGCATTTTATGGTCGTTGCACAGGTAAGGGCCAATCTAAATGAGGATGAGGGATAAACGCTTCGGACCATTGAAAGAGTACTTGGGGGGTCGCTATTTTAAAACCGTTGTCGAAGCTGTGCAAGCCCTCTTAACATAACTTCGCGATCTTGAAGCTTATTCCTTCTACGTTGGTTTCGATTGGTTGGTATACCGATAAAACGAATGCTTCGGCAGCAATGGTCGCTATACGGAGAAGTAATTTGTACCAATGACTATTGCAACATACTTTATTATCTTTGATTTCGCGAATAGTTTTCTCTCGAAGCTTTAGTTACCTTATCTTTCTTTTTGAAACACCCACGTACTTAAGTAAACATGTGTCCTAAAAGATGCGAATAATGTGAATATTTTTTTTATGTTTGGGTTTCAAGACACTAAGATTTCATGATTATCCTATTTCTGTAGTTGCATTGCTTCGTTATATTTAACTGAATGAAATTCGAAAGCGCATGGCTATATGTAAATGGATCCGCGCCTAGTAATTTCAGTGTTCTTAATGTAGATGATTAAACAGTCTAGCTTACCATATGAGGGAATTCTCCGCGCTCTGCCCGTTCTCCTCCATAAATAACGCTTATACCATGCGCTTCCCATGGGCAATTTTCAACTATCCCATAGTTAACCCCCCGTACAAGAATAGGTAGGTACTCTTTTTTATATCCGAGCTTTTCGTAATTTTTGCAAGCTGTAATTGTAATAAAAAAGCTGTAAACAAATAATATGATAGAATCATCAATTCTACATTTGCCCCATATTTATATTAACCCATCCATATTCATTTCTAGTTTCCATGTTTTTTTTTTTTTTTCTATAAGTCATTTCTTACAAATTATCCTCTTAAAGCATTTGAATATAATCAAGCTGCGATCTATTTCCCATAATTAAAATGCGAACAACGCTTTATTATTTATGTATATACTGCAAATATCAAGTTTACGGCATTTTCGATTTACGAAGAAAGATTACAAGGCGACAATCAACGATCGAATTGAAATTTAGCAGACGTATAGAATCCATCGGATATTGTAAAATGCCACTTTCCGTTCCGCAGAAGTCCTCCTTTGTTTAGATGCTGAAAGCTATCCTTCAAATTTTAATTATTATCCGGATTCTTGCAATTTATACTGTTATTATCACTGAAACGATAAAGTTATATATTTCCAAATGCACCCTCTATGTCAAACTAGCGCAGATGTGATTCTTTCGCGACCTCAACGACCATCCTAGCACCCCGTTCGAAGCACGGGTAAAACGAAAATGAGCAAAATATACGCATAAAGGTTCACTTTATTTACTACAAACATTCAAATTCCAGATCTATTGCAAGAACACACAATATAAAATAGTTATACAAAATAACTAAATAAATAATAAAAAATTTTGCAAAGCTCGGATGACAAATACGTCATACAGATTTGACCCTCGATAAGCCATCGATCCCTGTGCGATGGAGCGGAACCTGTAAATGGTCGCGATTTCCGGTGACGTAGCGATCGTTACAGCTATTTTGCCAAGACCTATCCATATTCTAGTGTTCTGCAATCTTAATTGTACTGAAGCTTACACAATGTTCTAACTGTTTTTCTTTTTTTGCAGACTTAAAATTTTGTACACTACACTGGATGTAGGAGTACGAAGTAGTATAATATTGTCGCTGTATAATGTGCATTTAAAGATTTGTGATTTTGTTTCGTTAATTCGCAATAACGGTGTAAATTACAAACATCGGAAGGTCGTCGAAATTTTAAGGATAGCTGTCCCCTAAGTTTCAATTCAAGGTGATGATTGAGTCGCCTTATTAACTGCACTACTGTAAAACTAGTCTGCGACAATTTATATAAATTAATGCATTCAAAATTTCAAGGTCGCGAACAGGAAAATATAAATTTTCATATTTTCTAAAAAGCAAAATATATCTTTATTCCTCAGTGTTCTTAGAGCTTTTGTTGAGCTTTTGCTAGCCTAGGTGTAATAAGCTGTCTATCAGCTTATTACACATCACATCATTATTACACAGCAACTTATTACAGCATCAAAATTATTGTTATAAATGTAAATATTTCCAGCTAATTGTAAGCAGCGAAACGCCGGCTATGATTAATTCCATTTATTTATGTAGATCTGTACTCGTTATCATCATTTGCCTGAAATCAAACGTATTAAATTCTTATCTCCGTTTCGTTTGTGAAATTGCTATTTTAGTAGCTTCTGAAATAAACTTAAATATAAGCAACAATCCAGCGTAGCAGTTCAAGTTTCTGATTTGTCACATACGTGGTTTGTTAAGCTACTTCCTGTCATTATTTTATTCTATTATTTATTATGATAGTTTATGATTATAGTTAGTGAATTAATAGTGAAAGGACCATGCTGTATACTACCTGCTGTATATATTTTTTTAAATTTGTATTTTTATAAATTTGTGTTTTTAAATAAAAAAACGTTGAAGTAAAAACTAATATTTATTTTATAAACATTTCTTTTCAATGACTCAAGAGTTATTTAAATTGCTTAAAAGTAGTCGATATGAATGAAACAAATGCACATTTACGTACGTCACAAAAGCCTTTATAGGCACGTTTTCCTCTTATGTTTACTGGTAAACTAATGGAGATAAAAAGTTGCAACAAAATCGACTGAAGTTGCGACGATATTCTTCAAAATGTTCCGTGGATGTTTGTCAAACTGTTTTACAACATTTTTAGTAGCTACTCACGTTATTTTAATTTATTTAACGTAATGCGCATGCAGAAAACGTCGACTTTTCGTCGACTCTCGGGGAAACCAGTAGGCAACACAAACCCTTTCTTATGAAACGAATAAACGCACGAATCTGTCTAGTCGTTGCAAAAAAGTAATAATTTCACCTGCCTTGGTCATCTTTAATGTTGAAATAGCTTTCGATAAGAACATCGGTCACATGTCTCAATTCTAAGAATTGAGAGATGTGACAGACAAGAGCGTCCAGCCAAGAAAAGAAAAAAATAGTCTGTTTATGACCGCTTGTTTTGTACCGAATAATAGTGAGTAAGGTAGGTCAAATAGCGCTCCGTATAAGATTCTCGTCCACGTGGCTGGACGAGAACTTGGAACTGATTTGGAAGTAGGTGGACGTTAGATATACCTTTATCAATTCAGCTATGTCGGAAGGGGACTTGTCAGGAATGAGTGGATCGCGAACGAGATCTTGCATGCGTTTCGCAAGACGAAATGAGTTTGGCATAAATGAAATTGTGCGGCCCATATAGGGTTTTAGAAGTTTAGAAATGATGCTCCTTTGAATATCTTAAGGATTGGAAGAGCGCCTGATGATAACACCGTAGCGTTGCTTTTGCCAGCTTTTAATGTAACGATATCTAAGGGATTTCAGAGCAGAAAATTCAAACTTGGATAAATGTGGAAACTCGTTTATCTCAATTGGAACACCTTATTTTCTCGCCATTTCGTGCATATTTAACACTTCCAAATACGTGTAAATAGGCTGCGACGATTAACAAATAAGTGAAAATCTAATGAAATATTAAATTCTCCCTCGTACCTTAGAACCTCATTGTATACATAAGTAACTAATAAAAATATGTAAATTATTATACTTACCTTGTCTACATTTCTCACCAACAGGTAAGTTCCCCGTGGGTTCCGATATTTGATCAGACGCTTCTGTAGTGGTAGTAGTTGTTGTTGTTGTTGTTGTCGGCGGTGATGTATTAGCTTGTGGACAACAAGTTATTACAGCTGTACCTTCAAAGCCACAACGTTGGGGATGTATTCCAGCACGTAAATCGGCTATAGCTGATGGACATTCTGTTAAGAATTTGCAAACGCCGTTCACACCCTTCTTTTCATGAAAGCAAAATTCGCCTTGAAAGAAGAAAGTAAAATAAAACATAACATCCTTTAGTAGGAATATATATCATTCTTTAACTTCGCCTTACGTTGACTTAAATATATTAAATTTGTTGCAAGTACAACTAACAATAAGTAGATTTAAGATATATCTAAGGAAAAAATGTTCATATTATAACTTATAACTGCTGAATAAGTTTATCTTCCTTTATTGTATAATACAACAAGTAATTGGCAAGAAAGTAGCATTTTAAAAATGCGATAAAACATGTCTGGCATTGCTAACTTTGTTAATTAAGAATTTATCCATTTATTTACATTCCATTATTATGTGTGCAAACTTATACATTCTTTTGCGTTTCTCATAAAAAAAAAAAACAAAACATAGGATAACCCCAATATACAATTGCGATATACATTATCTTCAGTTCTATCAAATGGAATCGTCGCGGTCACATTAATAGATCGCTAACTAAGAAAGAAATATACAGTCTTATTCGGATATAGTACGAAAAAAAAAATTAGGTGAAAGAAACGCATGAGTAATGCCTAAATACAAAATATTATGGTTCTATGTGCACGTAGTAACGAGAAAATGATTTTTCTTTATTCGAGTCCGACTCTGTCTTAGTTAACATATGGGAATCACCGGCAGTCGCTGAAGCAGCGTTCGGATATCCGTTTAGTATGCACATAGCATTCACCGTCATTACACGCAATTGCAATGGCATCCTATACGAATATCGAATACACCGACATGATTTTGATTTATGGCGAAACAGGACAAAATAGTCTTGCGGCAGAAAATTTGTACGCGGAACGGTTTCCCAATCGGCGGCATCCATCATCCGAGACAATTGTGAGAACCGTGTATCGACTTCGAGAAACAAGATCAGTAATTCCACGTTTCGAAGGTCGTGACCGTCATATATCACGTAGAGTTCAGCAAGCAGAAGAGCATATTTGAAACATCGTTGAGGCGGAACCAGGCATAAGTACTACAACTTTAGCCCAGCAAGTAAATGTGTCCCAAACGACGGTGCATCGAATGTTGCAGCTCAACGCATTCGCGAAGACATGGTAAATTTTACTCGTGTGCATAATAACTTTCGTCGCCGAATTGATGCCTGTATTAGAGCTCACGGTGGACATTTCGAACATTTTTTACATTAATAAATTATTTTGTCCTGTTTCGCCTAGATCGGTCCTTGTTAGGACCACCACAAATTTCATAAAAAGAAAAAGAATGTATAACTACAAATAACTCAAAACCCGACATTTCGGATGCATTAACTTTAAACATTAAGAACGCAAATCATATGGTTATCGGCATATTCAATGTAAACACATAAACACTTCGACATCAGCTGTACGACAGACTAATGCATTTCAATAGACTATTCACTATTCATAGCATCTACAATGCTTTATCGATTTTTATTTGCATCTGGGTTAACTTTGATTCATCAGCGGTATTTGTATAATATAGGAGAAACAAAGATATGGACCGGCTTTACCTGCATTTTGGGCCCTAAAATTTGAACAAAATGTATATGTTACAAATAAATTTCTTTTTAAATTTTCAGTAACACATTGATAGGTAGTCTTCAGATTTCGGTAGCTTACGTGCTATTTACAGGTAACCCTATATAATTCTTGCTGCGATGTGTGGAAAAACCATTAATATCATGGCGTACTTCGATGAAATTTTAAGATTCAAAGATATTCACTTCAACTGTGATTAAAAAAAATACTAGCGGTTGGATTAAAGTAAACTGTATCGATTATTTAAACCAACTAATACGATTACTGGCCGTAATTACATACACGTGATGAGCATAGTTTCAAATTAGGCATATTGACACATCTTTTATTTTTTTTAATTATGCAGTCAATGTTGTTCGAAGCATACTCCCCATTTGTTGCACCGTTGGATTCGTGCTTCGATTGTTTTTACATAAACGTAAAGATACATAACATGTTTCATCTAATATAAGGTTTAGGACCTCGCTATATTTTTCGATAATGAACCTGTATAACTGGAATATTCAAAAGAACAAAGAAATATTTAGTAGTAGTTTATTGAAAACTGTTAAAGGAATGATATTTTAACAACTATAATTTATGAGATGCAATGATTACAAACTTGATTTTAAACACAGATTAACGGAAAAACCGAAAATATAACCTGGAGGTCGGTGGGTGTCGTACAGGTTTATTCTATCTCGTTTATTTTTTAAAGGATAGTATTACCCAACCAAACGATGAAAGGAAAACGTCTGGCATGGATCATTTTCGATTTAGTTATCTTGTCTTTTTGTATATAGTAATTTGACTTAATCCTTTTTACTTTAATATTATTCGCGTAATATAATTACTGTTCTAAAAACAAATGGAGTACATGAATTATATACTTTAGAGTAATAATTTAAGCTTACAAATCAAAGAAAGAACAGACACGATTGTTCGTCCACCATCAATTTGTATTCATTACGTTCAATTAGATATTTCTTTAGTTAATATTTAAACATTCACAATGAGTCACTAGTTGAGTTCCGATTGCTCGATGGCGTCCGTTAAAAATTCTGGAATCTGCAATAATTGGTAATTTTTGGTAGTATATAAGTATAATTTTACTTTCGTAATTACGTATATGTATATACAGAATTATTTACAACGATGGCCTATTAAGAGCAATCCCTGAAAATAATCTTTTTGAAATTTTCTTTACCGCGGCAAATGCATATCAACAATGTTCAACGATGTGTTCCAAAAATCTACTCCGAGAATCTCTATTTTTAAGAAAGTCTATGTCCTTGCTCTAGCCTCCAAGATTTCTCGAGAATAAACAATAACAGTCACCTCGAATAAGGAAATCAAGAGGAATTAGGTCGGAGGACCTGGCTGGCCGTGTCCAAAGTCCTAATCCCCCTATCCATCGTTCATTTGTTATTATCATTTTTATGACACGAAACACGTTAAAATTGTAAAACTTTTTAATTGATTGGTAATTAGGTTTTTGGAACACTCCGTATATAGTTGTTTATATGGATTTATAGTAACAAGAAGTGTTATAAAAAAATAAAGAGTATTGCCAATGAAAATCTCAAAATTGCTTTGGATATGTAATAACGAATAGAAGATATTGATGTTTATCGCAAAAAAAATTGAATATCTCAAAGGTGATACATCCCACATTTAAGATAATGTATATCCTTGAAGATCTATACAAAGGATGTGTAACGTATAGATTATAAAGCGATAGTTGATGTCCGTATCCAGTTTAATAAAGACTATCACGAAATTGAAAACATTTCTGAGAAGTACATTGTCATCCGTAATATCGCTCACTTGTTTTGAAAAATGTATGTTGAGAATGATATAGGAGATGATATGATATACATTTACTGCAAACTGCAAAGCAAACAACGATTCCGTTCAGCTTGTCTTTAAAAGTATTCAAGAAATACGCGTTTTGAAGCTTAGCGCACGCATAATCAATTCGATCATTCCAAAGAAGATTGCAATTAAGAATATTCTTATATTGCAAATAGATAGATGAAAGCCGTACGAGTAAAGCGGCTTAAAGTATATCTTCATCTTTAACTGAGGGATATATCCATCTATTTAGAACGGATGAGATTATTACTTTTTTGCAGAGACTAGACGTGTTTTGTCAACTCTCGAGGATCCATTCCTACGAGGCGAATAGACACGGGTCTATCTAGTCGTTGCGAAAAAGCAATAGTTCCACCTGCCTTTGCCATCTCTAACTATTATTGTTAAAAGACACAGCGGGTGATTGAAAAGTGGTTGTGATGATCGGTCTATTATTTAAACATTTGTAACACAATCTTTCATAAGAGAGAACAATAAACATGTTTGCAACATATACTTTATGCAAATTAGTTTTAATGATTTAACTTGAGAAAAAAAATAAATGCTCATAATTACGCTAAATTAAGTGCAATAAATACTACGATGATATTATTATTAATGCATAATAATATTTATACCTGCGGTATGGGAAAAAATTGATACAAAGATAATTGTAAAAAAATCCCTCAAATAACAACTTAACAATGTAAAACTTGTGTCGCTTACTACTTACCGCTGATAATTTATTTAAATAAACGCAAGTGAAACAGAAAAACAACAAATGCTGATAATCTATATCTATGAACATGTACAAACTAAACTTTGTATTATTGCTGTTACAACTTATTTCTACATTTAGCAAATAAATAACATCATTATTTATAAAAAGCAAAAAAAAAGGCAAAAAAAAAAACGAAACTGGTTATATTTGTTAACTTAATCTCAATAAAACACCTACCTTGGTATTGGCAGTAAGCAAGCGATTGAAGCGTTACTATTAGAAGGCCGACGAAGTAACAACGTAATAAAGAATACATTCTAGCTACATACGTTTTTGTTCTTAAGCATGGACTGTTGATCCGCTCAGCATGCTTACTGGTTTGTTCAAATATTCTCTAGTGTGCACGAGTGGGGGTACTAATACGTTTCGTCGAGTAAAGAAACGTCAACAAAATCCTTAAGTCTAATTATCGTTCAAATTTAAAAATTCGCATCTTGCTATGATTCTTTGTAATAGCACGTAATTCATTACAAATAAAAATTCCCAATTCTAATAAAACAAATCATAAGCAACGCCAAGAATGTTATATATTTTTTTATTTTTTATTGTTTCAGAAACGCTCGAAGATACATAAAATTCGCGAATTCCTTTACCGCGAAGTCCGCATGCGGGCTCTATCATACTGTGATTTCCCTTGAAGATTATATAAGGCTACTTTAGTAAATTTAGGTTAACGAATTCATTGTTGCGGTAACTATACGAAAAAAGCAAATATTCAATATTATTAATTATCGTCCTTAAAATACCAAGAGTGCAAAAACAGAGAAAAATTCCAATTTTGCGTGGCATACAAGCGTAAAAGTACATTTGTCATTTGATGAATCGTAGACATAACATGTTTTTGTGTAATTATGTACAGTGTTAAAGATATGTAACGAAGATACTGAATTTTTATTAACCTTATTATTAGAGAGGATAAAGGCGGATGAAATTATTACTTTTTTGCCGAGACTAGACAGACTCGTCGTGTTTAAAAAAGGAATAATTCCATCCGCCTTTGTCATCTCTACTTATTACGTACTAGCGTTCTGTCACAAAACAATTTCTCTTGTAGAATTCAAATCACCCGATATTGACTGCAGAGGTACATACGAGAGAAGTCAAAACGTTGGCGTAAGAACCTCTGGTATCTGAAAATCTGAAATGTTTGGATTCGCTCATACCAGAGCCTCCATAGCGAGACAATTTTGTTGACACTTCTTCAATACTTACTCCATTAATAACCTCTTCAGAGGTTTACAATAAACAAAAAAAGTGCGATTAAATACATTTTGTGAAGGTACATCTTCTATAGATGTTTTCGAGCTGCATCTCTAATAATATTGCGTTTAAATGTAAATTTCGCTTCAACAAATATCGAAAAAAAAAAAACTTACGCAGTTGCATGAGAAGCCATTGTATAGCAGTGGAATGACCGTATCAAGATTTTCTTACTATATAGCTGCCTAAACTTACGATAAATGGCTCACTATTTCAACAAGCTGGAGTAAGGATCGATAATAATCCTTAGTTCCCCAGACTCCCTAACATCAGCATTTCCTAAAAGTAAAGGTTTACTTTTAGAAAACACATCAACGCACGCCGGAAGAGCAACTGAAATTGAAATTGGCACAATTGGACCTGACTTATTACGCGGAGTAACGGACAACGTGTCAAGAGTGTTCAAATTGCAATGGCTCCTATTTGAAAAATGTTATTAAACAAATATTTGCACTAATAGATGAACGTGATCTCATCAAAATCAAAAAGTCCCTCTCCAATCTCCAATAATTTTTGTAGAAACGGTTTTAACGTACCTACAAAATAGATGTGTTGTATTTATATCGGTTTTTAAGCGCTTTTTAAGATCCTGTCTTTCTCCCATTAACCGTTAACATTCTGAAATCCATTTCTTCAAATCCCTTCAGGTGATTTTGTTTTTGCCTCCTGAATTAACGTTCTTCTTCGTTCTCTTCAGAATACTTCTCTGACCGTTTCTTAACAGTCTTAAATGAATGCGAATGAACGATTTCGTTTGGTTAAAATTAAATTTCTAGGTAATTCTAACGATTAACTCCAACGATTAAATATTTTTAATAGTTCACCCAACGACGATCGCTTCTGACTTTATCGATTGACATTACACTGCTGCAGTCCAAAGAGTGTTTGCTTCGTGAGTTTTAAGTAATTCTACAAAAACTGTATTAAATATAAATTATTGAGAATAATTGGTGACTTTGTTTATCCTCCATAAAATAATGTTAATTAATTGAGTCTTTCTTTAATATAAAAATTGAATAACGTAAACTATCAAATTGTCACAATTCGAATATTAACCAAAATTAATTCAAATTATGGAAATGTTCAATTGAATGTTGATCTTTTGTGTATACTTAATGAAATAATAAAAAAAAGGAATTAAAGCGCAAGTACCTTAATGACCGATAATAATGTAATTGAATGTGAATAAATGTTTATATCGGATATTTCTTTCAATAAATAGAATTAATTTTTATTTCATTTGAATTGATCAAGTGTGCTTATATAAGTTTCGCTTTATGTTGTGCATGTAAACTTCTTGAAAAGACCTGCAGTAGTAAGTAAATACAGTAAACAAAAAAATATATAAATAAACGAAGAATACCTAACAATTAAGTAACATTGACCTACTTATTTACCGACTTGCGCATGTTTATTGTGTTAACCGCTTAACGTAGTATCATTTGTGCATGTGTAGCGAGAAACGTAGAGTTGGAAGCAAATATTAAGATTATATTGAGTTGCCCCTTTTGCTTAGTTTGGCTTGTATGGATGGTTCAGTAAACTAAA
Organism: Oryctes rhinoceros; assembly: GCA_020654165.1. Lineage (NCBI taxonomy): Eukaryota > Metazoa > Arthropoda > Insecta > Coleoptera > Scarabaeidae > Oryctes > Oryctes rhinoceros. The sequence continues at coordinate 10,350,530 of JAIOKQ010001009.1, read as the reverse complement.
CGTTGACATCGGATGACGAAATGAATAATATAGCCAGTTCATTTCCTTTTTCTTAGAAATTAGTTTGACCAAGTAAGTTAATTCCTTACTTTTCGTATTGTATTTTTTCATCGATACGAATACCTCGCAGAAAGTCACCATTGATTATATACAGAACCGGTTGTGAAAATAATTCTTACTATCCCTGTCGCTAGAGTATTAGGAGGTAAAGCTATCTTCTTACTTCGATGATCTTGGAGGAACGGATAAATAACTTGTCTTCTGTCAATTTTCTTTACAAGTGCTGCTAATGTTGTAGCACTTACTTCGGCAGCCTTACTCATATGCCCTATCAGCATAGTGTTGGACACTGCTTTTGTTTGGGAATCAGTCGATCAAGAGTTTGTAAAATAACATTCCAGATTGCAGATATTACGTATAAACATATATTTATTAAATACAAAAAAGTCCATAAATGCAACGTGTAAAACAAAGGCTTACATTTTATATTTCACTTACATATTACAATTAAAGTGAAAAGGATAGTTAAATATTGAATCAGTTTTAATCAATTAAGGCCAGACTATATCTTCGATCCATTTAATGTAGCTTGTCACTTTTACGTAAACATCCGGTATACTTAGAACATTACATCCCTTACCAAACGACGCAATTCCGAAGATATAATAACTGCAATAGACATCTTTGGCGTATATTTGCAACGGTCCCGTACCAATCTGAAAAGGAAGAAGATGGTCAATACGGTCTCAACTTCTATCTTATATCAACCTGCCTACTACAGTTTAGTTAAATACAAAAAGCGTTCCTTCAATTATTCGCGTTGGTTATAAAATTTCGTCGGCATTGCAGTGGAGGTTCGCGTCTCCTCTTATAACTTAACCGTTGAATCACTCTTATTCCAGTTTTGCGATCAACGTCAAACGTAAATTTTGAACAATGTATACGTACAAAAAAAAAAGCAACCACTTATTAGTTTATATAGAGGGAGGGATGTAAGGTTATAAGGGAATTTCCGTAACCTCCAACTTATATTTACAATTAAGCAAACCAATTAACACATCAATCAGGACTAATTCGATCACAATAATTACTGCAACGATTTAACTTACTTCACAAAAATCTACGATAATCGATTTCGATCCGTAACAGATTTGCAAATTCTCATCGATCCCTCTAGACAAAGTCCGCCGGTTGTTCCAGAAGACCTTATTACACTCTTCCGGCGTAAAATACTCTACGCCTGCTTTTAACAAGTGCCGGTTATTCTTAGTAAATGACGAACGATTCCAACCCGCGATTAGTCCCCGTGGTTCGTTAATTTCGCTCGTATGGAGGCAAGCGGGTTTAATATGTACGTTCAGCTTTGCCGGTTTCTCCAACTCCAACAGAGCTATGTCGTTGTAACTCTGAGGATGCACAAAATTTGGATGTTTATGTAACGTCTTCACATTAATTTGCTGAAAATAATAGTCGTCATTGCTACCTAAGTAGTTCACATCACCAAGATGTACGACAGATGGGGCTCCGCTGTAAGAAAGTAAAGAATCCCGTTTTTCGAATGATATATCGTATGATATATCCAATAACTTACAATGCTCTTGCGAATAAGCAATGAGCTGCAGTAAGAACGAATCTATCACTGATAAGAGCGCCTCCGCATAGCCAAGCAATATCAGGAGCTACACCGTAACCGATGTGTGCCTGAAAGTTGAATAGAGTAATTAAATAAAATTATACGTTTTGTTCTAAAAGTCGGGTATAAAGTTAATACGTGTTCGAGTTTTAACAAATTTGTATTTTGCGGTTATACTATCGTTATAGTTATATCGACTAAGTCGAAGGTTCCCAAAAAAAAAAAAACGCAATATTTTTGCAAATGTTCTTATTCAATGCTACGTTCGATTTTTAATGCATAGTAAACGTTAAAATCCGTAATATATTTTATTAGAAATCATAGACGAATCGAAACCAACTAGATATAGTGTTTATTGGACCAATCGTACCGCATGCGATTGGTTTGGGACTTCTGTTAAACCAAACCTAACTTGAATTCATTCGACGACAGCCTTGAAACAATTGGTGAATATGATCTCAATAAAAAAAAAACAAAATTACATTGAAATCTTCGTTATGTACCTTTTCTTGTACAATGGGCTATTTTCACGAAAATACCCTATTACGTAAGATACAGAATGGCGACACTGAGAAATTAAGAGAACGCATTTTAATGATAATGATAGATGGATTCGGTTTTTAGAAGTTTTCGGGCTTATTGAAACTTTTCGAATATTTTAGAAAGAAGGTAAGAGCAAACCACAAATTCTTAAAGGTAAAGGATTTATTTCTAACTAACCCTATATAATAAAAAAAGAAAGATATTTCCACGACGTGATACTTCCGGTAAATACGTCAATAAATCGCGGAAATGTTATAAAAATAAGACAATTAAAAAATATTAATCGCGTGAGTTTCTAGGAATTTTACGCGAAAATAAAAAGTAAATACTGATGTATTAAACAGAGAGGACGTTCGGTGCGTGTGTTAGTCGATAGAATAATCAAGTTAAATGTTTCTTTTCATTCCTTGTTTTCAACGTTATGCGTGCAGAATGAAAAAGAAATAATAGAATTTACAATCATCATCAGTTACATTTTTAACTATTAATAGTGTCATATAATATATGTATATCATATCATATTGTATATCATATAATATAATAATAGTAATATGGAAGGATTTGCTAGGTTCAACGTACTAACTGTTACATCAACAATTAATATATGTGCTTATCCAACGATAATTTTTTCCTTATTTTCATCTGATTCTTGTTTATGTACTTAATACTTTCAAGTTGTAGAAACATGAGAGATATCTTAGTAGTATATTTACATTAAGAAACCACGGACAACTGGATCCGGTCATCTATTTAATGAGACATTGGTACCAAGAAAAGCTTCAGACAAATTTGTCTTTAGTACTTAATATGCTTCCTACCTTTTTAGATGCCGAATATCAAGAATATGTTTACCCCCGCAACAATGTTTGGACATTCCCGGCATTATTGGAAAATCAAACTTCGCAATAAAATAGGGAATTTTAATTTTAAGTCATAAGACGCACGAAGACTTGCTAAAGATCGAGTACAATGTTTTAAAAACAATTGTCGAAACTCTTACTTTTGTAATTTTCCAACTACGACTTTGTTTTATTCAATTATTCGTGACAAATTTAAAATGGTTATCATGTAGAACGATACTGCATAAGCCGTAATTTATAAAACGACTAAATATGAATATAAAAATCGAAGAGTAGCAAATTGGGCATTCCTAGTGTAATAACTCAATAATACAGCTTACCATATGAGGAAATTCTGCGAAAGATGCATTCGTTACTCTGAAAATAGGTATGTCACTCGATTCCCATGGGCAATTATCAACTGAGTCATGTGAAACAGATGGTAGGCGCTCCTTTTTGTACCCAATCTTCTCGTAATTTTTGCAAGCTGTAAGTAAAGTGATTTTAGTTCACCCAAACGAGCGCATTCATTTCTAGGTTGCAGACAACTCTTCAAATTTCTAGAAAATCAAGAATTTCCCGCAAATTATCCTCCTGAAATATTTCTGCTGCAAATTCTGCTTCACTGCGTCATTGCAAGATAAACACATGCAACAAAATATTAAAAAGTTGAATAATATTTCTGTTCCACTCGTGGAATTTCTCTATTAACGAATCTAGTTCCTTGGAATAAAATGGCTTTCTTCTTCTGATGGTCATATTAAATGTTGCAACAAATTGGTTCAGTTACAAACATTATTGAAGTGTAGCTTGCCAACAGTTTTTTTGCATAAAAAATTAATTAACGTTGAAAAGGAAAAATTTTGATTATTAACATTAGTATGGTACGTCGGTGGCGGTAGGTAATGGCGGCGTAAACGGAAGGGAGCAAATAGCAAGTCGATTCAGGCGAAATGCAGGAGGGAACCGAATTGTTATCTGCGTTTTCTCGTTTACCACATCGTCTACCACTGCTATATGACCCACTAACTGAAGTTACTACAAAAGAAAACGAATAATTTATATGACAGACTGTTTAAAAGAGCGTGAAATTATACGTTCGCATTTTATAAGGCAACTATTAGATGATATTGACTTTACATCGTTATACGTGCACTTCATCGAAATTTGAGCACTGCATTAACATTCCAAAGCAGCAACGTTATTGATCAAGAATAATTTTTTTAATCGAAAAAATATATAAATTTCTCCACGTACCTTGCTTACTCTTCTCACCAGGACCTAAGTCCCAACTGGGTTTCGGGTTTTGTTCGTCTGCAGTAGCTGTTGGTGGTGCGCCAACTTGTGGACAACAAACTATTACATCTTTACCTTCGAAGCCGCAATTTTGAGGATATATACCATCACCTATGTCGGCTACGACTTCTGGACAATCTCTCATGGGTTTACAAACGCCACTCTCACCCTTCTGTCGGTCAAAGCATGATTGGCCTTGAAGTAAGTCCACAAAAAAAAAAAAACAAAAATGTAAAATTATTCCATGAACGCAATACAAAGAACATCGAGAGGATAAGAAATAATGCTGCTTCTGAATTTTATTATTGAAATTTAAGAATTAATACAACGAAGGGGTTTATCACTTTAATAAATTGGGGTTTCGTAGATAGAGTTTCGTTTTGTAAAGAATACATTTGTATACAAGAATACACATCAATGTCTAACAAAACATCCTTAAAATTTGTTTCGTTTCTCACAGAGTAAGCTAACGAACGGGTATTTATTATATTGATAAACGGGTTTCAATTTAATAAACGTAGTTCATTGTCGAAATAAATTAGTTAATAGAATTTTTTGCTGCTTTTGCAAAGCGAATTCAACGAACACGATTTTTCCAATGTGGTAAGTCCGAATCATGAAACATCAATAGATACTGATAGATTAAGGCATATTTATCAACCAACCAGAAAATTGCAAATCACCAAGTATATACACAGATTCCCATCTTTAAACATTGCGCAAGTAATGGTTAATTAAATTTCTAAAAATTAATTATTGTACTTTGAATACTTTAGGACCACTCTTCTAAAGTATTCAAATTATCTTCTTTAGCCGTGTTTTCTAATTGCTCAAACTTTCAGTCGAACAGTTCAAGCAACACAAACGCATCCTTTACAAGTTGAATCAAATAGGAATGTTATCTTAAAGGGATAGATAGTATTTGACGAAGCGCATGGCTAACAGCAACGCATGTTTTCATACTCTTGCAGATAAATTTTAAATCGGCTAAAACCTTTTTTCACCAAAAAAATCATATTACACCTTAGTGATTTAATGTTTTATAACTTACGACTTGAATCATTCAAGTAATCGGGTTTTAAGGAAGAGGTGGTTGACATAATTTACAACCGGGATGTTGTGTATGCAATTTTATCAGGTGGGGAATTGTTGCGGTCAGATTGAGGTTACTAATGAAAAAATATTACAATATTTTACGTTTTAAGTTTAAAATATGGTCAAAAATATTAGCAGCTAGATTAAAGCAAATTCTATCTACTATTTAAGCGAGTAACTAACTAACTGCCATTGTTTAAAAATAGCTTTCTTCTTGTTATAGGACCATACTTTAAAACTATATTACAACCTACACGTTACAGCACTTACCTTGGTACTGGCAGTGAAAAGATGACGGAAACGTTACTACAAAAAGTATGACGAAATAATAGCGCATTAAAGAATACATTTTTTTTCTACGTATGTTCTTCTTCTTAACCATGAACTATTGAGTCGCTCAGCATATTTGTTGATGGTTGGTTCTATAGCATGGATTTATTCAAATAATACGGCGTCGATGAGGTGGGGGAAATTAATGCAGTTTATCAAGTAAGGAACTGGATTTAATTCTTGGTAATGGTACGTAAATAAAATTCCCAATCGTAATAAAACGAACTTCAATAAAAACAAGATATGCTAATAATATTTTGTATTTCTTATTTGTTACTGTTTCAGAATCTTTTGAAAATACACGAATTGATACAGTCTTAATTACAAAGCGCCCCTATAAGCTCTTCAGCGAATATCATCTTTAGCATAGATATCTTAAAATAGCTAAACATTATCGATTACTGTTATCATTAAAAATAGGTATGTACTAGTAGATTAATATATTTTATTATAGATTTATTTTCGATTCGCACAAACGGGATTTCGTTTATCATTGAAGATAGAGAATAGGTTCGACAAGACCGACACCTTATTTATCCTTACAGAAAAAGCTAAAATCACTCGGTCACTTTTCAATCTTGTATCTAATGGTGTACTCCCAATTTTTATGTGTCGGCGTTTTTAAAGCTCCTTAAAGATGTGGTCGCATATTTAAATTTTCTCTATCTAACTATTTCCTTTGACGATATTATCTTTGCTTTCTTTGGTTTTGAGTGGAAGTAGTTTTCAGGGTACAAAATTTAGAATTAATTTAATACAAAAACGTCAACGCTAATATCTATTATATACTACTGTCGCGTCATGGCTTAGTTATTTCCTTTTCTTTATTTTCTTCGTTGCATACCTAGGTATGTACATATATACATAGTTCCATGTATTTAGGTAAAGGCATAAAGAATACAATAAAGTAATATTACAATTTTATTAATACCAATTAACCCGTATAAAGCGTTTTATAGAAAAGAAATATGAAACGATATAGAAAAACATTGCAAATTATTAATAAAAATAAAAGCAAAGCTTTGCTATTGCTCGAGCAATATGTTAACACCTGCGTAATCCACTAACGCTAAACTGCCCTAAGGAAAACATTTCGATCGGGTAACATCTGAATTTTCAAAACAATATAGAAGAAAATTATTTAATACTCTAGTTTCATTCGTTTTTCCAATTGCAGTTCAGCTTTAGTTAAGCGCAATATATGTATAATTATTTGAATATATAACACAATAAATATCTATCAAATATGCTCAAGCAGTACAAAGCCTTTGTATAATTAATAATCTCCTATTCTTCATCAAACTGATGGTGATTCGCGCAGTACACGTAAGAAAAATATATATATTTCTTTCTAATCTGTGCATATCCACTGAATTAATTTCTCAAAATAAATTACATTTTTTTATTTTCATTTAGTGTAGTTAAGACTAGTACAATAGCATATAAATAATCATAAATAAAACGTACTAGTTTAGTAAAATCGTGTTATAAAGAAACTACCTAAAAGTACGCGTCTCTTTAATAAAAGAATTGATTAGATAAAATTTCACAAAAAAGTCCAGCATGATTTTATTATTAACACAAAACATGTAGATCCGCGTATATAGATTTTAAAATATTGGAATAAACAGATGATTTACAAGTGTGATACATGTAAACAACATTTGCTGTCATTATTGTTAAACAACACATCCATTTAGATCCATATTGATAAGAAAATAAATAAGTAGTATGAAAACTGGAAGAATAACAAAAAAAAAATCGAATAAATAAAACTTAGTTGGCCCATAAAAACAGTAAATAATAAAGTAATAGAGGCGGTTTCTCAAAATGTAAAGTGGCGTTGGATTGTTTCTTTTTTTTTGCACGAGTAATATAGTATAACCTACAGGCTCTTTTGCAATTCAGAAATTTTAAGGCATATTTCTTCACAAATCTTCCTATCACCGATTAAGATTGTTTTTCCAGAGTCTGACGATGAGAATATGTTGGTCTTTCTCTTCTTCGGCTCTATTAACGAAATGGCGATACCCTTCGGTACAATTTTCGGAGGCACAACGATTTCTTGCCAGGTATAAGACCAATTAACCTAAACAGAATTACCAATTATATATCACAAAACATTTGGGTAAAGAAATACAAATAGTAGCATCGTTTTGTTTCGATTCGTCTTACCTGCCAGCCGCCGAATAAATCGTTGTGGGTGATGTAAGCAACTCTCTTGTCGGTAATAAGAAGGACTTCCTTTTTGAATATCACGTTATAATGATAAGCGTAAACGTCAGTATTGGCGTATTTCCCTTTGTCCATTTCATTTAAGAGTTTATGACCAGCAGCATATTGTTGGTTATAAGGTGTTACTAAACCATCAGCTTGTATGAATCTAGAGAACCGTATTCTCTGTGCCTCTTCACCACCTAATTCAGTGACTCTAAAACAATTAATTACATTAACAACTAAGTGAACGGACTCCCTAATATCAGCTTTCCTTTAAATTAAAAAAATAAATCCGATAAAGTTGCTTCAGATTAAATTTACTAATTAACAAGGATGGTACGATAAATAATTTTATTAAGAAAGACAACGCGATTCTTTTGCACTTAAATTATGCTTTTTTTTTCATTAGTAATTACGTTATAACTTGGAAACAAATGAAAATTGAATAAGAACATATGAGCTTTTTTTACATTATTTTTACGTGTAGAATACATTAGTGGATTTGGGTCCGTTTCTCCGGACTCACCCTGTACACCGAAATATTTTTGAAGGATGATTCTATGATATCTATCTTTGTAAGAAATAAGACTGAATTTACTTAATTAACGACTCTTCCAACATTACGATATTTCTTACCTCTTTACGGTATCTAAAGAACTGCTTGCAAAATCTATAACCCCTGCTGTTGGTCTTGTTACTAACCCGACAGCTCCTTTGCCCAAACCTTTTATAAAACCGCCTACGCCTTCTTCTTTAGCTCCGCTAATTGGTTTTCTGATAACGCCTGTTATTCCATCATACACACCCTAGTGAATAATTATATAAAGCAATTTAATTTCTTCCAATTTACATGTAAAAATAAATAAATAAACAGGTATTACCATAACAAGTCCTTTGCCAGACCTAGCAATGCCTTCTGGAACGGATCCTGTGGTTTTGCTTAATTGATTTTGCCTCTTTCTCTGATACTCTTTGTCGAATGTAAGAGCAGCTAGGCCTTTACCCATTGCGCCAGTAATTCTGGAGACAGCACCAGCAGCTCCCCCTACCGTGTGGCCGAAGAGACTACGAACACCAAGAGCTAGACCTTCGGCGAATTCTCCGGGTCCTTGTATAGCACCCTGTAGAATTATAGCGATAGTTTTTTCTTTCAAAAAGTTGGTACTTTGAATACTAACTTGGAACGGTTCATAGAAAAAGTCTTCAACACCTTTGGTAATGCCTAGCACGAGACCGTAAGGGTTTCCGAGAACATCCAATCCCAAAACCAGAACGTATAATTGCTTGAGTGCCTGACCTATATAATGACTAGATGCTTCGTTGACTAATTGCTTTTGCGTTAAAAATGTGTATTCTCGTTCAAAATAGGCTAACCTGAAAAATAACATGAATTTTGGCCTTTTTGTTACGGTTACAGTAAAAGCTCAGTAAACGGTGTAGAAACATCTCTCTTTGTTCAGCAAGCTATGCGACATAGACACACGAGCGTTTATAAATTACATATGCGCATGACTGTATGTGATTAATAACTTTGTTTAAATAAAATATGTAACGGTGTTTCAAATATTATTTTAGTAAAGTAGTGCTGCATCAATCTATCGTTGGCAGCGTCTTATCGAGGTACTACGTATAATGTTGTAAACGTGGGTCTATACAATACGAATAATAAGAAGAAATCTTACTTGAAAATAACATCTTGCATATCAGTAAGTGTTACGCCTAGACCTTGAAGTAGAACATTAACTGCATTCGGTGTTCCTATATTTTGAGAACTATCCGTGGTAGCTAGTGAAAAACTGACGTGTATTTTTAGTGGAGAAAAGTGCAAGACGTCATAGAAACTCTTCTGCTCTTGTTGTGCTTGTAACGAGACGTGTTGGAACAGGGGTTTATTCACTAGTAGAACATCTTCCAAAAATTTCTGTTTCTAAAAATATAGCAACAACTTATACCAACAGCTTATTTTAGATAGATACAACTAATCTAACATTGCACCTAACATAGACAGCAACGGCAAATCTACGCTATATTTTACCTACCTCAGCTTCCAGATTTAATTGTGTTGATTGAGGAAATACGTTTGTAACAGCTCCTACGAAAGCCAAATCTAATTTTATGTGAAATTCTTGAATTAATACCTTGAAATATTTATATTGCTTGATTTGACTGTTTTTCATTAACAACTGGACAACGCTAAGTTCAGCGAAAGGCCTGTGCACTAAAATAAAATAAATACATTAGTCATAACCGTATTTCATTACAGAAAACGTATGCAAAGGTGTGTTGCTTCAAATACAGTAGTATCAGTTAAAGATGAAATGCTGTAGGAAGAGAACAGGGATCAGTTATAATTGTTTATCAATAAAGATTGTGGATTAACGATTTTGACGACTCTTCATTCATTCTTGGTTCTATTCTTGCCAAGCAAATCACTGTATACTTTTTAACGTCTGCTTGCCTTAATAGATAAGATCTTTTTTTCTATTTCTATTCATATTCGTTTTATTCCCATAAATATAAAGAAATTTGTAAATGCCGTACATAGCTTCATAAACAACACACAAACTGCATGTTCTATAAGATATAAGAAGTTTTACATATGTTCTTATGCAGACGATTAAATTGTCGAACAATTAAAAGTTGAAAGTCTGCGGTACTCTTCAGATTCTAAAGGATTAGAGAGACCTAGCGAATCTATCTCACTCGGAAGCCTTCAAGTTAGAAATTGAGTTAATTACAATATTATTTTCAATTTTTAACTCTTTCTGAAGACTATTAGACTGGCGCGCATTCCTTGAGGCAACCAAATAATTTTAGACAGAATATCCCTATGTGCGCATAATTAATATAATAATGAAAATTGTCGACCCGTAGTCTAATTCTAACAAAAAAGTGTTAAATGCGACATATATTCACAATAGTATAGTTGATAAATTAATATTCAAAGCAAAGATGCATTTTTATTTTAAATAGGTAGTTTGGGTACTGCTTTCACAACATCTTATACAGATACTACTGTGAAATAAAACATGACTAACTAACATTAGTCTGCAAATTATACAGAATGTCTCAGAATTTTTACTAAAGCTTCAAATAGCAATGTTCTGTTTTTTGAACGAAAAATAAATCTCATGGATTTTCATGTAACCTTTAAATATGTTTACAAGTTAAAAAGAAGAAGAACAACGATCTGGGTAACAATTGCAATTACTTTGTCAAAATTATTAAAATGCTATTTAAAATTATGCATTAAATATATCGCATTATAGCTGTTACATACGATAAACCTAATTCTATTCTCGGGAAACAAAGTGGAGCTCTAGTGAAAATTTTAAAACACTTTGTACAACAAATTAATTAATAAAATCAACTTGCCATCCATATCGGCGACCGTTTTCGGAGGTGGCACCGGTGCCAACACTACCGGAAATAGACAATCGAAAATTTGATTATCGATTTGTAATCTATTGATCTTCGCATGAAGTTGCATCAGTGTAGCGTTAGTGCTCATTTGTACCCACAATCCTGTCGAAAACGTACGACGTATCTTTCTAAAGTGCGGTTTGTACATTTCGTTCATCTCAAAATCGACTTCAGTCTTCATATCCACTACAGTGCGTCCAATTCCCTCTTCAGACGTTTCTTTTCTTTGTAAATACAATTGATAGGCTGTTTCGAGGCTGGCACTGTCCTTATGACCCAATTGCTTATACCGTTTATGGTTTGCTTTACACGTTTCCCATATCACGCCGCTGCTGGCTATTCTCAGGTACATTATTTCTCTCTTTTCGTGATTATTGACCAGGGATAATCCTATACCGTGAATCGAAAGGGTTACTTCTTGATCGATCTTTTCGAACATTTTAGCTTGTTGGGCATTCTCAGCTACCGTGGGATCCGATGTAAAGAGAAGAATTCTTTGCATGCCGTCTAAGAACGATACCCAATACACGTATTTATTCTCCGCGATCGAATATTCTCCGCTTCCATCTTTCCTTAAATCATCTTCAATCTCTTTTCGATAACCGCCTTCCCATACCAATACGCGAACACCAGCTGGATTTTCCCATGTATAAAAGAATTTGTGGTCAGGCTCGAGTTTTCTAAAAAAAAAAAAAAAAAAAAACATTAAGCTATAAATACGCAAATAACGTCAAACAAAGTGTCCAAATCACGAGACACGTATTCAATAATATATAACAATAAAATAAAAATACAAGCGAGATTTCTTTTCCCGCAATATACAACTGTACTAGATATACTGGAATAACGTTGAATAACAAATAAAAATAAATTATTTGCTTATAATAATTAAAACTAGTTTCTTAAAAACCAACATTAGTCATTATTGATATTTATTTAGTGACAAAATGATCCGAGTGAATCGAGAGAAACCGAAGCTGTCGCTGTAAGTAAATGCGACGACTGCTTGATGCTTCTTTTAACAATTTACAAACCTCAGCTGAACTGTTTCCTTTTCCCAAATATTCAAAGTGTCACTAGTATTATTAATAATTAGAACAGGAGCCATTCCATCTTCGTACTTCGCGAAATTAATGTAAACAGCGCCTTCCGTTATTTGTATATCCACATACACGCCTCCGTACTGAAAAATAGTAAAACGTTTTCTATATAGACATCAAAATACCGCGTATGCTGAAGATAATTGCTTCTCTAAGTAAAAAATTATTCGGGAACAAGTACTGCTTAATATAAAATTGTAATGAAGTATACAGGATGTTCAGTTTCTTGGTGGGGTTTCCAATGCCTTTCTTCATTCACATGCTTACATCCACGATAAATTTTTGAATTTAAGATTTTTCAAATTCAATTAAAGAGGGCATCCAAAGGTCCGGTAATAGCTACGTATATTATCTTCCACTTAATAAATGTATAAATAATGTATCGTGTGTCACTGTTACCGATTTTACGTTATGCAGTATTTGTCTCCAATTAATATTTATTTGTAAATTAAAGGAATGAATTATCTTCCGCCTACGTACTACCTGGATACTCTGTATATAAGCACCTTATTTTTTATTTTTACTAAAGTTGTATGGCTTTCAGAAATGAAGAATGGCGGAGACGATTCTTCTGTACCGACGACGCGCAATTTTAATAACTTGTCATCGTGATCACCAACAGGCCAAAGTGCAGCGCATGAATTTGGTTCTACAGCAGTCCAAGGGTCCGCCGGTCTATCGAATTCCTGACATTCAATCGGGAAGTTGGTGCTGTTTATCATCACGTAATAAGGTGTAAATGTTACTTGTTTCGTCAAACTGTTGTAGGTCAATTGGATATGAACACCAAGCTACAGATTAATTAAACGATCAAATGCACGTATGTACATAAAGTGTATTACCTCTACTGAAAAAAAAAAAAACTAACCTGATATATTTTTCCTTCACATTTGCAAGTAACTACTCCAGATGAACCAGCAACGTCCAATGAGAATTTGTCAGACCATTCCCCTCCATTAGACAAACGTACTGAAGCTTTCTTTTTTCCAAAGAAGTTTTTAGCGTTAAATGAGAAGAGGATCAAGTCTTTACAGTTGGCTGGATGATGTAAAATGTTCAAGTTTTCGTCCGAGCTCTACGCAATGAATACAATTTTAGTAAAATTGCAAAAAAAAATTAAGGATAGCAATTAACGCGCTCAAGCAATAATTTAACCTATAAAATAATTATAAAATACAACAAATATTACTAGGTCGCTTCGGATAAATCGATACGTAATTTCAATAGCAAATCGAAAACAGATTATATATCTCGTTAAAAAAGAGCTATTTGAGGAAATTTTGAAAACTAGGTGGTTAAATAAAGAAACAATCTTGTGCATAGAAATAGCAATTCTACAAAAATAATCATTTTAATAAAATTTAATGTTAAACATATTAGTCAAAGTGGAAGATTTATTAAAAGACACTAAATTCAGTAAATATTGTTTATAACGACGATTAAGGCCCTACGAAATTTGGTTGCTATAACAGTCGCTATATCCAAACATGTTAAAGCAGACGTACATGTGGATATCAGGAGACAAGACTTAAGTGGGTATCTAATAGAAATGTATGCTCTTTGATCTTCGGATGCTTATTTAACAATCCCAGTTATGTCTCCTGAACGCAACCATTAATAAACATTTTTCCAGATCTTTCTGCCATGCACGTGATTATATTTATTATTTGGTATGATTAACGTTACCTTTCGATTTTCTCTAGTCTTTTATTTATTTATTTTTTTAACTCCAACACCTTTTTATCTGTGTTGTTATTAATTAGTTAACACAATGATCGAATGTGTGAGAGTTAAGTACATTCGTTAATCTTACATTTTATTTTACAAGGCGACATAAAAAACGCAAACATACACAAACAAAAGCTAGCGGTAAGCTGCAACAAGACAACACGGGCAACTACCTTTAGAGGACTACCTGAGGCTTCGTTTTTCTCGGTACGTTTAGATTTCTGAAACGGAACATGACAACATGACACGAAAAATGCAGAAACGACTATGCGATGAGATTCAAAAGCCGGATATAGTAGATAATGACTCACCCTGTACGAAAGGTTTAATCCCGATTTATTCAGCATCCAAAACGGGCAGTATAAAGAAAGCAAATACGCTCCCGATTCGTTGAGAAAATGCAAACCTAAATCAATGCTCATTTTTCTTGTTCCTTGGAAGCTGTCGAACGTCCACACTGAAAATTCGGTTGGGATCGTTGGTATGTCTTTGATGACGGACCATTCTCGTTCCAAATAATTTAGTAACTAATACAAATACAAATAGATTTAATGTTTTTGTATCTAAATAATGTTAGTATTAGTAAATCTCTTTTCTTTTGTACTCAAATTTATTTGAATGAAGTATATGATACCGCAAGATAAAGCTACAGAAATGAATATAGGCTACTTACCCTAACAATTATGTAAGTTTGACCCGGATTAACGTTAGGTACAATAAGCGTTTCTCCAGGTTCTAATTTATTTTCTATATTTATATTTTGCACTGTCACACTAATATCAACTGGCAAGCAATTCCTAAATCTCACTGCCGGGTGGAGATGGACATTGCAAAGAATACTGGTCATTGTGTGCTTTAGAGTATTTTCATTGTATACTTGCTCGATTTGTCCGACTACCTATAAAGCGACCATTTTGAATCTATTAGAACAAGTCTACCATTAAATTTGACCTTTATCGCAAATGGTTCGCCATGTCCAAGCTCCTCCTGGTCCTTCGGGTAGCAAAGTAAAATTTGCATCTGATTCACATTTGACTGCAGATCCTTCCATATAAACGGAGTAGATGTAACAGAGTAATCGGCAACAGAAAAGAACAATTCGTTCGTGGGTGTGTAAATTGCCTTCATAGGAACGTTAAATACGGAACCGGGTTTAATAGTCCCTATCGATTTCAGCTCGTTGCCTTTTGGTGTCATGTAGTATATGTCTATTGGGATGTTGAAGTGATTATGAACCTTGGATTTAGAAGAAAAAATAGATCACTTTATAGATATGAACAATTTAGCTCATATCATACCTTTACTATGCTGCTCAGGGTAACAACGACAACACCATCTTCAACCTTTGCTTGAGAAACTACGCCCCAATAGTTGTTGTATTCACCTCGGAATTTTAAGGAGAAATATCTTATGTCAGCTCGAATAAGATTCACTACTACTTCGGAATTCATATCGATGAACTGAAATATTTAATTATTTTATTGCACGTGTAGTTTTTGATAAGGATTTTTTAAGTTTTCAATTAATTTTTGGATATCTCTGCAGGTTAAACAATATAGCACAGTGCTGGGCAGATTTTATTCCATTTAAGTCATGGTAAACATACTTTACCATTTTTATCGAGCTCGCAAAATCAAGCCGACTTGCTTTTGTTGAATTTAATGTAAATATGTAACATTTAGAACAAATTGGGCGCGGTCAGAAGCAATTAGGGGCTGAGTTGCTAACGTATAACTGCTTGAAAATGTTACAGAAATGAGAATGGTGACACTCAGCCGCAGAGCATTTTCGAATCAATTAAATAATTTAAAATTAAAATTAAATAATAATTCGCATTTTTTATATTCTACAGATATTCGAAACTAAAATACTTATAAAGAACCTGAAATACGCGGGAATAACGTTTAAATTTGACACAAGTTCTATTTTCCTTGATGGAGACGCACACTTAGAAACACTTACCATCAAATTTAAGTATTTATGCGTTTGTTTTATTGTTGTACTCAATTCCAATTCACATTTTTCAATATCTGGTTTTAAGTCCAATGGTACTTCAGTTCCATTTTCCAATACAATCTCTTTTGGAGTGGGATTATTGAACACCTGGAAAGTACTCTTCTCCAATAGAACTTTAACGCTAAGTCCGGTTTCATTTTTTAGCACGTACGGTGCTCCCATCATTTCTTCTCGTTTACTATCGGTCGATACAGCTTCGGCAAATGCATTGCCTAAAGCTGATAGCACCTCCAAAGCGGTCTTAGTTAAGGTTACTTCTAGGTTACTGCATGAGGAAAATTCAATGCACATGCGCGGTTGTGGCATTGCAATATCTTCTCCGTCTCCTTCAGGTGCTGGTGATATTACAGGAAGATCCTCCTCAACATTGTTCATGGTTACCTAAACATACATGGATTGCATTTGTTGCTTTGAACATAATTGATAGGTGACGTTTTCTTAAGAAAAGCGGCCCAACTCCATACTTACTTCAACTAGTAGTTCCCAAGGTTTATATTCAATAATACCGTCTCTATTTTCTTCAACCGGTTCTATGAGTGGCTCCCAAACTGCCAAAACGCTATTATAATAACCCATTTGAAAAGTTAAACTAGCATCGACCGTCATCTGAAAAAGAAACTGTCGATATTCGCTCAAACTATTCAATACACAGTGTTACGTTGGTGCTCCAATTCTTAATTTTTCCATCAAAATGGGATTCCATCAGGAGCATTGGAAGGGTTTTATTTCCTACACCAGCCTCGAGAGTCAATATTACAGCCGGCACTCGTATAAAGCAGATTTCATTTAACCCGCGTGAAGTTTTACTTTCTTTCATACCTAGTGTTTCCGAAGCTTCATCAGCAACATCTGAAATATACAATTGTGTAATTTCCTTTTTACGTGTTTTAAAAGTTGTTGAGAGCTTTAAATCTCTCTCAGGAGTGCATGGACAGCAATATAACGATAAATCTATTCGTTAGAAAATGTTTTTATACGTTACAAGTAAAGATTTCCATAAAAACAGATAAAGTTGAATATAACGTTATCCAATCGTTTATACGATTTGCGGCCCATACCACCGCTGTACTGACTTCAAATCATAGTTAATACTATCAATACTTTGCATTAAAATTCTAATAATCTAAAAAAATTATTCTATACACGGATTATGGCTATCGCTAAGTTTTATCCGCCAAACCCGTATAAAGTTCAAAGAATACGATTGATTGTGATCGGGGTTTAACTATTCCAGCGCTTTACGCCTGGTTTCGAGTCACATTATTATATACTATTATTGTTTCTTCATTCGAAAATTCTCCTTATCTATTATACATAACAGCGAATCTATTTATTCCACAACCGTTGGAAGTTTTACCTGCTCACCGTATCTGAATATGTAGACATCGGTTTACCAATAATAGTTAATATTGAACTATACCTGCATTACAAAATTTTCATATTCACTCACCTGTTCTGAAAAACCAGTGATCCGTTTCTCTATATGGCTTAGGATCCCATAATTCACTGCGATCTTCAAAAGTATCAGCTTCAATTAAGGCCATTTCGCTTCGACCATACATAGTGACGTATGCTCTATTTAGCAGTTCGATTATATTCGGAGATACACGTAGGTGAATTTTAGTTAAACACACCTAAAATAGTATGATATGAAATATGAATAAGTTTGTAACTCTGTACTTTACAAGTGATGCTTTAATATTTATAAATTGTGTAATTTTTGTTAACAAATTCGTATGGAATAGCTTACCTCCAAATGAAGGCCTTCCCCTTCTGGTGTTGACCCAGCTATACTAATCGTAAATGGATGTATGACATTGCCTATAGTATTAGCTCTCTTCTCAGGATTATAACAGCATGTATACATTTGAATATCTTTCATAACTCCACTAATTACTTGATGAGATCCGATCATTCTGAATTTAATTAAGAGTTCACACTAAAAAAAAAGCATTATTCACTTAGTGCGTGGGTTGAAGATGATTTGTTCCCTGAATAGTATAAAGAAAAACAAAGTCATGTAAAAATTATTCGGACCAAACTACTGTAGAATTATATTCAACTACACAGGACGTTTAGTTTTCATTGTAGGCGATAACAAGTTCATTAGTGTGAGAGGAGGTAGAGCTTTGTAGATCGTCCTCCACTGGGCAAAA
This sequence comes from Oryctes rhinoceros, assembly GCA_020654165.1. Taxonomy (NCBI): domain Eukaryota; kingdom Metazoa; phylum Arthropoda; class Insecta; order Coleoptera; family Scarabaeidae; genus Oryctes; species Oryctes rhinoceros. The sequence goes on along the minus strand of JAIOKQ010001009.1, from coordinate 10,332,154 downwards.
TAAAAATAAGGAGAAATAGCGATATGTTGAAAGAAAACAAACAAAGCTCACATAGAAGGGAATCAGCCTAATAAGCAAAAAAATAAGAATATTTTCCAGCTCCTGGCGGCATGAATTAGCAGCCTAGGCGAGGAATAAAAGCAACAAAAATCTAGGTGTAGTTTGGAAAGGGGCAGATCATCCAGATGGACTTCTCTTTGTCCGTAATAGATAATCTATTACACATTAAGCTTTTTCAATAATGAAAATCATAATAACATGGTGAATCACTTAAAATGGGTAAAACAAAAACAAAACTTTTCCATTTCCTCAATATTTTTTTTGTTAAACAAATAAACATTATTCAAGGGTTAGACATATAAATACTTTCGGAAATTTATTTTTAAAATAACAACTTATTTTTCGATAATTCAGATTTATCTTACTTTTCTTATTACAAACGGTAGATATCTAGAGTAATTCTGTTGAGAAATCACAGCTACTTGTGAAGTATCTGTTTTTGTAAAACAATGTTATTCATAACATCAAGGTGACGCATATTCTTTAAACTAGATAAGCTATACTTACGTTCAAAATTAAACAATTAGTGTCTATAGTGCGCATAGTTTCCACGAAAACAATATCTGGTTTATCGATTTGGATATGACAAGACAAATTCCGATTAGCATCCTCCTGAGTTGTCTGTTGAGCTGCACTTTTACTCGATTGAATCGAACTCTTCGTTTCTTTCCGTTTTACCTCTACGTGTACATCAACGTCACCTTCGGCAGACTGCATAGCGGACATGAAGAATTGTTGCACTTTTGTCAAGAAATCCATCGATAGTATAAGATCAAAACCAGATATCCGAACATCCACTGAAATATTTAAATGTCACTTATCTAGTTAGTATAACAAAAATTACCATGTTGGTTAACTTAAAATATCAAATAACGAATATAGCAAATGTTTTTTGTGTCGATCTGCTGATGTCACTGATGATATCTTTCGGTGGTCAATGATGATTTCGGTCTAATTTTTATTTGTTGCATTAAAGGCTGATGCTATATAACTTCAAAAAAAATAGTCGTATACCCTATTTACTGTTAATTATAAATTAGAAGAAAGAGGATGTTGAGTTAACAAAAAAAACAAATTATTACTTACGATAAAGATCATTCTCTTTTTGCTTGAACGTTATATCTATCATCGTTCTGAAGGCAAAAGGAGACACGGTTCTCCCTATACATTCGTATTCTCCGTAGACTTTTCTCGAAAACAGGCGCTTCAATTTATCTTGTCTACACGCACGAATGTCGTCTAGTAGACAATCCACTAATAGAACCGAAGTATTAATTGTATTATCAGTGAGTATTCGACCCTTAACGGAAAATCCTTCGAGAGAAAGCATTGCAAGACCATTCCGATTGGTAGTAAATGAAAAATTTTCCTAAAATTATACAATAAAAAAATACTTAACCACAAGTACATACTCAAAATCAATGAATTGCTTAATCACAAATGAGGTGTGTTTGTCCAAATTATTTCTAATTGTTTTCACAAAAATCGCAAAAATAAAAAAAAATAGCTTATATTATAACAACGTAGGTATTTTTATTACTTTTAAGCTGCAGAAAAATATAATATATGCAAATCCAAAACAAAATACTTACCGTTGATGACTCTTCGTCTACCGTAAATAGAGTAATAATAAAACGATCCATCATGAAATTGAATTTCAAAAAAATATGAACATCTTCCGCTTCAGTCGCAGCAGGTTTTTCTTCTTCTTTTATTAATGTAGTAGTAGGAGGAAAAGACTTTATGGTAGTACTAGAAAGAGTTGTTAAGACTTTCGTATCCTGTTCTGATTTTTGGATTGACACTGTTTTCTTCCCTTTAACACCTTCCGTTAAATTCCCGTTTAAAGTAGCCATAATCATATTATAGTCTGGTTGACCGACATTTATCTGAAAAAATATTTTCAAAAATATTATTAGAAATTGCTGCGAAAAATATGAAGACACCCTTTTGTCTATCTTCGTATTTTGAGCATGTTTTAGTTATAGGGTGTGTAGGTAAATGAAGATTGGCGCATCCCCGAACCAGCTGTACCGGATTAATTAGTTGAACTTGTGCCGTTCAGAGTGCGCCGATACTTTTATATTCTTTGCTATACTATCCTCTAATCTGTGCTATCACTATCGTGCTATGTTCTTGATACCTACCTCAATAGCTTCGATCTGTCCCACTATATGTATGTCAGGTACAGCAGTATACCACTTAGATGAGAGATTCCTTTTCACATTTAATGAAAACGACAACGGCTGCACAATCGTTATATCGTTGGTAATGGTTCGTTTAATGTTGGTCATAATACGAGAAAGTTTGAAATCCGTCAATCTAAGTTGCATTTCGTCAATAACCGCCGGTTCTTCGCGCTCATTCTTTATGTCGAGTACTATAAAATTGTTAGCGGCGTGTAGGTTACCCAAATCGATATAAAGTGCATTGTAGTCTTTCGAACTTCGTGGTATAATAATTTTCGGGGCACTTATGCGTACGTTCAACGAGATTTTAATTGCATTTTCATAGATATCTGCAACGTTGTGCTTGGCTTTATCGGCTGCGGCTTGAGAAGCTTCGACAATTGCGGCACGCGCCGTTTGGAAATTGTCAATAAAACTCTAGAAAGGAGAAATGTATAAAAAAATATTTGAAGTGGTTTAGGCATATTATTTAAACTACTCGACCCTAGGCGTTTAACTATTTTTTCAATACTACTGGAAAATAAATCTTTTGAACTAGGTACTTACCAACATCGTTGAAACATATAAATTAAGAAATATTATGTGAAGACTTCCTAATGTTGCAATCACGCTAATATCTTCGCTAATAACTTCATCGGGATCTTTGTTATACATAACCAGTTGCATATTAAGGGCTTCGTCATCAACAACAGATAATATCTAAAACAAAATGCAAAATCACATCTTTTTCCAAATTTAAAAAATATACCCATATTTTTAGAAAACATTATATATAAACCATACCTTTGGATATAAACTCTTAGGATCGCAATCAATAATAACAAGATCTTTAAGTACAGTTTTGACCTGCGTATATGGTTTCTTAACGATAACTTCCAGATTTAAATCCTTGATACCAAACTGAGAGATATCGCCGTTATCGCAAGTAAACTGCACTGCAAGCTCCGACAGTTTTGCCTCAATTTTAATTAATATCGTTTCAATGACGGAACGAGCTTTCTGTGTATGTAACGACTCTGAAATAAAAGAAAAAAATATTTACGTTACAGAAATAACTTAAAATAACACGTACTTTTCATTAGATTAACGCTGGAACGTACTGCAAGAGTATCGCTAATATTTGATAGAGTTCTCTTCAATTTCTGTTTACTATTTGTAGATGTACTTGCCGCTGATTGGGATTGCAAGTCTTCCAACTGTACTTGTAGATCGCTGGTATACTTTACAAGCTCTAAGAGTACTTCTTGATGTAAGGTGATCTTAAGTATCGCAAATTCTAATGACAGTAACGATTCGCAGAGGTTATATTTGGTTTTAAATTCCGGACATTTCTTATTTACCTATTAAAACAATAAATTATATTATATTGTAATTTCTGTTTTTATTACTACGAATTCTACATTACAATATTTACAAAATGTAAAGACCTACACTTACTTGTAAAAAATTTACTGTAAACAGATAGCAGTGCTCCCTTGCGCAGATTGGAGTGCTGATTATTTCTACAATGTCACTACCGTGATATTTGTGTAGTAGCAGGGAACCCAGCCTTATAGAGACGCTATTCACAAACGTCTGACTTACAACTTCACATTCCAAAGACGTAACCATTAGTACTGCCACATTTTCTACAGCACTACCAGAATATTCTTGATGACAAAGCGTAATTGAAAGTTCTACAAATATTTCGACATTATTGCGAAGCATATAAACATTTATTTAAAGTTCAAGAGAATCAAGGTGTTCTACTGGAAACTGTAACGATTGATATCTCGAAATGAAATGAATTGGCGAAAACTGGAAATTAGTGAGATATTGATTTACTTATTTGAAATAAGTAATATTTCTCTGAATATAACTAGATTTTGGAATTATAATTAAAATTTAAAACTAAATTTATACGAGTTGCAATATACGCAGACCAAATGTTTCTCTCACAAATACTTTCAAATGGAAACATCACGGTCTTTAAATTGACTGTACGTGTCCCACATGCAGCTTATATTTGTCAGTTTTCTTCAAGTCATACATTTCCAGACATCACAGTCTATTTTCGGTGTGATTCTACAATTAACAGAACTTTATTTGTACAAATATTCTCTAGTTTTATAGCCCCCACACAAAATTTAAGCAGGCAAATAGATTCTTAAATGACATTTACGTGCTGATGCGAATAGGATGGGTCAAACACTTTGGCTTCTAATAAAACGCAGACAAACTAAGAGAACCAAGAAAAGTTTCCATATGGGGCAGACTTTTGGCGGACAGCACGCTTGTTTTCTTAGAAATTGAATACACGGGAGCATAGCTATTTATAAATACGACTTTCACGTCTAATATTTTCTAATCTAACATCCACTAACCTTCCATTACAAAATTCAACTGCAACAATGTGTATTGTTCCGTATCCTGATTTGTCTTGTTGACATGTGCTACAGTCTCGGTCACAGTATCCGTTATTGCGGATAAAGCTTTTGTTGCGCTGGCCGCTTTATCGGAATAGCTAGCAAATCCTTCTGAGCGAAGAGATATTGTATCCTGAAACGCAACATTAAGGATATAGAAGTCGACAAAGAATACATACACAAAATACAAAACGCTCAATTTCCATCGGCTTGGTATATTAATAACTAGGCTTGGGCGTTTTATGTACGCTAAACCGTTGAAGGAGCCATCATGTTATATGTAAAATCATGTGTTACGAGTACTTTTCTTCCGCTTAAAACAAATACGAAGCGTGTCTTTTTTAGCAAGTACCGGTTTGAAATTCGGCCAATACAGCATTGCGGTCGGCATTCCGCGCATGCAGATTGTGTATCCGTATGTTAGCAAGCCACAGACACCATTATGAACATATTCGACCGTGTTCACGTTTGTGAGGATTTAAAACGCCTTCGCCGACAGTGAAATACACGTTTCGCTTTATTAGAAATAAATAAAGACATGATATCACATGATGACAATTCAAGGTCAGATCAGCGGGGTGTGTGAAAAAAAAAAAAAAACATGACCGATGGAACAATACGGAAATGGGTTAGAATTTTTGAAGATGGACGATCTTCTGTCATTACTGAAGATTTGGCGTAGAAAATTGACGAAAAAGTGAAAAAAGACGTTTTACGATTTCGTCGTTACCTAATGAGTTTCCTCAAAACTTACGAAGCGTTCTCTATAGAAAACTAAATTAAAAAATATAGCTTTCCCAATTAAGTGACTATCACAGCGCATAAACAAACAAATTGCGAAATAATAGTTAAAACTTACAAGGTCGGTAGCTGCGATGTGGTCTTCCTTCTTATCGAATGGTATACTATTCACCAAACTGAATAATAAAATTAGCTGATGATCGGATAGTGTTACGGTTATTGCCGGTAAGACCCCCGAAACTTTAGTTTGCGGTAATCTTGGATCATTATCAACTATACACTTATGTAATGTTAAATACAAGCTGATCGGGTTTAAAAGATGCAGGGCTGAGATTTTGCATGCCTTCATGATATTCTCCCATTCTTCGCCACCAGGTACCAAGAGCACCTGTAACGCTGTTAGCTCTATAATAAATTTGTCGTAGCTTTCTTCTATCAACACTTGAAAAATCTCGTCTGCAGTGCTGGTGGCTAATTGTTTTTCTTTTATTGACGTCTTCGGTCGATCGGTCGAAGTGATCTTTACACGACCGAGATTAGCTACAATTATATTTTCGGTGCCGGTATAAACGCCGCCATATGGTATGATCAAATATGGAGCCGACAAATCAATTTTAAGATCTATTAAAACATGTTTATCAATTAAATATTGCATTCCAGCCGATGATCTAGTTTTCACGTCACTTATGGTGTGCGCCGTTGCTTCAGATAACCTAGATAAAGTAATAAATCGGCATTAATGTCTGTGTAAGATTATTTTAGCTTAATAACTACATGTGTACGAAAGTGCAATAAACTTACTGCGCCAGCGCAGATGATTTAGGAACATTAAACACATCCACCGCTTTATTTATCGTTAAAGCATCATAAATAATTCTCAAAGGCTTAGCAGTGAGATGCAATTTCTGTCCATATATGCTATCGACTGGATTTTGTTCAAATATAACATCTAGCAGAGAAGCGTTATCTTCTGTAGTAAGGGAGCTGATCAGTTCAGGTGTCAGTTCATCTTGCGTAATACCGTATACCAATAATTTATCTATATTAACATATACGCTACGAATAAACAAATTAAAAATCGAATTTTTATAACAGTAACGTAAAAAGTGCTTACGATAATCCACTTGAAGCGGGTCTCGTTTCAACCTTTAATTTAACACTCTCAAAATTCGTCGTTAATATTCTGATATCGTTATCTGTCAACGTGATTTCTAGTAGGTCTAATACAAACATGCAAGAGTTTTCTACGAATGACTTTGGATATACTACTGGTACGGCGTTTTCGTGGTAATCGATCGCTTTGTAAAGACGTTGTTTCTCATCAGAAGTCATAGCCGCTTGGAACTGTGAGACTAGAAAATGCAGAAGGAGCAATAGTTATCCTATTTTTAAATCAAAGTGCAACTAAAATACAAATTTAAATACCCACAATGCATATTTAATCGGTTAAGGGTTAGACTCTTTGGGGATTATGGAAAATTAACAAAGGAGACAATAAAGTAAGTAACTTGTTATACAAACCAATTGATTCAGCAGTTCCAGTAGGCTTTTCATCGGGAGGTTTACTCCACCAACTACTAAACCACGATTTTTTAGCTTGCTGCTTCTCTTCTACTTTTCCCAATCTTTCCAATTCCAGTTGAACTTTCTGTCTGACTAAAACTATATTCAAGACATCCAACTCCTTTTCCAAATCCACTAATTTATTTAAAACAGCTTGTGGACACTGTAATGTCCGTAAGAATAAGTACTATCAAACTTATTAAACCTAACCAGTGCTAACCTTTTTGTTCTGTAAACGAGTTTGGTAGGCTTCTCTGTAAGATCTCAACATATTACGATGATTCAGGATGTACGTCCAGCTCCAATTATTTCTAATCCTCCTAACTTCAGTTTCTAGTATACAGGTGTATGCAAAATGCCACCACTCTTTATAATGTCCTTTGTAGGATGACACATTTGGTCTATACTTTCTGTAGGCTACACCTTTTGACATTAAATCGAGTGAATCACCAAATGCAATGATATCTCTATATTGTAATTTGGTTAGACCTGCAAATGCAAATCTTTAATAGATTGCAAAATAGCTAGCGTTAAACGTTTTGCGTACGTTGCATCACCGCGAGCCAGAGATTCGCCACGGGAATAGCTACAACTAATCCGAGAGCTTAAAGCTAATGAGTTTGTAAAGTGATCTGGTGTAAATATACAGTTGTTAAAATCTAGTCAAGTGTCCGATGGCTTTTTCTTTGAGATGTCTTTCCAGTAATTTACTATAGCATTGCAGCAATATTAATCATTTAGTATTGCTCTTTTAAGCTGTATATGTAATTAAACCATCTCTCTCTGCTATTTTTTAATCGAAAGAAAAAACTAAATTAATGGTTATAAACACTTAACCAACTACTAAAATATTTAAATTCCACTGAATGATTCGCAAATGAAACGAAAGCTTATTGCTTTTTGTATACGAGCAGTGAATGTATGAAATGGGAGCCGTAGAATGTAGGATTACATCGCCCTCATACTTCCAGTAAGTCAAAGTATACGCAAAACGCCTAAGCCCAAAAAAAACAGTATCTAAGAAAATTAAAAAAAAAAGATACAAACAGCGTAAGTAACATTGCATAATGACATTTCTGTAGATATTTTATACTTCTTTTATGGAAGTAAATATAAACTTACCAATAGAAAGCTTTTGTATTTCCAAGTTTGCTATTGCCTTTGGTATTGAAAATTCTGGAACATCATATTCAGGTTTGGGATTTAATTTAACTCTAGCAGAGGACGTTATAGGACCCAATACTGTAATGTATCGTAATACAAATAAGCAATACATAGTTAAATAATGTTAACTGACTATATTTATAATCCTCGGGGATGGCTGAACATGTAGGAATTTCTTTACTCAAGCGATCAACTACGTCATCATATGGTAGATTATTATACATTAAACTATCGCAATTCCAATATACTGCCAAACCCTCCAAGTCAACAATCTGTCACAGAATAATGTATTTTTTTATGTTAAAATAAATCTGGTGTTAGTATTATTCACCTTATGTATTTTAATATCCGCACGATCCTCATATACAACCGTTGGTAGCCAATCAGCATCTGTTGTTTGCACAATTAGTTTACTAAGCGTAACACCCATTGAAAAGGGATGTCCAGGATTTGTAACACGATCCTCATATCTTATGTGAATATTTTTTATACTTACTTGAACGTTGCGAATAACTTGCGTTGTTAATTTTTCGACAAGAGTATCATCCATTTTTTTCTTTTCTAAAATATTTTTGATATATAATATAGTATAGTTATCATTGCAATTTGAACTGAATATAGTCATACCTTCTGTCTCTTTCTTCTTAGCTTCCTCAATACGATTGAGTTCAGCTTGTTTAACTTCAAAGCTTCTTTTTTCTTCTTTAACAGCATCATAAGTAACTTGAAGATTTGGCTCGATCAGCAAATATAAACCGTCAATAGTTGCTTCAACAGACGAGTAGTATAAATTTTTCCAGGGAATCTTTAAAGTTAATTTAGCTGCACGCAAAATAATATTTAATTGTTCACAATTGCTATGTATTCGTATTTATTTTATACATACATAACCGCCCATATACTGCTTGTACTGGAAGATCTAAATCGTTCAAGGCAGATTGTTTCAATACTAAATCTTTAAGGACAACATCCCCTGTATTGGAAGGAAGATTAAGCGACCTTAGTTATCTTAAATATGTAGGTTAACTTACCGCCCCATATTCCAATTTTTAGCTGCTTGCTGTCAAGATTCTCCACATAATCACCAAGTACCCGATTTAAAACATCAGCAACTAACGATTCGAAAACCATCTTCGTTAATTTAAATCATCGAATATTGCTGCTTCATTTAGATTTTCTTTCCTTAGGTGTTACTGCTATACGCAATTCGAACGTCCATATCTACGGCTGTACGACTATAAACAGTGGTGACATCACACCGAATGACCTAATTATTGTTAAAGAGCATGATGTTATATGTTCTTGCGAAGATGACCTGCCACCTTAAGCGCTATCTCTCTTAAATCTGAATAATTAGTGTATAATTAGTGCACTAATGATTTTATAATACAAGAATTTTTTTTAGATGACAGTTTATTAAACTAAACAAGTCGCAACGATAACTTTGGTTTGCGCCCTGATTGGATAATGGCTTGTACGAGAATATAAATATAAGCTTGTTTAAATGTAATAAATAAAAAGGTCGACTATAACAACCCGACTATTGATCATGAATTCAAAACATTATTTATTCATCTTTAAATAGATGTATGACGAAATACCTACACTTGCTCAGATACATTACTTATCTCCTATCTCGGCTTACATTCAAATACAGTATACCCATTTGAAATATCGGCACCCCTATATAAATCACTAAATTAAAGCAATTTTTTAAATATATTGTGGATTAAAGTCTATTTCCACGAAAAAATTCATTTAAATAATAATAACAATAGCAAAATATTATTAATGTTTTTTTATTATTTTTATTTAAAATCGACACCACTGGATTCACAAGGTCCTGAAGGTCAGAAGAAACGAAATTTATGTCCCAAATTTACAAAAATAAATTTGTTATAAAATTATTACATTCAAACCTAAATTTCTCAAAAACAAATATTTTAAAACATTTATGAAATCTTCAAATCGTCCGAATTTCCATTTTTTTTTTATCTTCCTAATTTTCTTGTATTTCTCCAACTAACAACTTCGTTCATATATTTCGATAGGTTAAATGAATTTAAAATTACCCCGACTTCGCTAAGCGATAGCCATATAAGTTTTGGAATGTTGAGAAACTTTGATCCCAATCTTTAGCCTTTTTTGAGGTGTAATTCGAAGAATAAACGAGAAAGGTAAATCAATGTGGCCGAAGTCGAATCTCTGAGTCCGATTTTAGTTAAAAAAAAATCATTAATAACATTTTATTTTTTTATAACTATAACTTCAAGGCATACTCATAGGCATAGTAACATGTATATATTGCTTGCAAAAAATATATAATGGGTACAGAAATAATGACAGCAACGACTGTGGCGTAGTATGGTAAACAACACATAAGTAGGTTGGCACTTATTTGTATTTTGGGTTATAAAAGTGATCTTCCCGTCTATCTGGCCGTGTTTTTCGTATATCACGCGTAGGGGGTTGAATAGGCACTTGTAAACGTCCAAGCTTTAAGGCGTGCAGGAGGTAGAAATAGGTACTTGAAAAGAATATATATATTTTCTAGGAAGTAGAGACAGTACATGCATTTTTTTATAGAAAAAAAAAAAAATTCTCACATCATTCGGTCACCGGTTGATGATGAGGACCATTCGTATCCTCGAAACAGCTGTCCCGGACTAATTATTATATATTGCTATATAATAAATTAAACTTGTGCGGTGCGGATGTTACCGATACTTATGTGTTGTTTACCAATGAATACAGAACAAAAAAAAAGCAATACATTATTTTACATAATTGAGGCTCTTTTTTACATTCTTTTCTTTAATTATTTTTTTATTTATAATAACTATTTCTACCTGTTGGTTACTTAAAAAACTTATCAGTATCAGTAAGCTAGAGGAGCCGTATGATTTCAACTATTACTCATCGTGAAATTTAGCAGAAATAATTTATTTAACCTTCAGAACGGAATAACAATTGGTATAAAGATAAATTAATGTATTTCCGCTGTAAATTTGTCACCGATCAAGGATAAATATGTGTAGGTACCTAGTTACTGCAATAAGTAATGTGCTATTTTTTCTACTTCCACTTACCTACTATTATAAAAAAAATTACAAAAAAACACTTCACTTGATTCAAATTAAAAGGTAAATATAGTTTTTATTGATGATTTTTTTAATCACTAAATAAACGCCCGCGTCTGTTAATTAAATTCTTTATATATTTTTTATTATTGAGAAGAATATTTCAATATTTAGAGTAACGTTAACGTTTCGCTGGTGTATTTTTATAATACTAAACGTTTGATAGGTTATCGAGATTGATATATTATTTGATTAACTTAAAAATCAATTACATGTAGATTGCGAATAAATGATAAGTATAAACATGTAGAACAATTCTTGGTATGTATCATGTGTACTACCGGTATACATACATATTTTACCTTATTCCACTACTAGAATCCGATGTGCATAGACATGGTAAGACTGAATGTCCTTGTATATTTCCTTTTTTCTATACTTATTTTTAGAATACTTATCTACAAATAAAAATATCCATGCTTCAATTTCAGTAGCTCGATTCATTGCAAATTGTGTTAGATTTTATATTGAAACAAATAAGAATGATTTATTATAAAATTACAATGTGTTGTATTTTTATAATAAATCTATTTGTTCTATTTAAATTTTAATTGTAAACTAATAACATGCGTAATAATTACAAAGTATTGTACATTGTGTATGCCGAATAGAAACCCTTTTTTCCTATATTTATATATTCACTAAATATGTATATACGAATATAACAACTCTGGCTACTTGGTGAATTGTGATGAATTTTCTAGAATTACTAATGTCTAGATCTTTTTCTTTCCCAGAAAGAAAAAGATATAGAGTCTTCATTATCAAAAATTTAACATCTTCAGTTTCTGATAGGAACTTTGATCTGCAATTACATATGCGTCGCCAAATGTAGATAATTTTCAGAAATGAATGGTACATATTTACGGAAGCGATGAGTTGTTATTTAAGCAAATCGGTTCTGAATGTAGACAATATTGTTAAATATATTTCTGAATGCGCTGTATATAAGGTTGGGTAACGAACCCCGTCCAATAAGCAGACTTATATAACTCTCTTCTCATCATGTGTTTGTGTTGAACGTCCTACCGCCTAATTTGATAGGTGTAAAACTCACATTGTTATATACCAATTAACCCGGTATTTTATCCCAATTTGCGGATGGAGTTAAAAAATATATCTGTAATTGACTATATATACACAAGTAATAGATATGAATGATGGACAAATAACTGAATAACAAAATAAATAATATGAGAATAAGATGACCAAATAGCATAGTACAATGGAAGATAATACCAAAGGTATATGACAGTATAAATTCGGATAATTGAGGAAGGACATAGAAGACACTGAACAAAAATTAGATCCGGATATGCGGGTGTTGGTGTTATCCGGATCAATCATTCGAAACTTCGGATCTGAATCTATCATCCTAAATCTCAGGTCTGAATCCGATATTCGATACCTCTTGTGTAGATCTGCTATTCGAAATCTTGAATTTGTGTTATTTATCTGTTCGTATCCATTATCCGATAACGTAGATCTAACTTTTCCGATAAAAATATTTACAATAGATTGAGTATCATTATATCATTAAACACTTATAAACATTTATGTAATGTAAAGTAAATTGTCCCGCATAGAAAAATGTTGATCGTTAACACAGTATGTCTCCGAATGAACCTAACTGTACTTGTAAACTTTCTAATTTTGGAATTTTAGGAATAACAGCCTTTCTTTATCTATATCTAGCAAGTCCTTAACTACTATTAAAATTTGGAAATAATACACAGAATGGTTACAATTCATTCACGTAACTGTAGCATTTCATTAAAAAAATTATTTTCTCGAGAGACATTATTCAAGCATCGAGGGGCGATTTATCAACATCAAATCAATCACTTGGGTTAAATCTCTATTACTTAGATTCACGTCAAGATAAAAAAAAGAAAAAAAACGGCTGTGTTAAACAATGTTCAGACTAGATATTTGAGCTTCTATCGATTTTTTCTGTAGTGCTTCTACTTTCCTTTACCTCTTAACCAAATTTCACGTTGCTTAATTTTTTAACCAACATGTATGTATATTATTTCCAAATTTTGTCTTAGTCTAAGAACTTATCTAAGGACTGTTCTTTCTAAAATGCGAAATAAGGAAGTTTACAAATACAGTTAGGTTCAATCGAGGACACGCTGTATGTTAAGCCCCAGTAACTATTCGAATAATCATGATAACGAAATTAATGATTGACAACTGTTGGAAATATTTTGTTCGGAAGAGGTTATGATTAGAACTTGATTTTCAAAAAAAACTACAAATAATTTTTTTACTATTTGTTGCCGATTTTTTGGCTGTTACTGTATATTTAATGCAGATGTAATTAGAATGTGTCTCGTTATATGTTAAACCAGATTACAGTAGTAGATATCACTTTCAATGGCCTAGTTTAGAGAACGTAGTTGTTATTTCTAAGGTTTCTATTCCGACGGCAGAAATATGGGCGTCCTTGTGATATCAGCCTTCAATACTTTGATATCCTTTAGTTTGCAATTTGGCAATATTGCAATTTTTTCCTTGTCGTTGCTAACATATACTACCTAAGATAATTTGAATGGTTAGTGCGTTCCGTTCCAATCCAAAAGATAAATGTTGCGATAATTAGTCGATTGTTTATTAAAAATAAATAAATCAAATTGTCTCTCTATATTGTCAAAAGGCGGTCATACATTTCAAGTTTGATAATCAAAGTATGACATTTATTCATTAGATTATTAGTAATAATTACGATAAAAAGTTTAAATGCTATCAAATGAGCGCGGAAGAAGCCTCTATTCGCTACAATGAAAAAGGAGAAGTTGTTTTTTACGACTTAAGGAGGCCGAAATACGACGACCAACAATATTATGACGCTAGAGGTGCTAATGACCAATACTACTACCAGCAAACTGTTGCTGGTCGTCCTATATACGTCCAGGTAAATAAATAACTTTACGACGAAGTATCAGAAAACAACATTGATTTTAAGGGTCCGCCACCGCCACCAGTAAATGCTGCGAGAACGCCTATCATTCGGGGACGACAGCCACCTGAAGAAACGTATGACGAAGAAGTTTTTGAGAATTCGTTCAACACGACCCAAATCCGGCACCGTTTCGTGCGAAAAGTTTATTTATTATTGTTCACCTTGCTAGCGTTCACTTCGGTAGTTATTGCTGTATTCGTGTTTGAGTATTATCTCGATTCTTCCAAAATGAAGCTTGTATTTATTTACGTTTGCTTTAGGGAAAACGCCAATACATTCGCAAGACAGAACATCCTCATTGGATTAGGATTTTTGTAAATATTTAGTAGGAGACTCCTAGGTCGTTTGTTAAACTGCAAATTATATTTCCAGGATAGCATCTATGGTCCTGTATCTAGTGATTGCTTGCTTTCATGCTATTCGGAAACAATTCCCGCTGAATTTGTTTATGTTAATTATTTTCGTACGTATTGTTTTAATTACGATCGTTTAATTTCATAAGTTACAAAAAAATTGACAATCTAGTTCACAATGGTATTGTTACTAATATTACATTTCAGACAATGTTCTCATCAGTGGGATATGGTTTTTTTGCAGCTTGTTATTCTCCGGATATAGTTTTATATGCGGCGGCTATAACAGCAGGCGTATGTCTGCTGATAACTCTAATAGCATGCCAACCTTGGGTACGACATTTTTGAGCTTCCATTTAGAATATAAATAAACTTATTTTTAATATTCGTTAGATCGACATTACTGGATGGGGAATGTATTTATGCATAATTGGCTTAGTTGTCATGCTTTTTGGAATGATAGCTATAATTATTAGTATGACCATAGGTTTAGGAAGAATAATGCATATAGTGTACTCATCAATAATTGCGTTGCTCTTTTCTTTAGTAAGTACTTATACAGCCCAATCAATAACTATATCGAATGATATCAAAAAATGCATAGCTCATGATGTTGATGGAATCACAGGGCAAAAGTGATGCGAAGAGAGAAAGCATTAGCCAATTGACATGTTTCCGCCTACCTCGCGTTATCAGCGCTGCGCTGGATTCTTCCCTATTTCACGCTTTTCTCAGCGTCGATTGTCTGGACTTTCGTTCTCCTTCTTCTAGTACTATTATCTTGCTGGAGCCTCCTCTGCTGGATGTATAGGTCTCGGTCTTCTTTCTTTGTTATGCTTCTAGAAGGGAAAGATATGGCAACGCTCGTACAAACCTGCTAAGGTAATAATAGGCGGTCTTGTGCTTCGCTTTTGAAAGGGTTCCTGAGACGGTGGCGTCTCTTTTTTGTAAGAGGATCTCGCTCGTTTTCTATCTTCTCGAAGAAATGTTTGTTGAGCCTTGCAAGGGATTCTTGCAGCTCTTCAGTCTCGCTCAGGCATGTCGGTGTGGGCAGCGACGTGCGTGGGTATGCGTTTAGTACTGATTGCAAGCAGCAGTGTTGTAAACTCACAAGTGAATAAGTGCGACGCCAGAAGCGGGACTGGCGTAGGTAGGACTTTACAATATGACGCCAGTTTGAGGGCTATCTCACACCATTATTTACCCAACAGCTGATATCACCGATTTCCAGACTAGCAAATAGAATGTTCTCTAATGGCATCTAATATAATTCTTGGGCTAATCCCTAGATGTGATGTTTGCAAACAATGCTGTGGTGTCTGCGTATGCGAGTGACTGTAATGGGCTTACGATGATGTCCGATGTATTAAAAATGCCTAAAAGCAATATTCCTTGGCTATTAGTTTCTCTTTTCGCATTGCTTTAGCCGCGGCTGATGCAATTAATATCATGAGTTATAATAGTATTTTCGTTATTGTTTTTATTGAATTGGATACAGGGGTTTATGATTTAGATTATTAAAGAAGTTTTAGTCAGTACATTAAGAAAAACGGCTGTTTTTTGAGTATCTCTCTTCAATATGATGGAGCTGTTTTTCTTAACTAATGGACACTCCTTTTTCACTTATATTTTTTGTGCCATTTTAGTAAACTCGTGCTTTTCTAGTATTTTATGTATACTACTCAGCTGATACTTGGTGGAAAGAAGTATGAATTGTCTCCTGAAGAATATGTTTATGGTGCAATCGTATTATATGTGGAAGTAATGACATTGTTTATTACAATGATGCAACTACTTGGTTTAGCGCGACATTAATAATTATATATCATTTGTCATGGTTTTTGCCAACATTTTTTATATCATCATGGACATGTTGTTACTAACTCTTATTTTTACTTTATTCTAGTTAAAAATATAAAAACGTTTGGTCTTTTGAAGTTTTTGAATATTTTCTTCTAAGGTAGGACGTTTACTTCTGTTTCAAAAATATTTTTATCAGCGTTCGAACCTAATTGAAAAATTACGTAGGTATAACAAAAACGAAATAGAGAAAACAGAGAATTTGTGAAAAATCTGGTATCTCTTCGCTGTCCCCTTCTGGCTACGCCCATGGATAACACAATGAAGCAACACGTTCGTGTACAATGTCAGCAAATTTTTTTGGGATGTAATTCCTCTATATTACAAGCAAAAACGAGAATAAAAGCGTAAAAAGCATTTTATTTTGTATGTAGTAATTGTAGTAAAATATTAAATACAGTGAAAGATAATACACTAAGTAAAATATCAAAAATTGTCCTTTAAGTATTTAGTCCAACTCCCACTAGCATTAATACTTGGCAAACACCATCCTATCGGAATTCTCGAACCAGATTCATTGTTAATATCAACCAAAAATGTATCCCAGCTTTTCCTAATTGCAATAAAATTCTCGGTGTTCTTATCAGCAGAAGTTAAACCCCAATATGTTTGAGAAGGAATACATTTAGGGCCAAATAAACAGTATTCCCATTGCTCGATGACTTTATCAGACTTCGATACTTGCCAACCAGCTTCCTTTTTTACACTAGTTTCCAGCATTAATTTTAAGCACTGCTCCTCTTTTAAATAAATTTTCATGGTATCTTCCCATGTGTTTGTTAGCTTTTCCGTTAATTTGTTAAAAGCGGACCGATCTTCAAGTGATACCTTTTGTCCTCGTTGCGTAGCTATGTTTTCACGAATATTCCTTAATTTTATCAATGCGGCTATCAAAGATAGTTGTTTACGAGCATCTGATTTCTTCGCTGTGACTTCAGCGAGAACACAGTCTGCATCTTTTTGCATTTTCTCTTCCATTTTAGCCTTTTCAACTTCCTCTTTCATATTTTCTAGCCAACTATCAATATCATCACTTATTTTCTTGTGCATTTTCTTTTTTTCTGCCATTTCAATTTTCCGTGCGGTTCTTGCCCTTTGTTGACGCAGGCGTTTCTTTCTTCTGCGATTGATTGATCGTGTTAGTAATGTAATAGCTTGAGGATTATCAAACTGTGATATTAAAGATGTCAGTTCACTTTTTAAATTTCCAATATCGATAGTTTTCTTCTTCCATTCAGCAGATGATATTGTTTCAACATTGTTCTTTAACTCTTCTTGGATACTCTCTAATTTTTTAATTATATTTATGCATCTTTTTAAAGATTGCTTTGGGGTTGTTAATTTTACAGCGTCTTTATTATATCTTTTAATAGGTTTATTTGTAGATGGAATTATCTCAATGGTGGAATCTAAATTAATTTGAATTTTACCGATTTTTGATAACCATGTTTCTATATATAATTCATCATCGGTTTTCTGTTCAATTTCAAGATGTGGAGATAGTAACGTAAGGTCGTATTTAATTTGGGTTTCTGGATAATATATTTGGGACGTATGTTCTGGCACGTAAACTGGAGCTTTATTAACGAAATTCAATCTTGGATCGACAGCATGGAAGAGTGGTTGGTGATATTTAACTGTGTTATAATTATAATAATTTGTTTGGATGTCAGTGGTGTAATTTGGATACTCATTCTGGTCCGGGCAATTACTCATTGTCTGGATAAAACAATTAATAGTTGTTTTACTCGAACAAAACTTAACACATATGCGAAAGCTCACCTGGCTTTGGAAGTTGTAGTTTTGCGTCTTCCAATATTTTCTGGGCGTCTATGAATTCTTCTTTTTCTTTCAAATCAAGTTCAGTGTCTAAAATTCGTTGCAATTCGTCATAAGCTTTTACTAGACGCCTTTGACAATCTGGTACCATCATCAAACATTCCTGTAAAACCTCTTCTTGTTTGCGAATGTCATATTCATCTTTGCCTTCTTTTTTATACTTTTCTATACGTTGTTGCTGTGTTTCTGCTTCCTTTTCGTATACGACTTTTTCTTTAGCCAAACGTTTCACAACACCGGTTTTGATTTTTATTGTTTTTAATCGTGGATCTGCCATTAGATTGATAAATTTTGCAAAATTAATATTAACTGTAATTACTACTCATTTATTTCTTTTCTATTTTGTTTTTTTGTTTTTAACAAATTTTATCAAAAACAGTTGTCTACACTGTCAAACATGATTCAGACTTGAAATGACTCATCTCGCCCCACGTGTGGTCAAATGTGTATACCTTCAGGTACTTAAGCATTTATTGTGATCGATTAATTTTGTAACGTAATACGTATAAGAATAAAAAGATAAGAATTGTTATACCATCATTAAAAATAGTTTAATTTCTTACAATAGTATTCATAATAAACCCTTAAGGTAAGTGATAAGGGCTACTCAAATAAACAGATTTCGAAGGGAGGACGTTATGACACATAAAGATAACGCGGCATTTACAGAGTTGATATGCTGTAAAATAATAACGCTAAGTTTAAATAACTTTAATCGTTGGGGGTCCTTTGTCTGCATTTATAGTTTGTGAATATAGCTATTCAGGCGGATTTTCGGCAAATACCGTTATACGATTTGACATTTGGTACTGTCAAAACATTACCAAATATTATTTTTTTTTATTGAACGTTAGTTTAAAACGTTTCCATAAATAATTTTTTTTGACATGCATATAAGCTTGCAGTTGAACACCAGCAGCATAAATATAAGGAACTTCGAGGATAGTAAAAAATTTGGTAACACACTACCCTTATCCAGCAGTGTTATTTTTAAAGAAATGTTGTTAGTTAGCAGGTAAACATGCGCATCCAGCTTACACAAGAAATAGTAATAGAGATAGTTACATTGCTATGAGAGGAGATGCAGGTCCCTATACTTCCTCATAATGTGTGACGGATTATAGCCCGTTCGTAAAGGATTTAGAACCAGGCACCATCGGGCGTTTCTTGCCTGATCTGCGAAACGTACCAAGAATCTGAACGCACCTCTGGTCAATGATGGTTTAAATGAGGTACTTTTATTCATTAAAAGTACCTCAGCACCAGAAAACCGGCTAGAATTTTGAAAGAATTTGGAATATACATTTTAGAACCATTAATTTATCTATTAAATCTACCTTTCATTATCGGCATATTTCCACCATGTTTTAAGGTTTCCAAGATAGTTCCGATCTTTACAAAAGGAATAGAGCTGATATGCACAATTATAAAGCAGTCTGTTTAATATCAAACGTGATAAAGATATTTGAATACTGACATGCTGACAGGATTAATAACATTTATCGAAAACTATAGTGTTTCACATGTGAAGACATTTCACATTGGCAATCTTCTGTAATTTTAGTAAAGCTTTCGACTGGTTGCAACATTCAATACTGTTGAACAAAGTAAATAGTTACGGTAGTGTAGGAAATGCTCTAGATATAATAAAAGTAAGAGGCATCCTCTTAAGTGTTGCAAGTCCGATTGCCTATCTTATGCCATTTTTCAGTGAATTGTATCGGGTCAACTTCTGCTCTGATGTACTAGTTTTTCAAGTATGCAGGTGATATCAATACATTTGCAACTAGATCAACTTTGCTACAAACTCATATACTAGCAAATGGTGCTCTCAATGTATGAATTTAAAGGTTCATCGGAAGCACCCTGTTGGAATTTTTTCTTTTAATCCGTATCAGTATAGTGAATTATAGGACGTCTGCCTTCTAAACGTTAGCATTAAAATTGTCTGCTTTCTTATTTTTATGTATTTTATAATTATTAAAGCTGTTAGGCTTAAAAGCAAATATGAGGGAATGATTTCATATTCGTTATCGTTTTATGCAAATCTACAATCTACAATATTGCAGCTTTTTTATACAATACTACATAGGAGTAATTGGATCAACAGGACAACAGACATTAT
Source organism: Oryctes rhinoceros (assembly GCA_020654165.1). Lineage (NCBI taxonomy): Eukaryota > Metazoa > Arthropoda > Insecta > Coleoptera > Scarabaeidae > Oryctes > Oryctes rhinoceros. The sequence continues at coordinate 10,311,750 of JAIOKQ010001009.1, read as the reverse complement.
AAAAATTGTTATTAATAGTTCACTATACCATGAATTGTCCGAGGTAGAGAGCATAAAGGTAAGTGATGTTCCAGTTGGAACTTAATTATAAATAATTCTGCTGTAGATGAATTTTGAAAACGTTATTTGGCTCATTGTGCATTTCACAAGCCGCTAATATTAAAACCATATTGTTTATTTGATTTTGAAGCATGTGAGAATAAAATAAAAATAAGGTTGATTTGAAAAGTAATGATTTATTAAGACCTACTTGTAAATTAATTCGTAGACTTTTATTAATACATGTACAATAACATTGCGTTGTGTATCTAGGTATGTATGAGTAAATAAAACAATTGTTATATAAAGAAATTTATTGTATATATTCACAAGTTATATTTTATTTAAAAATAATGTTCTTCACTAAAACATTCGTATTATGTTTGCTCCCAAAAGTAATCTGAAATCTAGAAATGAATAAAAAATACAATTTAGTAGAGACGATGGCAAGTTCGCGTACATTTTCCAAAATGGATATATACATGCTCGCAAAATTATACGTACTGTCAGCATCTCGTTTTACGGGATAAAAATTATATAGCTATTAAAATTCAAAAGACTACGTTTGAATATGACACTTACTTTGTAGTTCTTACTAACAGCACTTGGCGATGTGATTAAAGATTTATTGCACCTGGACTAATGTTAACCTTTTGCACTCGCATGCCTCTATCATGGTGCGTTTAATTACAATCGAAGCGTTGAGTGCAAACTGGTTAATGTTCTCATGTCTCTATGGTTGTATGCGACAAATCGTAAATTGCCAGTGTTAGGGTACATTAATAAATAAATACTTATAATCGTCATAAATCATCGTCATGCCGACGACAAGCGGTAAAAAGTTTTAAAAAGTCCTTGCTGCTAACAATATCTTGGTTATTTAAGTATATACTGTTAATAATACATACAATCACCCTGTTTGCGACGAACTCAAACACAACTGTATTCATGTATCGTATAAAATTATAATCAATTCCTTTATGTATACAAAATTTTCATCTTTTCTTGCTTTTCCTTGTAATACTTATTGTATTATGTATTTGTTCCTCGTATCGCATCGAATTTATTTCCATTCGTTTACATATGTACTATATATCGAGTGATTTTTATTTAACGTGGATAGTTTGAATTTGGAACCAGGAGTTTTCTTTAAATATATTTTACACACAGGCTGCCCTAGCTTCCTGAAACTGTAGAATCGTGTCTGCTGCATAAATGTTAGAAGATTTTTTGGTAATCGCTTCAGGAGCATACAAGAACAAAAGTATTTTGGAAAAATTTATTTTGTATAGGTTGCCGCTTAATTCGACAGGGTTAACTACTAACTAATCTAAGTTTACCTCATTGTAATCAACCATCCCATCTTCGATAAGTTAAATGACATCACAATAGTAGGAATAACAAAGTTAATAATAGCGCGGCGATTGCTTGCAACCAGATTTTGTATACTGCAGAACATATACAGGTGTTAAATAACCAGAACTTGCGTCAGTGTTTGAAACTGCTACTACTACTTTGAGGGTTATAGTGTTGGAGGCTCAAGAAAAGCAACAATACTTCTCTAAATTTAGTACTGACCCCGCACTTGCCATGCTCTTCGTTGTTCTCGGGGTTTAAATTTAAAATTATTTTAAGACTTCAAATAACGAGAAAACAAATAATGGCTGAATGGTGAAATATCGATTTCAATTAAATTCATAACGAGTGCCTGGTTAAAATCTACTACGGATTACCATAAATTTCTATAAAACACAAAGAATGCTCTTTCTATTAATTTGGCCATTATTACCTTGATTATAACAATCAAAACGAGGACTATTATTTAAAATATAGAAAAAATTACATATGTAATTTATAAATGTGACAAGAGATTTGTAATTGTGTGCGAAAACTGACTGAAGTAATAAGTGGAGGCCTATGCTGCTTATATTTATAATGTTGGTGTTAATCAACAGAAAAAAAAGCAATTCGTTACTATCGTACCAAATTCAAACTATTGCCACTAATTAAAAGTGACTCTATACATATTCAATGCATATACATACATACATACACAAAATTTTGTTTCGAGTTGTTTTAATACTGATATTTGCATAGACAGTCTGTTCACCTTAAATTATTAATCACATTTTACAATTAGAATGGCTTATCCAGTCTTGCGTTCGGTTGACGCTTTCAAACCGTATCCAACACTTGATGCACTAGTAGCGGGGCGGCTGTTCTATATTTTTGAATGCGCCTTATGACTCTACACTGTCTGTTGATCGTGGTGAAGTACCGTGATTTCGTCTTGTTGCAGGGGCGATTCCATCTTGTTCCGGAAACTATAGCTGATTTTTGAATAATGTATCGCTTTGTCTGAAAAATATACAGGTATCTGAAATTTTGTTTTATAAATAGAAATGTAAGAAGGAATTGAAGGAATGTTTTTTGTCACATTAATATAACAGTACTTTTTAAAAGCAAAGTTGGTATTCTTAGACTATCTACTTTATTGAGGTAAATTTTGTAAACTTAATTAAATCTAACGAAAACAACTACATTGCTGGCTTTACCAGCAACATAGTTGCACCAGCCAGTAAAGCTGGCCGTAACATAATATAACACTGGCCCATAACATGATATTATATTATGTATGTATCAGGGAATTTTTGTAATCAGCTGATTTCTATAATCTATTAGACAAATTAATGATTGCATACATTTCTCTGCAGTCACAACTGATTGTTACTGCTACGCAACTTACACAAGATTGCGGACAACCATCGTAAGCTTTCGCCTTATTGCTTAGTTCATTCTTCAGTTGCCATTCGTACAAATATAGATGTGACTTTGAAGGTGGCTGGCCCCTAGATTCGCGTAAAATTGATTGCCACCTAAAAACATCCCATTATTAATCTGATATTTTCTTTTCGAAATTAAACAGACCTTGTTACTAACTGAAACAAGCGTCCGTAATCGCCCGATTTTCGTAAAATCCGCGCTGCACCCACCATAGCCTCCATGTACGACGGTGATAGCGCTAATGCTCGCCAGTAATACTTCAGAGCTGCTATTCTATTACCTGGAAACAACATAAATGTATTTTATAGCGGGCAAATTGGAAATGATATATCAAGTTATTACATTACCTCTATTTAATAACCAATAACCATAAATTGTAACGTAATTCGGATCAGCCGGATTGATTTGCACTATTGCTCGTAAGAGCGATCCGACACTTCTATCCTTAGGCCCTCGTAGTCTAGCTAGTTCTATATAAGCTGGTATGAATTTCGGTTCAATATAAATGCATCTTCTTAACATTCGTTCGGAATCCACAGTTTGGTTGGCTTTTCTAGAATTTATATTTTAATAAGTGAAGTAACATGTAATGTAAAAAAATTGGTATTTTTTTAGAGAAATAATTGCATGAAAGCTACCTAATCTAGTTAATGTTAATACAGCCTGTATTTGGATGTAGATATGTGTTACGTAAACATAGAAAATTACGTGTTTTTGCCATATTATACAGCTATGCTATATTCCGTTCACGCTAAGAAGACGTGCATGTCATAGATAACATTTACACTATATTGCCAGTTTTATATCAAACAATAATGAATAAGCATTGGTTGGTTTTCCTTGCAAAGATCATAGGTATATTGATTTTAGTGGTAGTACAATCTGTATGCTACATAATTATATACAGCCGCGTTAGAGAAGGTAACAACTCATTAACAGATATTCTTAAGTTGAGTACATATGTGTACTATGTTATTCTTCAAGTAACAATTTTTTTGTTCTACATTACGAATAGCATTATCTATTTGATTTTGTACAGTACCTTCAGTTTGCTGCAAAAACAAATTTTTCAGTTCATGGAGAGTTGCTGGGTTAGTGAAACAAAGGTTCTTTAATACAGTTGTATCATTAACATTTTCCAGGTTGGGAGCGCAAATGTTTTCAAGTGTCTGTATCTACATAGCTGCGAATATTATCCCACAACACAACCGTATTGTATTTGGAAATGAATATCCACATTATCAGCATGACAATAATAATTAATAATATCTGCTAAATTTTTGGGTTTAGTCAGTCTTTATAGTTAAAGAAAGAGTAATAAATAGATACATTTGGCATATCTAAGTACCTTAACCTTATTTCCTTTTATTTTGTTCTACCAACCTGCAAATTTTAAAAGTTACTACTTTGAACATAATTTACGCAAAACAAGTTGCATACAACTTTCCATATGGTAATAAAAGGATGTGATTTATGTTAACAATAACGAACATAAAATGTTGATTATTATAACCTTTATATATTTAATAAAAATGAAAGTAAATAGTTTAACGGTTACTTTATGTTCTGTAAGTTTCGTAAATAAACTTACGGCTGCCCTCTAGTGTAGAGCTGAAAAACATTTTTAATATTTGTCTTCAATTTCTACAGTTTGCGGTAACGTCTCTATTGAATATTAATGCTGCAATCTGCAAGATTTAGACACGATTTATTGATCAAAATTTTTGTTTGGGGTTACGGGGTCAGTAAAACATGAAGGCGTGTCTATGAGTAATGCAGTCGCAAATACTTTCTATTTATTAATTACAAGTACGCGGAAACTATTGCCAACGTGAGCAATCAATGAGTAGTGCATTACGTCATGTATATACCGAGTATAGCAGTAGTAGGTTACTCGGTCTATATGATACGTAATTTGATGTAATATAATGTTAATTATACACCTTCAGAAAATATATTCCGACATACTGGATATTTTCTAAGAAAGGTGGTAAAATTCACTTTTTAAAATGGAACATTCTGGATATGTACATTATTAAAGATGTCTAACTATTAAGCTTGCAGAAACGAGTCGCTTTTCACGAAATTAGCAGAGACTAGACAGACTCGTGTTTATTCATCCCACGACAATAGGTTCGTGTTGCCTACTGGTTTCCCCAAGTGCGGACAAAACACGAATCTGTCTAATCCCTGCTAATTTCGTGAGGCGCACGGAGAGAGTGAGGTCGTTTTTGCAGGCTTAAAGGTACAAAGTTTTGTGGTTTTGGTTCCGTTAAAAAATTGAAAAACCGCATATCCCAAAGAAAGTAACTGATGTGTATTAATTGGGAAGGTTGGATCATTTAATAATAGTAACTAGAATCTAACAAGACTATACTTATCCAATGTTTATGTGGTTTGTTGAAACTATTGTATATTTTAAAATCAAATTTAGCTACAAAATTTGTTGTGTGGATTGGTTGTGACTGGATGGCGATGTTAATAAATTGTCTTTATTAGGTAGGTATTAGGTAGGGTGATGGGGACTTTCATTTTTGTTTCTTATTGTTGGTCATACAAAAATTTCCAAAAATGTCAACTCTAATTGGCCCACCTCTTTGATTAAATTCTGGCTTTGCTTATAAGAATCTTACAATTCGATGAATTCATTAGAGGTTATTAGAACTCGGTATCGTTGATTATTGGAAGACATTTGGCTGAAGAAGGTTCAAATGAGCAAATTGCAGGCCAAGAACTTTTATTAAGACAACAAAATGGTAAGGTGAGTTTATAATGAGCCAGAGGTAAATGTTAAATTTTAGAAACGAGTATTACGAACAGATGAGTTGAAGTCATGGTTTATTCTTCGAAAAATGCGTTTGAAGTATTTAATTTAGGTAAGAATAATAGCATTCTTATGCATAATAGTTAATGTTCATTATGCCTTGGTTAAATAAAAACTGATAAGTAAAGAGGACAAAGGCAGGTGAAATTATTCCTCTTTTGCAGCGACTAGATAGACTCGTGTTGCCTGCTGGTGTCTCCGAGAGTCGACAAAACACGAGTCTGCAAAAAAGTAATAATTTCATCCGCCTTTGTCGTCTCTACCGATATGATGTAAATATCTATGTAAAAGTAATAATCTGCACCTACGATTAATGCAGTTAATAATTAATTAATATTTTGTCTGATATGTATGCATCGTGGTTTTTTTATTGCAAATAAAAATGTTCCTTTTTTCTCAAGATATTTAATGGACTGCACAGGAAGTGTTATTAAAATTCGCCGAAGAAATATGTAAATTAAAAAAATGTAATAAGCGTGGTATTTACGGTGGCGGCTTGAAGACGACGTATCTTGAAAAACGTTAAGAGAAGCAATGTTCTGTTTATGTAAAGTGTTTATGAATGCGCCTTGAATATGTAAATTAAAAATGTCTAATAAGTTTACGATTTATGTCGATTATTACGAACATGAACCCTTGGGTTATATTAAAATAAAGTCAATTGTGCGGAAGTTTACGGTCAGTAATTCAATACTTGGAAAATCCATATTCTGTAAGCGGTATACCGCAAAAATTTACGGAACTTGGCACTATACTTCCCAACGTGTTTTTTTTTTTTATTAATTTGCAAAGACTCTACTGGCGATCGAATTTTGCTTCTAGAAAACAGAATAGTTTGCTGAACTTTATTATACGTCACTATAGTAAAATAATGTAGCTATTCCAGTTTCCCTAATTATAAGTTACTCACTTTGATCATGAACTTGCTCTACATGGTACAGCGTAGGATGTTTAATCCAGGATATAGTATCTAGGACGACTTTTTACTTTCTCTTTATTGAAAGCTGGATTAAATAACCGGTTTGAAATTTAAAAATTTTTTATACATTTCTGCTGTAGATATCTCAGAAAAATGAGACCCGGATATGTATATCTATATCTATATATATATACTGTGCAATATGAAGTATACCTGTATAATCGTCCCAAATTGTAATGGGCGTTGACATGTTCGGCGAAATAGCGGATCGCAAGCAAAAAATGCTTTTCTGCCTCCTCTTTGTTCGTTATGAGCGTGCCTAAATTATTATGGGCGCTGGCGTACGTCGGCCATAGCCTGTAAAATACACGATAGTATCAGGAATGGACACAATGCAAGGCTGAAATCCAATTAACAATATAAAACACCTACTTCAAAGCGTTCCGGTAATGCGATTTCGCCAATTCTGGTCTACCCGAGTCCCGTAGAAAATTAGCGAAATTGTAGTGCATCTTGGCGTTGTGCGGTAAAGTCATCAGACCGGCTCTGAAATATCAGCATAAATTGTTTAGCATGAAACGTATGTACATAGGATAGCCGGTCGGATATGAGGGTTTATGCTCGTTTGTCTTGTTACGTCCGCCGAAGGCCTTTTGATCGTTCCATTTTGTTAATGGTTGTGTTGAATATTTTCGTCGTTAAGCGTATGATATGGAAACGGCTATAGTGTTAGTATTTGTGCAGGAACGTTTGATGTTTTATATAGAAAAGGTTACGATTGTTTAATGCAATAAAACTTATTAAGTTAAGGCATTATAAAAACTTTTTCCCTTGACCAAACTTTGTAAAAAGGATCGGTACGTATGTTTTTTAACTAGTTCATTAGGGCCAATTTCAGATATATTTTTGCCAGTTTCAAATTAACCAGGATGTTACGCTTAAAGCTTGTGTTGGTCGTAATCTCAGGAGCCTTTAGTGTCTAAACGGTACTCGCACGGCTTTGTTACTATCATCCGTTCATCGTAAAGGGTGAAGCGCAGTTAAGCATTTTCCTACATTTCGAACGATACAATAATAATAATGATACTGTATTGCCCAACAGATAAAAATATCCAGTTACAAAGACAAATTCGAGATAAAAAAGAAACTAAAAAGACAACGAAAGAAATATGAAAAAAAATCCTTTTACACATTCTGCACTTTGTTAACAAAGATGGCGGGGAGTAAGCCAGTAGATCCACTTATCTATTAATAACGGAATTGAACTACAATACTTGCATTGTGGAAACTTAGTGGCGATGAATCTGCCAGGCGTATGACTAATTTGTGTAAATACGTGACAACTTTGAATTTGTTGACGTATGCATATTGTAAGATTATTGTAGATAGACCACAAGTGAAATATATCCAGTTCGCCTTGCAAAATTGCAATCTTGAGTAATGTTAATGCTGTAATGTACTTCGAACAATAGCGTTGGCCATTTCATTTGAGAGCATAAATAGCTAATGTTAGTTAATCAGTGCACAACAGTCAGTATTAAAGGTTAAATACGTCAGTTCAATCAAAGCTTCTTCATTCTGATAGGATCGAAGGAGGATAGGACCCTCATAGCCTCACTGAGCTGCTGAGATGTTAAGTAGTCAGTTTCTAAATGACCTGTACGTACTCCTACTTACGATATGAACAGACTACAGGAAAATTTCAAGGGAATGTCACCAAATTGTTTTATCTCACAAAATTTGCTACAACGAACAAGAAAAAGTAGACATGGCAAAAGAGAATAAATTAGAAATTTCGCATTCTTTTTCATTAAAGTTGCGATTTAGCGGTAAATTTGTAGCATTTGCTAATGAAATTAAAAGGCCTGCGTTTAAATCGATACTAGGTATCCATGTAACACACATAAATTACGCACCCTCCACAATTGCAAAATACAATTCGGAACCTAAGAGGTTTTGTTTGCGCAAAATTTGAATTCTAATTGGCTGCGAACGTAATTGGAGAAAAATAAACGTCGCACCCTTATTGTCTTCCGCAAACTAACTGGTGCTGTCCCTACTTAAATAACCATTTAACGGCGGTATAATGTAAATGGATGGTATCCTGGGGGTGAGAGTGGGAAATAAAAGAAAGACAATGAGTATTCCGTAGTAGTGGTAGTATGATGACCCGATTTGCATATTGTGTGTGGAGGGATGATCGGGGATACTATTTCAATACTAATGAAGGGCGGTTTTCCATTTGGGAATTTTGTGTATGATTCAAAGAAAAAAAAAGAAGCACACAAGTTCCATTTCCTATTTCCTTCGTGGCGATTATAAAGTAATTTATCATTCGGCTGCTTTGTAGGAGGCTTGTGCACTTGCACGGAAAACTAATTGAACGTGTTCCGTTAATGCAGCTGTTCGTATTGCTATCAAGCCGCAAATGATGAGTGTAGATTTCGATAATTAATCAACTCTCTTATAACCCTTAATCTTAGTGGTTATTTTCTACTTGCTAACTTGAGAAGAAAATCTCCTAAGCTTTTACGGGACGAAATGCGGAGTAAGTACGCTGGTTTAGACGAGGTAATAAATGGATAGAAATACCGAATAGTTTACCATGCAATTAGAATTTTGCGATGATACGTAAATTACTTACAAGTGAATCTTTTCAACACGATACAAGAAGTCGTTTTCTTTGGGGTTGAGTATAGCTGTTGGAATGGTCTCAATTAACTCTTAGGTTATCAATGTTAACATTTATTGAAATATGGTGCTGTATTGCATTTTTAAACGATTATCTGAATATAGCATTTATCAAATGATAATATTTACATTTAGCTGCTTAAAATTTGGCAAATGTTACATGACTGAAAATGACTTTTGTGTAGCTACACACAAAACATATACGAAATATATGCTTTGTATGTAGCATATGCTGTGTTCGTCATTTAGTTTTAAACAAATCATTTAAAAATAAAACGTTTTTATTTTCAAATAAAATTTTACCTTGTACAATAGTGTCTGCTTGGTTTTTAGTTAATATTCATTTCCTTCAACTTCTTGTTGCCTGGGAATAAGATTATTTTTTTTTTATTTTGGCCATAAAAGTAAAGTAACTCCATAAAATGGGAAAAGTTTGTTTGAAGCGTTTTTTGAAATGAGATAACGTATTTAAATACTTTTTCTTTATTGCCATTTTTCTTTCATTCATCTTTCAACATCATGCATCTATAAAAATACTATTCTTCTTTCTGGAATAATTTCCTAGAATTCACATATTTCGCCAAATAAATTGAATTTGCTAGTTAATTATTACCAGCAACAACACGTCAATTGAGATGAACTAGGAAACAAGAAAGATTACATTAACTTTAACTAAATGGTGGACTTCCAATAAATTGAATTTAAATTCGCGTTTCTCTAAACTAGTCATTAGCTCAGTAATAAGAGTATTATAGTCTTATCGCTACACCCTTTCTTTAATAACAGCTTACCTTTACAACCTCGGTAAGATTCATTTTAATCTCCCTTTTGATCTATTAATATTCCCGTTATAATCAGAGGTGTTCAATTAACGTTATCGATACTCGAGCTAAGCGATCGTTTATCGACATAATTTTATATGATTTCGTCCGCAACGCAATGCTCTCTCAAGTGCTTTAAGCGGGCGGAAGACGCGGAGTTGTGTACGTGCGCTCTACTTCGTCCCTGTCAAGTCAATACTGAATTTATGGCCGTCGAAGTGGCGGGAAGGGGGATGGATAGCAGGGATGTCATTAAGATCGATGTAATTACCTCAGAAGGTACTCCCTGGATCTCCAATCTTTGTTTCTTATTACGGTACGGAGGCAGCTGGTAGTTAGTACTAGGAAGATGAAGCAGAGAACGGTCTGTCGATGTTTGCTGTACGCAGTCCATAACAATTGTATGCCGTAGACAATCAGCAAGATACATCCAGTGCTAAAGAAATATAAAATCGTTTGTAAAAGAGCGTTATTCAACATTGTTGCTAGTCTACGTACACACATTTAAGTAATTGCATGTTACCTACCTTGGTATATACAGTACCCTCTCTGCCACAACGAAGCCGACGGTCACAACCAGATTAGTCGCCGGCAAAAAAGGTAAAACTAACAGCAGACATCCCAGCACTAGTGGTACGTGTCGTTGAAACTACAATGAAGAAAGAATTATATTAAAAATGGATAAAATACAAACGAAGGGTTGAATAAATCTATTGAAACACAAACAGTATGATGAGAGCATGTATGTCCTTATCCTATCCTTATGAAGCCATACCATTTATTATATACCAAGAGTTAGCATTATATGTCCTGCATATCGCTGCAGAATGTTAGTGCTAGTACTATTAAGTATTTAAAGGTATCCCAAGAGACTAAGTACTTATTGTTTCAATCACTTTCCCACGAGATATGTGCTTAATTAAACGTAATTCGGTACAAACCCCGCGTGGAAGAAAAAAAATGTCGAAACAGTATTCTCGAAAGGAAACATTAGTATTGCTTTTAAGGCTCTAAGTGCTTTTCGTCCCGCACGTACGGCGATATCCTCTTGTGAGGCTGGCTTATCCCCGGTGCGTTTTTCAATCTCATTTCACTGATAAAAACGAGTAGGGTAAGGCCGGTGCTGTAGATTACCCAATTTTTCGCTCGCCCAAAAATAAAATTACATCGAATACAAATCTCTCTATACCTTCAGATATCCGTTTCTCTCATTTTAGATCTTCGTAAATTGTATCCGCTGAAGCCAGAAGGTCGTTGCTAGTTTCACGAGGTAATCCCCCGATCGACCTGTACAACTATTAAATTTTCCAACGTCTGGTCCGCCGCCGTTCGATAAATATTGAACTGTGACCTTTTACCCTAACTGATCAAAAGAATTTAAGTTTTCAATTGATAATGTTTACAGACGTGTAAATATTAAAGTTAATTCCTATTTTATGTAAAAAGCCGGGTTGTTGAAGCGAAACAGGTATTGTTATTTATAAAGTTTTATCATTTCGATAAAAGGATGCCTTCTAGCTGTTTTTTTTTTTTTTTTGTCAATAGTTGTTGGCGGTAAAGCGCTGAAAAATCTCTTTATTGTGTGTATTAAAAAGATAGGAAGTTTTGTTTTATGTTATGCCAGCGTTTTTGCTTCCCGTTTGTTCTGAGACGTGGTAAAAGTTACTAAAAAACCATTTCTTTAACAATTTTTACACATAATTGGTGGTTTCAACAGGGCGGAGCAACCACTCACACAGCTCGGGCAACTATGGAGATTTTGTGCCTGAAAGAGAAGTTCTGTCTTTGACTGGTGGTAATAAGTCGGAGATTTTTGACGAAAGTTTAAAAGTTGTATTGATATGTCTCTGGATATACTCTTTATATAAACAAGATATCCTGAAATAATTTCACCTTTCAAAGTTAATTGGCTTTATTTTGCGCTGCAGCACGTTATCCTGAAAGTAAATCTTGAATCTCGTTCCAATTTTTCCAATCTCCTCATAAAATATTAGCGATACCTACGTGAGACAAATTAAGTAATTGACGGCGAGTGGCCACATATCGCTCACTCTCATTAATAAAACAAGCATATCTGTCTGTTAGAAATCTGCTAGCTACTAAACTTTGCTTAATCCAACTTTTCAACAACATTTCAATTCATTTCGTACGTCAGTTACTAATCTAATCTGCATTTGCACTAATTATTCTTATTCGGATTCTGTAACTAACTATCTAAATGTGCTGATATTTCCCAAGATGCTAATACATATTAATGTAGCTCGCCGTTCGGTTACAATCACACAAATATTATTCTAAATTATTAGTCAGACGGGAGCAATCTGAATATTTTAATTAATAACAAACGTTTAGATGGAAATTTTAGAAATTCCCGGATATTATGTCGACGCAGACGGGGTGATTTTGCTTTAATAAATTGAGGATCGTCTCATTTGAATAATACGAACCGTTTGCCTAATAAAACTATTTCCTTAATTCGGCAATGCTTGCGAGCAATTTTAATCTGAGCTGAAAATTTCTGTAAAAAGGTTTCCGTTACATATTACATACTCTTCTGTTACCGTAACTGCCATGTCTTTTTATGCACTTTTATTATCGATTTTAGAATAAATTGTAATAAAAACATAGGTGTCCACGATTAGAGTTAGTTAAAATGGACTGTGTCATGTGGTTTTTTGTTAAACGAAAATTCGACGTTTCGTTCACAATCATATAGGGCTTCTTCAGGAGAGAGGCAAGCACGGTAAAACCACGCCAGAGAGATGAATCTGACCGGGAAGCACTTGATTACGGCAACTCAGCATTTGAACCACGCTATAGGCGGAAATAAGCAATATTTAAATTAACGTTTATATATATTTAATACAGTAATAACATTGAGAACGAATCGATTTGCCCGAAAAAGTTGTTCTTAGTAGGTATTATCGCCTATTCTGAAGTAAATGCGGAGACAACCACACAATTCGTCCTTGTCAATATTAACGAGCAGATTTCTATCGTAATAATTTCATTTTATCAAAGTCATTCGTATATCCGGTACAATATGGCGATAACATCGACATATTTCCGTTAAAATACTAAAGTACAATCATTACGAACGTTAAACGTATGCGTAACAGTAAATAAATATTTCACGGAATCATTATTTATTTTGGCGTATGATATATTTAGACTAGAATAACGAATTAGTAGCAATATGTTAGTGAAGGTAAAGAAGTGATGTATGTACAAAGTACATTACCGTCGAACGAACCGCAATTTTATATGAAGCCGTAATCGGTCTTGATATTTTAGGCGAAGCGACTATATTCGATTACCCTTTCAAATTCTACAAATTGTAGGATTTGGCAGCTGTTTTCCATTTAATTTGGATTTCATCAGATTCATTGTACAAATAAACTACGAAATTAGTATTCTGCCAGCTTCTTAAGAGATTTTATGAAGAATTACCTTCTGCTGTCCATTATATATATTAACTGAAAGAAATGTGTTGCAATTGTTAACTGAAGAAGTGTTGGTCTAACAATTAGTGAAATTACCTACCACCTAATTCTTTTTAATTCTTCATTTGTTTGTGGAACATATTTATTTGGCCGAGCGTAAGTGTAGCAAATAGCTGTTTTAGCAGAGCACAATAGTGGTATCAATTGAACGGGGTAGTAAAGGTTGAACTTAGCAATAATAACAGGCCATAGCTATCACTAAAAGCTTATCCTCTAGGAAGGTGGATTAACTTGAACTTTTAACCACTTTTAATGGGCAATTAAGATTATCCAGGCATTTTGTGGATGTATATCGATATTTAATCTTATTGCTTTATTTATGGTCCTTGCTTGACAAAGCTTGATACTAATCGTGTTGAAGAATGTACAAATCACGAAGAAGGAAAAGGATTCCTCGAACTCACACAGTGCGCTGAATAGCTGATTGTGGAGGAGCGTGAAGCTACACATACGTTCTGTCTTTACTTCAATGTACTGATCATTCTAACCCCTTCTTATCTTTCCGAAAGGGTTATTTATAAGATATAAGGATTGATCTATTTACTATATTAGTCGCTGTTTTAATTCCAGTTCGTAATTATTTTATTGTTTTATATTGATCTCTACTGACCAATTGCTTACTTATCTTTGCTACTCTTTGTTACGGCTTTCCTAATCTTCTAGGAAGTGAGGAGGCTGCGGATGGCATCATCTTTTTTTATAAATTGGTGTTTTACCATTAAAGTCCATCACCTTTACATTTTTACATGTTTGTGTGCGAAGTTGTGATCTAATCTGAAAAATAACTTTTTTTTGGTTAATATCAATTTCGTTATTTTGCCTTTAGCTGAATTGAAAGCTAGTAATCTCTTTTTCAAATTTATCTTACTTTCAGCAAAAGTTTTTGTCCACGTAAATTTTAAAAATTAGAATTGCCAGAAACATTTGCTACGTTGATGTGTTCGATGAGAGTGGTAGATTGTCATTACGACGACTTTTAATTTTTTTTTGATTTGTTATTTGAGATACCTTTTTCATTTATTACAATAATAAAAATACGTCTGAAATTTTTCTTCTTTTTCTCTTCCATTATAAATAACTGTGAACATAACACTGGAAAATGCCTGGATGCTAAGGTTCAGTAAAATTCAAGCATGTATAAAGGCAAATAGCTCACAAACATAAACAAACGTATAAGAAGAAGTACCACATTTGGTAAATAACGGTGAACATAACAGTAATAATGAAGCTAAAAGAAAAACGTTTACTGTTAATTGCTCTCAAACGTAATGAACAAACGGAAACAGCGGAAAGTAAATCGACGACTAAACGCCATGTCACCGGAGGAGATATGTCGCTGCATATTGCAACATGTCACCTGAATCGTCCTCTCAAAGATTGATGGGCCTTGGAATTGAGTTATACAACATTGATCTACACGCATTACCATAACCCAGAACGAAAATCGTTACATCAAACTGCATCGGGAAAAGTAGTTCCGCGCTATGATTCGTTGGGACAGCATAAACAATCGGCAAATTTAGCAACGCTTGCTAGACGTGCTTATTCAGCACGTCTATCGTCGTCCATCGGGTCATCGCATCATGAAACGTAATTCATTCCAACGTATTTCACACCATTGCTCTGTAAACGGTGGAAAGTATTCGTTAATCCAGACTGAAGTTTGTCCGTGAAAATCAAGAGCAGGTATCTGGTGATGTATCACATAATTGCGGAGATCATCCTCAGATTTTTTCTTTTTTTGGTTCGATTTAATCGCATGGTGGCACTGACGACTAGGGCCTGTCATTTTTTCAGGTTTGTCATGTTGATCGGTTACCGTTTCAACACTACAAGTCGTGGTATTTCGTGAGGATGTAGCGACATCCACTCATTGTTTGAGCTATTTCTGTAGCAACATCGCAATATATTACATGAGCTTTGGAACTTGTTGTAACCTCAGGAGTCTTTGTTGTACAAAAGATGTTTAATATTGAACGGAATATTGAATATTGGCGTTGTCTGCTAGTACGATACATTGATTCTAGATTGAAGCCGCGTCCAAATTGCTTTCGTCTACTAGCGTTTCGGTCGTAGCATTTGGAGCATTTTCAACGAACTTGTATTTTATAGAAATAATATATTGTATACATTAATAATAAGGAAACCGTAGTCTTTGGTATCACATCTACTTTCATTTTTTATTTATTTCAGGTTATTTCAGAAGCAGAAATATAGTGCTAAGTTGAATTTTCCTCTAGGTGCAAGTCATGTAGATTTCAGGTTTACAATTGATTCAATCTGTTTAATTTGTGCGAGGACTGTACTGATAACAGAAAGACGTCATATCATTCAATTCAATTTTTTTGTCGTCGTAATTGGATTCAGTAGATTTATGTTCTTGTTTTACGATCAAAAACAAAAACTAACGTTCGTGCCGTAATAACTGCACGCATTCAGGTGGTTGATGAGCACAATACGAAATCCAATATGTTGCGGTGGCGAGCGAGATATTTAAGTTTTTACGGCGTATAAAATCTCACATAAAATGCGGAAACAAATGGAGAAATGGGAGGAAAATCATTGAAATTAAGTGCCGGGCTCCATTAAGAGGTAGATAACGGCGCGTAAAACTGATTTAGCTTTGTCCATTCTCGAGGAGATTCGGTTTAGAGCTGGGAATTAGCGAGATTACGCGAAAAAGAGTTAATATCGATAGAAATTCCCTTTTAGCGTTTAGAGCAAATGTAAAAATGGACAGTAAGCGATTACTACAGGAAGTAGTAGTCGCTTACTGTCATTAAAGAGGCTTGTCGAAAACTTTTTAAATAATTCTTTATTTAACATTTTCTGTTCGAAGTTCCCGTCTACCAAACGATACTACCATGAACTAATAACAACAATAATGTTGAGAAGCTTCGATCCAAAACAATAATAATTTTCGTAAATAGCTGGGTTAGAGGGACACCCTGGTTATAAATTTTCGCATACAACCTCTGCAAAAGTGAGCAGTGATTACTGATATACGCCCTGAGAGGGCAACAGCGGAAAAAATCACTATATTTTTCGTCATTTAACAACATTGCTAAAATAATACCAAAGTTGGCAATAGTGGCTCGATAATTTTCAGCTATCGTAAATTACATATTTATTTTCATTCATGTAAATTAGATATTTCATCACTGTGTACCCGCAAACTTAAAATGCGCTCATTCTCTAGCAGATCTAATGACTAGAGAGGACAAAGGCAGGTGGAATTATTCCTTTTTTTGCAGCGACTTGATAGACTGGTGTCTATTCGCCTCATCAGAGTGGATTCGTGTTGCCTATTGGTGTCCCCCAGAGTCGACGAAACACGAGTCTATCTCTGTCTCTGCAAAAAAATAATAATATCATCCGCTTTCGTCCTCTCTACTAATGACGTCCAGGATTATTGGTGAAATTGACTAATTCTATACGTGGCTGATAGTTAATTCAAATTTAAAACGAAGGAACGAAAGAATACTAGGTTAGGAGAACTTAGGTTTTCGTTTTCCCGGGATTATCCTTGGCGCCGGGATAGAGCAAGGAGACCAAAAAGCGGCGACCGAGCTATGTAAGCTATAGCAGCTTCGTGGCAGGTATTGGTAGAGACCGTTCTTCGAAAGTACTTTAAAGCACATGGGCGAACAACATCGGTAACGGTGGTTAATGGCGCCAATAACAACAGTAATAATCCTAAGTAACGAGGAAGATAATATTGATATTTAATCGTTGCAAGGAGGAGATAAAACTTTGGTATTGGCAACTTTTGACATTGGCAATTAAATAAATTTTATTGAACATGTTTCCATTTTGAAAGATTTGACGTCGGAAAAATTTCCAAAAAACAGTAAACGTGGAGGTAACGAATGTTAAATAGACACAACAACAATAGGGCAACAGTGAAGACATAACAGAAACGGAAAAACTAAGATATTATGGAGCACTTATGAATTCTTGTGGTAGATTAAAGCAAGACATTAGGAGCATCACGAGGTAGTAAGTGTTATATAAAAGAATGTAGTGCACCATATTCCTGGATACATATACATAAGTATATAAAAGTTACATGCAGAAATTTGAAATGATTTATTGGCGAGACAAGGAGTAAACGTTTCAAAAGTATATTTACGAAACTCGTAATCGTTTATTTGAGCGGAGATGCTTGTTCGGCCGTAGATCGTCCATTCAATACGTTCTCCTGAAATATTGCCCCGGCAATATTCTTTAGCAATAATAAATACGCGGTTACGGCACGCCCGCTTTCCGTTCATGCTTTCTTTACACACGCCCACGATTAAATTATCAACTCCCTTCTTCGTTTTCGAACGCTCCACTCTTACCTCGAAATCAATTAGGCTTTTGATCGCTAACAGCAGCGCCAGTCCGAAAAAGAGGCACGTGACGAGGTTCCTCGAATCGCCGATAGATGTCACTAGCGGTATCGAACCCATTTGCCAGTCGTGCGAGAGGGTGGCCGGGCAAAGAAGCAGCCACCAGTTGAAGGCTGCCAAGTAGCAGAACGTCAATATCCTGCGGAAGTATAAAGAATATTCGATTAAATTGCCTGAGGACGATATTAATAGCTTATATAATATGTATTGATGGACGTCGAAGGAAGTATTCGAAGGAATAGTCTGTTTATTAATTTAAACATTTCAAGAAAAATAAAGGGCGGAACAGTTTATGTTCAGTGAAGTAGGAGCTGCGTTTTAAAATTGTTTCGTCAAAGGCTCGAGCAATTAAAAAACACACGCAAAGTTAACGAAAATAATTGAGATCATCAGAATCATCGGCTCAAGCGTTATCTTGCAATACACGCGTTCTAATACTCGCTTCTTTTTAATATCCTCACAAATATTACATTGAAATAGGTAGACATTCGAAGTTGTAATGAAGATGCAGATACTCCTATATGTTTAACATATAATGACATTATTAAAGGAAAAACAGCAGAAAACACTGTGTGAAGGATACTATGGCAGTGTAAAAAATACAAAAATAATAAACTGCACAAGCCTCAACATTTTTAAATGAAACTTCGTGCATTACAATAATATATGGGCTTAGTCAAAAATACACGAGGATGTCTATATGAACATTTCAATCGTACATACCGATAAAGAAGTTAATGCGAAAACCACGAAGGTGTCGCCACACCGTTGGCAAATCTGCTACGTGCTTGGACTCTTAGTGCATTGTACATTGTATATAAGTCTTTTTGTTGGAGTCAATTTGTGGTAGTGATATTTGTTCCGAAGTTAATTGAAACAATTCGCGCAAGCAAAGGCAAGCAAGAAAATGCAAAGTATTTAGGATATTTTGTGCACTATCTAACTAATGCAGCCTTAGAGGAATTGTTAAACCTTTTCAATTTCCTCTGTTCTTGCGATGGTTATTTGAAAGGCTTTAAGCCTCAATATGAAGATGGCATTAAAAATATTTTGGTAATACTCTTGAAAATTGATGCTGCTTAAACGAATTAAAAGCTGTTTATGAAGCTGTACACTCCTGAAGCCACAGTGGAAAAAGATGAATCGGCTTCAAAAAACATGAAGACCGTTCTATCGGCCGGAAAAGTGACGGCGATCGTTTTTTTTTGAAGTTATGTTAATGAAAAAGAAACAGCAATAACGGGGATATATTGCTAAGCATCATTATCCATTATCGAAGATTAATAAGGATTATGTCGATTAATTTATTAGAGCTTGCCATTAAAAATAATGGAGTTATTTCCTGCGTGATGCCTTGTACTTGGAAGGTATTTTCTTATTAAATGCCTCAATAAGAAAATACCTACGTTCTTTTAATGTCATTACTACGTAAATACCGTGAAATTTACATATATATATTTTATAAAAAGCTAGAACGTCGTAACACCTGATAAATTACGAAACGTAACGTTATTGCGCCTTATTATCTCGACGATCTTTACGTTCTGCGTATGGAATGTATTACGTAATTAATTACGAAAATGTACTCACATGAGAGGTATTATAGCAAAAATTGTGGGTTTAAGCATGTTCATAACGGACTTTATGACACTTCGTTTTCTAGAAAAAAATTACGACCGTGTATAATTCACATTGTTGCAACGAGTTAATAATTAAGTGGTTTTCACGACTTAAGTTAAAATGTCGTTGAAATGGAAGTTAGCTTATACAATAAATTAAAAATAAATATAACAAGCACCAGAAAAACTTGCTGATGATCTTCACATTTATTGTTTTTTTTTGGTTCATTTTCAAACGTCGATGAAAAACTTAGAATTTAGTGTATTAATTGGCACACACAGATGTATTTCTTTTATACAATTATTCCAATGGTTTGGTTATTGTAATGAAGTTAGACAAATAAGCGCGGTCTATAACTTATCTATAACGAGTTCCATTTCTTTTTTGGAGGATACCTCATGTTAGTGTTTACTGAATTTCAACAAATCATAATTCAAAGCATTGTTACATATTTATACAGCGTGCCCAGCTACCCCGTGGAGGAAAAACAAAGCTATCAGTAAGTAATACAAAGAAGTTTAAGAGAGAAACATATTCGGAGGCCAACCCTGCACAGGATAAGATTATATAAGGATACCGGCTGTTTAGTTTCTGCTGCATACGATAAATGTTGGATTTTTAAAACGGAATACTTCTTCAGCCTAGCTTAGTGTTTGAAATAATCGAGATAACTTACAATTTTTGCAAAAAGTTGATATTATAGTTATTTAGAGTAGTCTTGATCTATAGGCCAACTTTTTTCGAATAATAGCATGGGTCACCTTTAGATTTTGATGAGTCTTCTGCGCACACGTTATAACTTTTAAGAAGATACCTTGTAAATGTCTTGCAATGAAAAAACCAATCGTTGGTTTTGTTTATTTCATACAAGGTATGAGAAAGATGAAAGAACCTAGAATATCGTGAAATACACATTTCAACATCTACATCATATTTCAAAATAACCGCAGGCTGCTAATATTGCTGGTAGATATTTCGCGCATTGCATTTAAACTTCACCGTATTTTAAAATCTAATATGGTATATATGCTTCTGTTTACAGCAATAAAAGCTTCATTATTAGTTTCAACATTTTCCAATGCGGAACGTATGCATTTGAGGTTATAATGACAGCTGGAAAATCATTTTCATTTTATATTCGCTTTGAACCTGTAATTAAAATACATGTTGCATTTTTAGACACTGTCGTGTTCAGCGGTTGTAAATTTTAAAAATTACCGCTTGCATGTTGGCGGATAAGCCATTTGCATAGTAAATGCTGTCAGTTAAAAACATACCTTTGCTCTAAAATTAATGTAAAATTTTGACTTGAATTGAATAAAATTGGATGGATATATTAATTTTGTAGCGAAAATACCGATTGGACCCAATTTACAATGGTCAAATTTCTAATTTCAGTTTTATTACGATTTTGTACCCGTAGAAAATATAATTCTAAAGCCTTTATTAATCCATACGGATGCCAGAAGTGGCTAATCGTGAGAAAGCATTAAGAGTAACTTCGGTGATGGCTCCTAGAAAAAAAATGTTAAGGAATAAGAAGATTTGTCTGCCCTATAAAATGTTTAAATATGGCGAAAATCAAAACTAGGCGTTCTTTGATTGGACGTATGGAAGATACGAGGGAAGTTCAATTATTATCTGGCCTCGTTAAGGGACGGCGCTACTAGAATTGGAATAACTCTATTTTTCTTTTCAAAAGTTACCTTTGATAAGGGTCTTGTAAAGTTCTCGAACAGGCATGTTATATATATTATGTTAATTTGTGAACGAGAGCCATTTTTTGCAATGTAACAACGATGGTAAAAAAAGTCGGAATTTAAAGCAAACGATGAGATACAAGTGGTATTCAATGAAGCTTTTCTGTCGATCATAAAATTTTGCCGATAGCCGAATTTAAACGCGGCTGTACGAATATTTTCGATGAAGAAGTTCTAGATCGTTCAAATAAGGAGGGAGGACATTAGAAGTGATCACAATCAGGGTATCGTAATGAATGATCGGAGATTGTGAGACTGCTGAGCTGTAGGCATCTCATTTGATCGGATGCATAACATTCTAAGAACTCATTCGAATGCAAGGAAGGCAAGACGGGTATCGCGTTTTGCCCAGAATTAACTACAAATGTTTTTTGATGTTAAAGCGCAATCCAAATGATCTTCTGCGTCGATTCATAATTGTTGACGAAATATGGATTCATTACAGTATACCAGAGGCCAAGCAATAGGTTGCTCGTGATGGCACGAGCCATCTTCTTTGGCATCGTGAACCGATGCCAAAGAAGACGGAAGGTACTTATCAGCCAATAAGTGCGGGCCATATTTCACCTTGATTACCTTGAAGAGGGCAAAACGATGACAAAAATGGCTGGACGGAAAAGACTTGGTTAAAATGATTGGGTTAGAGAAATCACAATTTTTTAAATGGGCGCTTAAGTGACTGTTGAAAAATAAAATTAATATTAAACAAAAAAAATGTTTTTTTCTTGCCAAAGCCACGTATTCAACGAATTACCGTCGCATATATAGTATTTTAATGTCATCAATGAGTCCATCAATACATTCAAACATTTGTTAGGAAAGTTAATGCTCGGCATTTGAGAATTTAAATAAATAAAAAAGGCAGTCGTTTAATGTCACGATCCACACATATAACTGCTATTGAATATTCTGGAATGAAAAGGAGGACCCGAGAACACAATAAATAAATACGCTTGAAAGGAAGGCAATGAAGTTATAGGAGTCGAATGGGCTGGAAAGTGATAAAAAACGGCGTGCCTATAGAAGGACAGAACGAATATTGAGAATTCTAAGAAACATGGTTATAGTCTGCTGAGTTTATTAAATGTCTTTGCATTGGAATTTTTATTTTTCCCTTTGGTACATTTTTTAAAAATTGTAGGTTTTTTTTTTCATATTCACATATTACATTAAACGAAACGTAAAAAGTATAGCCCTTTAAAACAATGCTTACGAGCATATTTAGTTTCTTAATGTTTGGTGAAGTTAATATATATTCTTCGAAGCAAAATTAACTTTCGTTTCTGCTTTATTAAAATGGTGCAGATCATCATCAGAATCACTGTGTAATATGACATAGCAGGTTAATTTTATTTAAGAGGTTTAGCAGGTACCGGATTTATTGGATGTTTAAAGTAGGATGAGACTAATTTCGAAATAAGTCCAGGTTCCATGGGCGTGCAAAAGTTGATTATTCGTTGACCGGTTGCTACGCCTTCCTGTCAAAAGAAATGGGGAAGGTACGAAGCTACTTTAACGCCCTTGTAATGAAGATTGAGAGAAAAGAACATTTGTGGCCGTTAACCCAGACGACGACGGTTGTTAAAAAAATCTGGCTCTGGCGGTAGGAGCCACTTAAATAGGCGCCACCCACTCAAGTACGTAAATGTCCACTGTAGACCTCGGCCGGGGGGGATCTGAGGTGCGTCGCTAGAAAGTCGTAAATAAAGAAAAAAGAACTAAAATAAAAGAGATATTTGAAACTTTGAATTTAAAAGGCGTTAAAATTATTATGACGATATCTTTTTTTCTTGGGTCAATCTCGTAGAAGACGGAGTACTTATCTATGAAGCGAGGTCACTCGTAACTAGTCTCGGTAATATTACGTCCTCCTCAAATACACCAAATTAAGAAGATCCTCAGAAGATCTCTAGGACGGAAGTTGGTTCAGATACGCTTACCACAAGAAGCTTGGTTAAAGCCGTTCATAGAGTTCCTGTCGAGGGCGAATTAATCTGTAAGACGAAGGTTTTTACGGAAAAGAATAAGCTCAAGTACATACCTAATCCTGCATTAGAGTTCTTCCGACGAGAAAATTTGGGTCATCAGCGAAGTTCAGAGGCCAAGCCGTAAAAGAATAAAATACGAACCACTGTGTTTGAAACTAAATTTCATTAAATCTTGCATTTATTCACAGACTCTATAACTATCCGGGTGGATATATAGCCGCAATGTAAAGGGAAAGGCCTTCCTTTAAGGTAAAATTTATATTCCACATCACAGAGAATTTCATGAGACACCCAACTCGTAAGATGTCTTAACGGAAAAGAGAGCTTCAAAATTGTTAATTCTCACGTTCTAGAATAAAATAGTTTTTGTGATCAAACATCAGACAAACGGACCAATCGGAGAAACTATCGAAAATTTGCTTAAGATACCGCACGGTACGACCTCTATTGCGAAAATTACTTCGTTAAGATATTTAGATAAATAAAGATAGAAAGTAAGTAGAGATCCTACAAAATCTGGTGTAATAAGCATAATTTGCACGCTGCGTAATGTGTTGCCTAGCTATAAAATATGTTGGAATGGTTCGAAAGGAAAAGTCCGCAAGATAAACGAAATACAAGATGTTTGTGAAAATTGCACGTAACACAGTGTTATTATTAAATTTATTATTTTATTCAACGTGACAAAACGTCAGTAAATGTAATAAGTCTAACTATGTTCTTTTATAATATTTATAATTATATGCCGTTACAAGGGAAACATTGGAGCGAAATGTTTTCGTAGGGAATAATATAAGGGCATGTACTAAAAGGTACATGAAGAATGACAATTACCTATGTATGTCCCTTCGTATAAATAATTTTTTAGTTTCTCGCTAGCTACGTTCTCGTTTCGACGCGAAACGTTTCCCTCCGGGGTGACAAACGCGGTCATATAGGATCTCATCCCTACATATGTTCACCTACACGGAGCTTGCCTCGAAATGGCCGCGTAGGAGAAACCCGAAAATGGCTCTAACAACACGAGCAAATGACTACAAACAAGTCGTTCCTTTAATCCCTCGAAAAACTCCATATTGGCTTTGGTCCCTATTCAGCATGTATGTAGCTAACCAAATAGGACCCTCGCCTCTCTTTCCGTTATTTCGAACTACGTCAGCTATAAAACACGATTATCTAAACAGAATTCAATTAAAAGGTGTTTAATTAATTTAAAGTGCCGCTGCAGTGTCCGCTTTCCCAGCTCGAAATAACGTTTAGGCCGAAAACAAAGCCATAAATTAGGAGGTTTTGAGTTTTACATGTACCGAGGGTAAGCGAACAAACATAGATAGAAGGGCTATGCTTTGTGCGAGTTTCGCGAATAGGTTTTATTTTGTTTTCCTGAAGTTAAAGTAGACATTACAAGTCATTGTAATTTGCATTGCGTTACAAATAGTTAAAATAAAAAATAGGAGAAGTATAGCAAATGTCGTGGGTTGATATTTTTCAACGAAAATCTTGCCCTGAGAGAAAGATTTCTTTCATTCAAAGCAATATACTTTATCACCAAGAAATTGCGGTTTTCACCAGAGTCAAATAAATATTTTTTAGATACAAAGAAATATTTCTTTTAGAAATTAGTACGTTCAAAATTTCTTTGAATGAAAGCATAATCTCTTAGAGGAGTAACTTGATGCTCTGTGCTATGGTAAAAAGATTATTTACACACTGTTCATTTTAGGAAGCCCAAGCTTTGCTTGCGCCAATACAGGCGTGAATGCCGTTTGGGCAAAAGGTGCTCATGCGTTTTGGCCAATTATACAGAGGGAAACGATCATAGACAACGTACAAGTGCTAGCTTTAGATAGTAATTACAAGAAGAGGCTTTTCCTTGAAAGTATTATATTCAAAAAATCATATAATAATTTTCAACTCTGATACCAACCAGTTAAATAATAACGAATAATTATTTTAGGATAAACCTGTATACCTTGCTTCCGGTCAGCTCTTTTGGTCTATTTTATTTTTCAAATGTGTTTTGTTATTTCGCAGTAAAATCATTGTTTTACTTTAAAAGCTTTGCATTTTATATTTATTCAATTCCCAGTTCCTTGTCAAATGACGTTTAATATTTTAAAATTAGTAGGCAACGCGATCCCATTCTCATGAGACGAATAAATACGAGTCTGTCTAGTCTCCGTTAATCTCGCGAAGCGCAACTCGTTTCCGTAAGCTCAATAAGGAGACCCCTTTTTCTTAATGGCAGAGCTTAGTTTATTTTAATTTAAAGAACTATCCGCGTCAAACGTTACCAAATTATGGCGCTACGGTAGAGAAATGGTAATGGCACTATTAAGGTAATGATAAGCGGATAGGGAATCGTAAAATAAGCAAACTCCTTGGATGACCGCGTGATTCCCGCCGGGGCCGTTTCTACCAGCGCAACTACATACATATATATCTTTTTTCGATGTAGGGGTAATAATTCTTTGGGGTCCTTTGTTCGTAAGGTACATACCTTGTCTGGTGTACGTGCTTATGTAAAAGATGTGCGCTAGTATTCGGAAAATGTAGATGTTGGAAGTTCCAAGGAGAAGATAGATTTCGTATTCGAGAAGCTTTTAGCTTAGCTTGCTATTTATTAAAAGAACGCTATGTTCATTTGTAATTACGGATAACAACATATTTTACGTTATTTTCGCATGTACGCACCTTTGGAGTTTGTGGAAATTCGTGTTAAAACGTGCGTGACGTGGATCCTTCGAAAATTTTTAAACAAAGACCTTTATGAGCCTTTGCGATCTATAAAAGCTTAACTTAAGTGTTTTGTATTGTTGTTAAATTATTGGGAAAGAATTTTTATTAAGGCAATATTGAAGAAAAATATATGTTTTAGTATTAAACAATAATAAATAAGTAATAATCAGAAAATGCCTAGAAACAATAACCAAAAATATATAAGCTAAGATAGCTTAGCTCTCTCATGATATTGATGGAATAGTTCATGGCGAACGCAACAAAAGGAGAGAAAAAAGTACACTAATACGCGGACATGTTTCTGCCTACCCGGCGTCATCAGCGCGGTTTCGAGCGTACCCTCATCTCTACCTTTTGTAGCTGTTGTCTCACAGTTAATGCCACAACTTCCAAAACGACAAACTCGACATTGCTTGGCGCCCTCTGGTGCCATAGAAACGACCGTGTGCAGTCCAAAAAGCAGCGATATAAACCGGGTACTGCTTCCCAAGTTTCCCAGTTTGTCGTTTTGGAAGTTGTGGCATTAACTGTGAGGCAACAGCGATAACAAGTAGAGATGAAGGTACGCTCGAAACCGCGCTGATGGCGCCGGGTCGGCAGAAACATGCCCGCGTGTTAGCGTACTTTCTTTCTGTCCTTTTGCTGCGTTCGCCGTGAGTTAATCCATCAACACCATGAGAGAGCTAAGCTACCTTAGCATTGTATATTTTTAGTTAAGTAATAATCGTTTCCCTTTGCAATTCTCACATACGATACATCATTAATTGATTTTAATTTTGCACCTTTTTTCGATCATCAATAAATAATAGCTGAAATGATCCGAAGTTGTCATGCGTCTATCATACTCAAGCCGGAAATTGAAATATTTCTTAACTTCACACCATTACTATTCCCCCACAAGAGTGACATACATACAGCGATATATGCCGACTTGTTTGTACATCCTACATCTCCCTCGTTCACGAAACATTCGGGCTTGCCTTGCATTTTATCTCTTCAATTTGTTCCATATATACATATTTCAGTAGCTATGCGATACGTATCTCTGTATATACAGCGGCGGTGGCAAGGGAAACCTTCGGCATATATACCCTCTTAGCGAACCGAAATTTCAGATTTGATCTAATCGGATCGGAAAAAAGGGGGAGCGGTTGCGTTTAAAAGGGAAAGGATATGTCGAAGAGCACGCAGGAAAAAATACGAAAATAAGATATATATATATATATAGAAACAGAACTTTCGACGTTCTCCAGGTCGAAATTCGAATATCTCGGCATCTCGCGGTATCTCGCTAGCGAACCTGGGTATAAGGTATATTTGAGGAAAACGTAGCGGTGGCATTCCCTACCCACCACAGTTCTTGAGTTGGCATCTATTCAGCGAAGGGATTTGTTTATTTTATTAAAATCGTAGAGGATATGGAAACGGAACAGCTGATTCTAGCATATATATATATATTTGCTGTGTCATCTTCGATTACCTTACGTAACGACGCCGAATGTCGTAAATGTGATTTTTGTTGCGTATCGTAAAGTGAATAAATTTGTAGCAGTAAGATACGATACGATGTTACTGTTACTGATACGATGTTGTCTATTGCAAAATTTAATTTCGCCTTTAAAGGTTACTCCTATCTACGCGATAAAATACGAAATGTTTATTCGAAATGTTAGGAATGTCGATTAAAGTGACGAATTCGAGGATGACAATCACACAGAACTTTCGGCTGACTTGTTCGATTCGATATTATCATTATTTTGCTCATATTTCCCTTTCGTACAAGGAAAGACTTCAAGGTGACTATAATACTGTAATAAGCTGGAAGAATTTTATTATTCGCCAAATGGTAATGTGTAGACAGTGCCTTAATCGTTCAGGTTGCTATGAAACGGTTAATCGGGATAAGCGGGTTTTCTCGGGAAGAATTCTGGAAGGTTACCTCCGGATAATTTAGGACGGAGGACTTCTAGGATAAATACTTAAACAAATACTAGGTATGTTGAAAGGTATCGATTTAAGAATTTGTGAGAAAATACTTGATAAGTTCTGGCGTCGTTTTATAAAGAAACCCAGCACACTCCTACGTCTGATGAGACTTCAGCGTCTATTAAAATTTAACGAATTATGGAGCGGCATCGTTTTCCACAGCGACTCCTCTTTAGATTATAGCTTAGAATAAGCAAAATAGAATAAGAGCATTTGTTTAAGAGGAAGATATCAGAAAATAATTAAATCTTAAGTCAATTTTTTTGCTTTTAATCTTTCTAACACATATTTGTGGACACCTTCCTTGAATATCGGCGCTACTATACCCATGTTCCATGCCTCGTACAGTCAGTATTTTTGCTCGTTCTCCAATGATAAATGTTCTCAATTTAGTTAAAAAACTATATTTTATACACCTTTCGCTTGAATGTGCTGATAATGATGACGAGTGCAATTTACTGTTATATGTAATGGTCGCACCTCAACACCGTTTTTCATCTATCCCATTTGGAAGCGATGCGCAATTTTGCGTCGTATCGCTAATTGTATTCATGTAGCATCATCATTCATAAGCGAATTATTTTTTAAATAGGTATAATTACCGTCACGAGGGCAATTATATAAATTACCTACTTGTCCCAGCAATGCATCCGTATTACGCTCAACGTGAGCGTGTATACGAACGCTGAAAGTTACGTACACCGACTATACGTTTTCATGCTTCACACTGAATGCAAACGATATTGCATGTTAGTGGCAGATGTTTTGAGTTATACACCGGTAGCGTTTTGATTTTATCGTTTACCGATGAGATATTAGAAACAATCGGAGTGAATTAAAAATTTACGTATATATTTCTATTATTTACTACGATCGTTTTATTGGGAACGGAGTACATTTAGAAATTATTCCCTTTAATTCCATTTATACAGGATGAGTACATCCTGTGAAAACAAATACAAGGAAGACATGTTTTTGTTCCTGTTTTTCTTATTATGACGTTCGGGAACCTAGTTTAGAAATACAATAGCAATAGGGCATCTAAATTATTCTTTAGTTCAATAGGTTGATGTAATACTCATCATTAATCGCTTTGGCCTTTTCAAAGTAATCAACGTGGATTGTGCCGCGTACTTTCTAAAACATTGTGGCTATGGTCTTATTGGCCGATAAAGTGACCGTCTTTGGCGCCGTCAACATTTGTGAATCGGCGCTAAGAGTCATTCGAATTGCGATTTAATATCGCCAAATATTCCTTGTTGTTGCTGGTATACGTGTGTGTTTATAGTGAGCAACCATGTAATCCGTCTCGTGGGAAACTTTCCTACATTCAAATGAGTTGGGCGACTATAGAACTATTTTAAGCACAATTTCTGTTTTTTTTTTATTTTATTTATTTATTTTTAGATAAATCACATGATTTTTAAGACCAGAATAGTAGTTTTTTTCTAACTAAATTTTTTTTATTAAAGATCATATTCAACTTCGGAGACTTTTCCGTACAAGCTGTTAAACGATCAAGAAATAATGTAGAACGCTTTGTTGCTACTGGTGCCAGCACGTTATAGTAAACGTTTAAAATATCCGATGACCCTTCCGTTATTATATTGCATGTGTTCAAGTTGCGTTTAATCGAAACGCCAATTCTTTTGGGAAGAACTTCCTTCATTCTTCCTGTATTTGAGACAAACCGTTGCATTCTTGTTGTGCTTAACTGTGAAACTATGATACATATCTCATTTCCTTTTTTAGCACCATCCTCAGATTGGGTTTCCTCGTCTGCTATATATTCGATGTCGTTTATGTTTTAACCAACCGGCGCGTACGCCAATTCCGTTCATTTGTTGTGACTACAAAATTTAGCACAAAGTAAATGATATTACGCGCGTTCGGTTGCCATTGAGGAATTAGCGTGGTCGGTCGCATTGCGAAGCTCCCTTTGATTAATTTTACCACACCGAAATAATCATATGTGTACGTGTTTATTGTAATGTCTGTACAATTGTATTCGACGAAATCCTGAAAATTTTTACGGTGTTTTATAGTTATAATTAAGCGGAAAGCTATAATGGGAACCAACGTGCCGCTAATTGGCGACGGTAGATTTGGCAATGGTTAAACAATTAGCTTGGTAAATAACTACAGGCGTTTACAGAGCAGTACAGTGTATTGTATAGAGTATTTGACAGGTTACCTTCTCATACAATAAGATTTGTATCAAAGAAGGAAAAGCATTTAGTAAATTTATTTCTGGGCACAATCTCTTTATAATTACGTACTTACTACAAAAACGATGCTATTAAGCCATCCGAATAATAGGATTCGTGGAAGTCCGCATTCTTTTGAAGCTATTACGCGTTTCTGCTGATACCCTTTACATACTTAGTTTTTCGTAAAGGGTAAAGGATATTTTGCACGCTTGAAGTTGAGACATGTTTACTATCTTAGTAATCTCTATAATCTTCACCCGATGGTCTCTTAGCACACTATAATATAATTTTATTGATCACATTGCCCATAGTCACCTCAATGGAACAACTTGCCAGCTTCTTTGATAGAAAAAACTGATTCAAAAATGGGTAACAAAGAAGACTTCGACAAATATAACAATTCGTTTTGAGTGCAAATAAATGCTTGCCGATTGCGTTTGAACATATATCGTGTTTGATAGAAATGCATTGAGTTTTGCGGTGCGCTTTATTCAGATGAAACTGTCTTCCTTCCCTTTATCTAATTTTTGAGGTGATACGTGTAAATTCCATGTTGTTTTCCTTCTAAGCCGTCAAAATGCCTAATGAAATAAGAAACATTATATCCCTTGTGGAAAATTGGAATTTTGATAAAATGCAGAAGCACTCCATATGCGTCGCTCGTCAATCAGAAAAAATGAATTTTAAAATTCAATTTCTTCTTTATTGCGTTTTTCGTCGTATTTCTCATGAGCAAAGAAGAAAAGAGAAGGCGATGAAATTACAGATTACGAATGACATTCAGCGGTAGGTAAAATGGGAAAAAAACTCATACAGTGCCGCTACAGCTTCTGTACAGTCTTTTCGGATTTAAATAGAAAAAGGAAGAGAAAAGATACATAATAAAAAAGGCCGCTGCAAGTTGTATATCGAGGAAGCGGTGAACAAATTTTATCGATCAAGTATGAGGAAGTTCTCAAGATGTCGCGACCTATGACTTTTATTATACCGCTCTTCGCCTACTGCTTTGGAAGTGTTACGGTTCAAACCGCCGCTCAACTTATACCGATAATGGATCGGGTTGAACTCTGTGATCTCCGAGACAAGCTTCTATAAAAGGTTCACGTCACCCCAACGTCGTTTATCTATGTCCGAACTGTTCTACTATGCATGGAATAATAAAACTAAATTCTTAATCATTATCCGTACACAGGGAGAAGAGTTTCAAATGTACGTAAGGAGTTCTGAGGAATTTCTGAGCACGATGATTAATATTTTCTGCATCGTTGGTAACTTATTAATGATAAGATAAGATTGAAAGATCTTGTATTTACAATCATTGTAGACGTATTTTGTTTTACTCATACCTATTAGTGCCATTCATGTCATATTATTTTTTTTTAATATAAATATAGATGCAGTTCTCCGTGGGACAGCTTGTATGTATTGTAATGCTATCAAAATTGATAAATTATTGTTTAGGAACATCTAATACATGTGATAGCGCTTTTATTCATGATGGTTCCATTAAGGAAAAATCGATTTTCCTAAATTCCTACATCATAAACATTTCGTATGCGATAAACTGGACATTATATTATTATTGAGAAGTGCTGATAACTAACTAAAGCAAAAACCAATTGAATTTAGAGAAAGGGAACTTTGCTTTAACTCATTCCATCGTAATCTATGGAATCTAAAAAAAGTATTGAAAAGTCAAAATTGATTATGACTTCCGGTATAACCCAAAAATAATTTGTTGTAATAGAGCGGAAACGTTTAATGCCTGTTTTCAGAAATAAGTTAAGGTGCGAACTTTTAATGAAAGGGTAGCGTGGAAAATCCTGCATATGGTATGGCGTTCTCGCCTAATTACATCCGCTCTTTTATTTCCTTAAATTTAAATACGATAACCGTTTCGCATAGAAACTTTTTGCGCTTTCAATGTCGTATGCGTGAATACTATTACTTATTCATATGCCGTAACTCACAATATGGAAACGTAATTTTAATACGGCGCATAGTTTATACCTCAATTTATTTTACGGTATGAACGGGAGAATTCGCAGTATTTTGCCGAAGAAACGTATAAAACTTGAACTTTTCACATTTTCCTTGCTTTACATAACAATAGTGGGAAAAACGAGCATTTTATTTTGTATTTATGTGTGTGAAAATGGAAGGAAAACTTTCCTGCAAAGTTTTTTTTTTTATTATTTTTTCCCTTGTATTTTTATTTGCTATACGTACTTTCTCTTTCTCGCTTTCTATGCATATTCGTACCCGAAGTATTGCGGAATTTGAAGATCCCTTTGTACAAGTTCACCAACCTAATGGTATTATATAAGTTCTAAACTCTAACGGCGCAGCCTTCACGTATTGCCTACTGTAATAATATTTACACATTTCGAAAACTCAATTGCCCAAGTTCCTGCTGAAATAATATTTATCCTTAATTCAGCGCGTATTTTCCGCTGCTGTTTGCAGTTGTAATTTTAGCAATATGCGGAAAGTGCAATTTTAGATTTGGGAATGTGATGTGTATGTATGACGTTATTAACGCGCTAATTGAGTTTTGTTCGTTCGTCGTGTTTCATTTTAATCTATTCATTAGTTTTGGAAATAACATTTGATTGCAACCCTCAATTTTATTAGCAGCATTTTATATTTTTTAATCGATAAAATAGACGCAAATGTTTGGATCTTACGAGGTCAGTTGTAAAATGAAGCGTGGAAAAACGTGTTGCTTACGTTTATAAATATTTTCCAAATATGTCGCTAGATGGTGAGAAAAATTGAATCGGAACCGTGTAAATTGTATGGAATAATGCTCTTAGAGCCGCTGGTTGGTATCTTTTCCGGTATGATTAACAGCGTATGTTTTATGATTTTCTTACTATATTAAGGGGACTGTGGCAAGGAGCACAGAAAAGCGACGTATATATAAGTACACAAATAAGCACACACATAAATATTAGCGCGAAAGATGCTGGGAAGATTTGGCTAGTCGGGAGTCGAGTCGCATTTACGATAGATGTTGATCGACTATTAGAAAGCCACAGTCACCCTACCGGATCTTTCAGCTACTAAATAAGTACGAATGAAAGGTATAGTTGGTCTATTCGTAAATATTCGAATAACCGTATACAATGACATACGAATAAATCATCCTTTTGGCTCATGTGAAAGATACAAAGAATAACAAGCAGATTTGAAACAAGCACAAAATACAAAAAAGGTAGGAAACCGCATATACATAAAAAAAAAAAAACTCCGTCGGAGATGAAGGGTGGTGTATAGAAAATAATAAATAGAACTAAGACTACAAAATCTCCAACGGAAAGCAATACATATTAATATATATATAGAGAGAGAGAAATTGGCTTGGAAAAAGAAGAAAAAAAAAGAAGAAGGTAGAAAAGAAAAAGAAGAATAAATGTATTTTCTTTTTATCTGTTTTTTAATATACGTATCAACTTAAATCTGACTTTATTTTTTGAAATCTCCTAGCAGTTCACCGGCAATTAGTCCAATAAATCAATTGGTCGCAACGACTTCTTTAGCAACACAATACTCTTAGATAATTCGAAATCTTCGCCTTCGTTGTAACTGAACGTTTTGTTCCGCCCTTTCCTTTCAAATCAAATACGTAACTTATCTTCCTTATCTTTCGAATAGGAGCTCGAAAAAATTAAACAGTGACGCAATTTAACAATTACAGCGCTCACCTTACGTAGAGAGACGGGTGGAAGGCGGTCGGGTTATCTTGCTGCGAAAATTTCGGCAGCGACCCCTGCAGTAAAGCGAGCCTTATTGTCAGCAGCAATCCTAACTGTAATAAAAATTAAATTAATTTTTTATCCGTACCTAATACAATCGGGACTTTTAATTACGGCGCCCGGGCAAATATTAGGGAAAGATTCAAATTTTATTAAAATTCCACGCAATTTGAATAAATTAGGGTGGTGGCGCGGTATGTTTCTATTCGATTTAACCTTTGGAATTTCCTTAGTGCGAAACGGCACCATTTTCAACCTTTTGTTATTGTCACGGTCTGGTTCCTATTTGCAATTTTGGCGTGGCGAAACGTCGACAATAATTAAATTCGAGAAACGTATTCATCAATTAATACGACGCCACAAACATTTTTGTCGGACGGCCTTCAAAACCTTAGGGTTTTTGGCTTTAAAGAAGCTTTTGCTACAGCCAATTTAATCATAGTATAATTAAAATGAGTTGGCCGCTTACCAAATTACTATTTGCGTTTTCTCTTTGATTACTACCCTCCAAAAAGACCTTTAGTTAGCCAAATATTGAAATATTATAGTTCGTAATTGTCGTTTAAAGTTGATCTTTGCTGTAGATTTTTTAATTTTTTTACATTAAGGGTGTCAAATAAATGTATGGTCTGTCTCAATGCGTAATGAATAACGGAAATTCATCATCTTATGGATGGATACTTAGTTTGCTGTTTAGGCTACTAAGATCTAATCTTCAACAAACAAAAACAAAAAAGAAATATTTAACAATATCATATTGAAGATACGACTTGGTGCCCATAAATGCAGCGATAAATAAAATTCTTCTTCGCTTCTCCCACTGAAAGACTGAAAACATTTTAGAAGTTTTGCTTTCTTAATGGGTTCAGTACCGTCCGTAATTCAACTTTAGCTGCATTCGTCGCGTCAAATCTCTGCCCCTTCAACTTAATTTTCACGTTGGGAATGCGGAATAATTCGAAGGAGCAAAGTAGCAAGCAAAGACGAGTACGCTGGATAAAGAACAACGGCAATGTAGCGCCTTTCCGCAAAGTGGCATGTAGCTTCGCATTTCCTTATGGGGTTCCTGGGTTATCTCACGTCTTCCTCGTATCATGCCTCAATCGAATGTGGCTCTGTATTAATCGTATGACCATCGTTTGGACAGTTCATTTTCATCAACGGATGTTCGCTCTTTTGCGTAAGATTGCGTTTGGCTCAAAACTCGGACCGCGAATGCTTTTCATATCTCATGTGCCTCTGCGGCAGACTTGCCGAGTTTAAGGCAGAACTTCTGATGTGAACAATTGCCCATTAGCAGTATAAGCCGCTTGGTATACTGACATACAAAGGTTGTATACAACTCCACGTAGCCGGAAAATTTACTTTATCAGAAATAATATTTTTACTTTAACAGCGTCCTCGTTATACTGCTCCGAAATCTGACAGTTTTCTTTTTCTAAGAGCAATGTTTTACTTTCATAGCTTGCAAGTAACAGGTAATGTTGGTAACTTTTTGTTCAAGTTACTTAATGATATCGTTCGAGATTATCCACGTAAAATCTTTTATTAAAACATTGAAAGTGTCTTTGATTAAATTTATTATCACAGTTTTTATCTCTGTTTGTTAAGTTGGCTTATTGACCGTAACCTATACACGAATATTAACATTTACATTAACAGAAGAGTACGAGTTATTTGAACGTGTAAAAATCTTAAAAGGTTACAAAATTGCGTGTCCTACAGTCGATAGCATAACACAAGAAAAAACAAATTAGGATCGATTCGTTTACCCGACACTGCATAAAGTTTAACTTCCCTTCGGTTTTCAGTTTTGTTTGCTTTTCTGTGATGGTATGAAAATTGTCTGTTTTTCTTTTTTTTTTTTTTAGTTGGGAAATGGTGTTTGTTTTTATATCACTGCTTGCCATGTGTTTTTATTAGTACTCTCGAATTTAATTAAAAATGCCATTGGAAGTTATTTATCGGTGGATGAAACGGTGCTTTTTGTTTTTATAATTAAAATAGTCCACGTCAAATATCCATTCGAAAACGAAGGAATAAAAACTTTCCGCTATACCTGGAAAGCTCCATGTTAAATTTATGAGAGCACCTAGTACAAAACGCTATCGACTATAAAATATTAATCTGAAAATTCTATCCGAATATCTACATTTGAATTAATGTTTACCGAGCGGTAAAAACAAACCAACTGCATAGTCACCATAGATCATATGAAAATTTTAAAACGACGCCGGTTAATTCAGCCAAAATGCAAAGTCCTTTCTGTGCGTTAGAAGGGAAAAAGAGAGGAACAACCGCGTCGGCGGTACCCCCCGTTTAACGTGAATTGTGAACATTTAACGCTACGTTATTACTAGCCGGGCGCGAAAAAACAACAATAGAGGGCAACGCTCGCTAAAAAAAAAGAACGACAAACAAATGAACCGCGGTAAAGCGGTTTATTTATGACGGTTCTTCGTCGCCCTACCCAAATATGAGCGTTTGGAATCATAATTTTATTAAATTGCCTTGTCGGTCGAGTTGGAAATGCAGTCAGAATGACGGGCGTATAATATTCCTTTATTATAATACCGTACTTTTGCGGTGGCAATGTGTTTATTGAATGGGAGAATGGTGCCCGTTGCGATATTACGGATGTTATGCGTCGTTGTTATACGATTATCCGTGCAATTTTTGGTGGTAACACGGATGAATTAGTGAATTTGATTACCGATGTCAGGATTTTCGCTGCCCTATTGGCGAACTGTTGAGTTTCGGTGGACCACCTTACTTCTGATATGGTTCTGAAAAAGAAAAATAACGTGTTAATCTCATTCTTTGCATTAATCATCCTTAAAGTTTCAAGTATATCACAAAAGATGGTGTCGGTTACAGCAAATCAAACTTAATGATATCTTTTTCAATAATAAATAATAAAATAAAGAAAAAGCTAACAAAAATTGCTTAGTTCAAAAATGTTTGGTTTCCAAACTAAACGATCATTCGAACAGGCAAGTACGATGAGCAGATGGCCTAATAGCATGAAGAAATCGTTTATCAATATTGAGTATATTGGTGCGAAATCTGATAAGTTAAAGATGCGATAGTAAACACATAAAAGAAGACATACTTAAACATATGCAGCGCTACATCGTTAAATTGTGCTGAGAATTTAGATGATACGAACGTTTAATTGTCATCTATAACTAGAGAGGATAAAGGCAGATGAAATTGCAGCGACTAGACAGACTCGTGTCTATTCGCCTCATAAGAAAGGGTTCGTGTTGCCTACTGGATTCCCCGAGAGCCGACAAAGCACGAGTCTATCTATCCGCTGCAAAAAAGTAATAATTATACCTGTTTTTGTCATCTCCATTTATAACTTTCGTACAACTAACGTATGTCCTAGAACTTGCCGTGGAAATTTCTGATGTAAACATTTGAAAAACGCGCCAAAGATATTCGGCTCAACACAGGATTCCTTCTCTAAGGATTGAGCTTCCTACCAACAGATGGACCTCATACTCGATAGATGTACAATATAAACTTAGCAAAGAAAAGTCACTAGAACGCAGATTACAGCTAACCTTGTTTTTAACAACACTTGATTCACAGCTTACTCTATTTTTAATACCTCGTAATAAACGTTTCAATTACGAATTACTTCGAATAATAATTTATAGTGTAATAAGAGCACTAGGACGTGCTCGGATGTGCATATTTTTCGAGGAAGAGTAGAAAAGTACGCAGTATCTGTACTTTAAACGCTCAAAGAAGGCATTAGAGTGATACTTCTTTACGAAGCAAAAAAAGGAAAACAAGTAATGTAGACGTTCTTTCATCGATAGTTCCATCTTCAAAGAAGCATCCGTCCTATTTCAGCCCGGGTAATATTTGCGAGGCGCTTTTCGGCATACTATTCCATTTTCATCAATGATACATGCAAAAGAATATTTCACCGAGAATCTCGAAGTTTCATCTGAGCGCTTACGTTACATGTATATTAGAAAATAAGCTGGACGTATCGGTTTTCTATGGGAAAGTAAATGGCAATTATTAAGTTTGAAGCATACATTTCGTGGGTTTATTGTATTTATTTTGTTTATGGAAAGCTATTGATAATGTTGATTGGGGTATTTCATCTCATAAAAGACTAAAGGAATAAGTACAAGAAGGTAAGAGCTTTTGTTTTTATTTAGGTTAAGTTTTTTTGCCACAGACCA
This sequence comes from Oryctes rhinoceros, assembly GCA_020654165.1. Taxonomy (NCBI): domain Eukaryota; kingdom Metazoa; phylum Arthropoda; class Insecta; order Coleoptera; family Scarabaeidae; genus Oryctes; species Oryctes rhinoceros. The sequence goes on along the minus strand of JAIOKQ010001009.1, from coordinate 10,273,509 downwards.
GTTTCCCTTACTATTTCTTATAATGTAACTCTTGGTTGTTGTCCGTAACCAGAATTACCAAGGATTTTTACATTAAAGAAGTAATTAGGTTTGCTGACGTTGTAAGCTAACAAATAAACCTTACTTAGATCAATTTTCTTATTCTTCTATTGATTCTACATGTTATAATGTTATAAAGTGGACATTTATTAAATCTCTGTTTATTGTAATTTTGCCTTCCGGTGACATTCTATTACTGTCATTTATCCTTTAAAAATATATTTTTATAAAATAAACTTGTTGACAAATTCTTTTTCTTGAACTTAAACTCGATTTAGTCAAAGTGTTAATTTGAAATGAAACTTATTAATCCATTAATAATCGCGTAGAAAGCGAAAGTTCAATAGCATTACGTTATTGTTTTATCTGATCCGTTTTATCTAGCAAGGTAGATATATCTGTTCGTGTAACCGGGCTAAAAGGTAAATGTAGGTCATGTTGCGGTATTGATCTACAAGCTCGGGAAAATTGTGAATTGTAAATTCTTCGCTCAGAGTTTAACCGGTTTTCGTGCTGATGCATAGAGATAGTCACCCGAAACTGGTTGTTCTGCTGTAGACATTTTGCTCTATAATATTAAAAGGATACGTAATTGGAAAACTTTCATCTTACTAGCGACAGAACTGGGCGGGGTAACCTTATAGTTCGTTAGATTTTCTATTTCTACTCGGTAAACAGAGGAGCAACGGGCAATGTAGATGTTGACTGGATATGAATGGTTTATTTTTGTATGACTTCTAATATTTTATTAAAAATTTCAGAAGTACGGAACGATTCAAATCCATGAAGATTTAATCTGAAGGTCCTTAGGAGGAACTAAAAAATTAAGTATTGTTTATGATGTGCGGGCGATATTGCTACATGAAGAAAAAAAACATTAGAAGGGTTCCTGGACAATATACAACTTACAACATCCAAGCATCAAGTTTACGCGGAAGAAAAAAAACGGAGAGACTATGTGTAAAAAGGACGTACACGGACAGGTAACGGAATGATGCGAATCAATGAATGCAGGTAACCTTGAGCCTTATTTTCCTTACCAGTCCTTCGATATAATCATCAAAAATTCGTTGTCAGAGAAGAGGAAAAAGCCTGTCTTATTGAAGGCGTGGATGCGGTGATCTTCTGCCTCCTTACAGTGGTTCCCTCATCTTGGGAATCAAATCGATATTGCGGAGACTTAATCTGACGAAATTTTGACATGTAATGTCGTCATTCGTTTCAACTTCGGGTTGTAGGATCGGCCCTGCGTTCTATCGTGTTTAGAAAACATTGTGATTGCGCGGAGTTAGATCGCTAACTCCCGGTTCTTTTCGCCGAAATCAAATTCGATGTCCGATTTGGAGAAGTAATGAAGATCTAGTAAGTCTGATCAATAGTCAAAGAATAACTGTCCGAAGCGATGGCGGAAGTAATGTACAAACTGCAATACAAGCTTGAGAAATACTCCATAGCAAAGGACAAAGGGACGGGGCAGATACATTAAATGCAAAAGAATAATAAAAACCAGCTGTAAGGGAACACCGTTTGCAACGTAGCCATAAAATTAATTTTCACGACCTGACGATTAAACGTTGATACTACTGAGTATCATATGGAAAAATCCGAAGAAAGTTATTTACAATACCAGCCATGAAAGTTTACGAATGTTTATGTTATTACTTTATAAATAAAGATACATAAATAAAGAGGATAAAGATACATTGTCGAAGGTGCAATATAAGTGTTTTGCGTAACAAGCAGTACGTTTGGAAAATATGCGACGAGAAACCTTTAGTACGTCGGTTGGACATTTATGAAATGCGATATAGCAAGAAGTATACAGTGGTGACGAGACAAACAGCGGCGCAAGATGGAGTAAAAACACAGTTTTCTCTTCTTGCGTTGCTTTTGCTGTAAACGATTTCAGCAATATCATGTTTTAGCATTACTTTATGCTTAGCATGCCATTTGAAAATAAAACATAGATAATTATACAGTGATACCCCGATTAATGCTTCGCATGCGTTCCCAGAAGGCAAAGCGCTGAACGAAGCAGCGTAAAACCATTATAACACATGGTAGACAGGGATAGGGAAACACGCACCTGATGATAAATAACTTTTGTACGCAGGACGCTAGTTGTAATTTAACTAATATGATTTACGACAGTGCGGACGAATCTAAATCAAGTGTAATGTATTTTGTTCCAATTTAACAAAAGCGTTACAAACAGTAAATCAGACGTTGCTATTAGAAAGGTTGGAACGGTGCGGATTTCGTTGTATGAACTAATGAAGAGTTACTTTAAAAATTTAGTTCAGTACTTCAAGTTTTGAGCGTACTACATACCATAGGGTAATCAATATTTATAAATGATTTACTGCGTTGAGATACGGTGGATAGGGAGTTTTGGAGATGGAATTTTCTATTCAGACGGAGTACGCAACGGTTGCAAGGCCGTTCTTATCCATCTGATACATTATATTTACAAAATGGTTTGATTGACATAAGGTAATTACGTCTTAGTTGTCTATATAAAGCAGAAAAAATGAACATTTGTAAGATACGATATTATAAATAAACTATAACGAAGAAACCGATATCGCACACAAATCACAAAGGCGCTTTCTTCGTGAACACCTTTATTTACGTTTTTATCACCTATCATAAGAAATAGTGTGTCCGTTACCTTTAGCTACATAAGAATTGTAGATCTTTTTAGTTGTATTCTACCACTGCCAGATCAGTGATGACACTACAAAAGACATCTTACCGTTTTATGTTCGGCCAACATCTATAGAAGTCGAAGGCTAAATTAACTAGAAAGACGGTAACTCCTGTTTCTTTGGCCAGCATACTTAGACTTCCTAATACGATGCTGGTCCATATATGACAACGACCGTCCTGTTTCCTGCAACAAAAATAAAGAAAACCGTCAGGGAATCGTTTTTTTTTCTGGGTAAGATACGTAGTACACGAAGTTGAAGGGGGAATAATTTAATTGGCGTTTAATTAGTACAAGTAGTGCGTACAAGTTATTTTAAACTCTCCCCTCTGGTAGTTAGGGATTTATTCCTTTTTTTTGACGGTCGTCGAAGCAATTGCCAGGGTTTTAACTCTTTCGGATAAGTACATCCGATAGTTGTGCTGCTCAATGGTTGCGAGGCAATTAAAACTTGCGAAACGTATGATTTTCAAAGTTCGAAATTAGTTTTCGCTAGTAAAATGCTGTACTGCCGCTATACAACGTCGAGACCGTCCATGAATGAGAAGCATAATGTGAGTTTGTCCGTAGCATATGGACGGTAGGCATACTCCTATATTTATTATTCCATTTAGAATTTACGTTTCTAGAAATTTACTATTCGCTAGAAGTTTATCGTCATAATTACTCAAACTAGGTATTGAATGTTAAAATCATAGAACCGTAGAATTGTTGTAGAATGTTTCTCATTGGCCGTTGAGATTCTGCTATTGTATTCGAATATATTTGACTGTTGATTCCCTCTTATTTCTTTGTTATCCTTGTTAATTGTTAAGCAAGCGCAAATACACGAATCTTTGTCATTTTTATCCATTGTAATAGTCGCTAGCATCTTTAGTAAGTCTCCAATTCGCAATACGAGCGAATAGAATAACATGAAACGAATGTAGCACAAAGTTTAACTGTAAGCATGCGAAACGTACCAATTTAACAAATAAATTAAGATTTTATCTGGTGGTTTCTAAGTCTATCCTAGTCTCGTTGTTGCATGTCGAAGAACATGCAACAACTTATCAATTTCCAATGATCCAATAATGTCAAATTACCTACCTACATCTATCCAAACATCCAAATATATTGAAAAAGTCATTTTAGTTAAGAAACAGTTACTTTTTTGCCACCTTGTAATGTTCTAGAACATTCACAGAAAGGAGACCTTAATACATTCAAGTTAAACACATGAAACTATATAAAATGGGGGCAAACCGAAATAAATATTATTTAACAGAACTTTCTTGTTTTACAATGTGACATATTTCAATAAAATTGAGTTTGATTAAATTATGTTAATCTTCCAGAACTCGAGCGCTTTCAAAATTAACAGTACAACCATCGTTGTTGCAATGAAGATACAGGCACGTACTTTGATTGCGAGGTTTGCCCTACGTAACGACCTTCGCAATCATAGTCATTAGAAGGTGTACCTCATCTTTAAGTTTAGAAAAAATGGTTGTTGAGTTTTTTAATTGGACAAGTAACTATCATCTTGCTGTAATTTTTAAATAAGGTCTTGTAGTTTCTTGTAAACTCTTTCATTATTATCGTTAATAATGGCGATGTTGTGGGGGTGGAGAAATTGGATTAAGGTTGGTAAAAGTTGGAGGAGGTGTAAGTCAGCTTGGCCATTGCAGTGCTAAAGAGAAATGTATATTCTTTAAGTAGACCATGGTATGTTTTGGTATAGTCGTTTTCAGGTTCATCAACGAGAATTGGTATCCTGGTTATTGTGTAAAGAAGACATGGGGCTTCAGAGATCATAAGTGAATGTTTCGAGAGTTGCTTTGATTTAGTTCGCGAGTGAAATTGTGATTGCATCGTATATTTAGGTCGGTTCTCGCTCAAGTGGAATCACGTATCACGTGAACGTATTTGCTGAACTCAATTTCTCTATGGTTTCTTCACAGGGCTTCAGGATTCTCCCCATTTCTTGAAACAATGTTCAGACTTTGGCATCGAATTGTTATATTTTATTTTTTTAGAGCGTAGAGCGATAAAGGATCTTTAATGGACGATAGCCTTTTCAACATGTACAGGCTGCTATTCGAGCACATACGGTAATCTGGCAACATTTCTAAAACAGTTACTATAAGTTTGAGCTTTTTTAATTCACGTTTTGCCACTATTGAAATGCCTTGTAATTTTTCTCCATCTAATAAGTAACGTTGAAAGTACATCGATAGTTGTTCCGAGCGTGTTATCAAATTAGAAGTCTTCTTTTGAGGGTATATTATGAGATTAATACAGCAAAGCAAACATGAACAGATAGAGTCACTATGGTACGAGACCTTACTAAGATTAAACCATCATTGGCAACAATTTCAAGTTCGTTTTAGAAGTTAGAGATAAAAGGAGATAAAATACGATAATTACCAAATAATGTTTGTTTTTCACATCGAACCGTATACATTACTTCTTCTACCTTAATTTTTGTTTGGTTTATCGACGGACGTAAACATTTTCTCTGACGTTATTCAAGATTTTCTCACTAATTATGTAGGTTTCCGTGAAAGCTTTGAGCGTTTCTAGTTAATTAACTTTTAATGCCTCAAAGTTTTACACTTGCCCAATAAATGCGCCTGCATTTTATTCATGCTGGTTTCTTTTCCAACTGTTGTTGTTCAACCTGTCCTGTGCTGTTTTTCCTCGCCTTTTCCTCTATTTTGTTTTCGACTTCTTCAAAGTTGTTAGTTAGGAATTTGTATAAACGGTAAAGTTTTAACGAAGAAGGGGAACAAGGATGCAAGGCGCTTTCCTTTTAAATACCAATTAGAAATGCAATTTAATTTAATGTTTACAGTTGAGAATGATTGCTAATTAAAAATGTAGCTCTCACGAAACAGGGATGATGTTGATATCTGTTTTGCAAGAATAGAATGTGAGGACGTTTTTCCCTAAAACCAGGAAAGATTTTAAATGTAATGTCAAGATATTTCTGCATTCCCATATTCAGATAGCAATAAAAATTGCAAGAATTGTAATTAAACGAATTGAAATTAATTCTTTAATAAAAAGTGAACAATTACAAATAGCTCAGAAACCGTTACATTGCGCTGATGAGCTTTGATATGAAACACGCAAGCAGGGGCTCGCCTTACGGATATCAACTTCTAGGGAATAAGTCAGTACTTATACCTGTAGAGGATAAGAAGGTAAAACGGGCTGTACATTTAGAGATTTAAGTTTATGTAAAATGTGAATAAAAAGCTTTTGGAATACATGATTAAATTTTGTAAAGTTGAGTTACGAAAATTGCTTGCATTCAGTCTTCATTAAATGTAGTACAAGAAAACGCAGGATTATCACAAGCGCTGGTCGTTGACTTTGTCGAACAAAATTTGAACTTTAATCTTCTGAAAGTACCTGAGAAACCCTTCCTTAGAGCGCGCGTATGTTTGCGAATCAAACAAATCCCATTTCGGTAACGATTTTTTTCTTCAAATGTGAAGTTGAAAAACAACGCTACCTATCCACCGCTCCCTTGGTTTTTGCGAACAGCTCCGTATAAATTTTGCATGGCGTATTTGCATAGCTTTCAGTAAGTATGAATAATAGAAAGGCAACTCCATGGAGTTTTTCAATCCGTCCGGCATTATTTAAGCATTCCGGAAGCGTACGACTGGTGCGTATTTTCCGGCAACATTCGGCCAAATGTTTGTTGCCGATACCGGCGGATGAATACTGCAAATTCCTTTAAATATTAAATTGGCGGGCCAGTAAGTTGATTCGGCGTGCGTGGATATTGTTGCGGTTGGTATGCATTTAATTCCCGTCTCGTAGCTCACTAATGGCATAGGTAGTTTTAATTGCTGCATTACAAATTGCCTGAATTTTTGAACGTGAACGGAACGTGTCCGCGTATCAACACGAAGGGAATAACCTGGATCGTTATTCAAAAAGTGTACACATATGTACTTGTAGGTTTAGACAGTATTCGTTAAGGATACAAGATACTTGTTCACATAAAAATATACGGGGGTTATCAATTTATTCCTCAGATGGCAATTTGGTACCTCGTAAATACAACAGCCGTAAGACACTCATTGTTAAATCAGGTGTGCACAGTGGATGTTCTACTTCTTGTACACTCTTTTCAGCTAATTATTGAGTTATGGGACGATGCGTTGTCGTGAATGCAAGAAAATATCCTTTTCAGGAACTGTTGCAGCTGTTTTCTGTTCATTTAATTGAAGCACGCATACAGGCTTGTACACCGTATACGTAGATTTTTTCGTAGCTCGTTGCTTTTACCATTATTGGTGTTGTTTCGCCTTTATGAATTCACACACGACTCTCTTAAAATGGGATGGGGACGCCGAATAGTCAATATACTTATTTACTTAGTATTTAAGAGTTAAGTGTAATTAGAAGCATCTTCTTCTGGCGCAAATTCCGTCATGTTCAGCTAAATTACCTTTATTTCTTATTGATATGTATTTAATATACAATAATAAAAGTATGCTGTAATATATACATTGCAACGAATCGTTGTTCGGTTGCATGAATTTAAATATTTTTATAAATAATATAAATAAACAAAAACTGATTGTGTATGTAATTATTTTTCAATATTTATTTATTTTAATGTACCTTTGTCAAGTACTTTTTGATTTTTTTTTTTTGTATGCTATCCTTGAAGGATAGTGTATCCTTTTAATTCACTAGCTATAATTCAACCCAATCGAATCTAAAGGACAAAAATAAAAAAAAAAGGACTTCAATATCCCCGAAAAATGTACTGTACAAGTAACGTACAGCACTGTTTAATGTTGCAACATACTACATATAATCCAATAACGCCAAAACGGGCCATATTATACGTAATAAACTGGATAGTCGGCGGTTTAAGGTAATCTCCTAATATTCTTCTTCTTGTAGCATTTCCGCTCGAGTATCTACATGATTATTTGCTGCATTTACATCTACTTATACCACTTAAAGTCTGGTACGGAAGAAGTTAAAATCCTAGAAAAGCCGAAAGGATATCTTCATCCGGAGTATCTTCCGCTTTTCCTGGCCGATTCAATTACGAATTTCTCGTCGCTCGTTGCGCTCGGACGATAACCGAAGTAGACTGTTGGCGCGGCGCAAAAAACTTCGGCGCTTCCTTACGTTTTAAAATTTAATATAAACCCTGTCTGAGCCGAAATACGGAGTTATACGGGAGTGGACGCGGCACGTTTTTCACAAGTGAGACGTGACCCGAAGCAAGCTGTCCACACACGCATTTTATCTTCGAGACCGTACTCAATACACACGCCCGGTCGTCGAGTGCAAGAACGATTTATATCTCACCGACGCCGCATATGGTGCAAAAGCGTGTATGAAATCCCGATCCCATCGCCAACCCCTCTGGAAGGACGGAACAATATGGGACGCCGCGTCGTTTTAATTTTATTTCGCAATCTCGACGGCGGCAGGCGTCTCTATCCTAAGATTTTCGGAGTAAAATACGATCAAGACGTGTCCGCATCATGTTACCCGTATTGTGGATTCAATAAAAATCGTATACTGTATTGAATTCTTTATCGTTCGATATCGGTAGGGGATATATATAAGTATGAAGCTAAAGCTTTCCGGACAATGACTTCTGGCTTTCGAGTTTTGATACCGCCCAACTGAGGAAATGCCAAGTGTTTCGTTTTTCTTATCTGTCTTAACTTTCAAGACGATAACAGAACAAGTAACTAGAGGAGTTTGTTATGCTGTTAACCAATTTTATCACTCCATTAAGAATAATACCATCAACAATATTAATGTTGTATTAAACGTCGCAGTTAAATGTTTTACTAGTTAGTAGTATTGTCATCAAACTGTTAAAAACTTTTCAAACGTTAAAATTTACAACAAATCTCATCCTTACTAAAATTATCGCAGTTGGCGGTGTCTTCATTTTTAAAAACTGAAGCAATGTGATTGAAATGATTTATTTCAATTCGCGGAGATTCTTCAAATGAATTGCACTTTCAAAATTAAAAGCCCTCCCTGCATAATTAAAAGCACCTATGTATCCCGCGATATATTTAAGATTAATGAATTATCTAATTATCTTCGTTGAGGTCAACGCGTGTTAATTCACAATTAGTTAAATTAATGTCTTAAGTTATATAAAGGTTAAACGGGTTCGCAACATAAAAGTTTTTAAACTTTCCTAGCTTTTAAGTCTGTTAGTCAACCGCGAAGGAAAAGGGACTCAAAAATAAACTATCGTCACCTTTTAACATTCCTTTTACGACATCATCGCGTAGTTGTTCACAGTTGATTGCAAACATCAAATATTTTACGAGATCTAATGAACGTTTGCCTAGGACTCTCTTTTAAGTTGTTTAATGACGAGACGTAAACAGTTTCGCATCGTAACTTCTGCAGTACAGGGAATGGTACTAACATGGCCCCATATTACAGCGTTCGCTGGGTTTATGACCTTGTTCCGTCCTTCGTGAAAGTGAAAATACAATTACGTGTTAATATGTGTTGCCCTTTATACATTAGTTGAGATAAAATAACAACGTATTACATCGTGGATAAGAAATAATTTCTGGGTAGCGCTGTCTTTATTAACTTTTAACCCTGAATGCGTTATTCTGTTGTTTTCACTAGTATAAACGAAAATTCCAATTCTTTAGACGGGCTATATTCGGTGGAGATTCGTGGATAAAGATGGGCAAAGATAATACTCAATAAAATAATTGATTAATAAAACAATAATTATTGAAACCGTCCCGTCTATCATTTCAACGCTATGTCGTCGTCTTTTGACAACGCATCTGATTCGTTTGTTATAGCTTTGCGTAGGCGTATCTAGACACAAGGACGACGAAAGAATTTCTGTTCAGCCGTGTATCGCGTAGGTACGGAGGAGTCACGAAACATTTAAAATGACAACGGCAACCGAGCCTCCGCCACCCCCTTTCCGTTTTCCGTTTTCCGCTTTCCGTTTTGAGCGCGCGTTTCTCGAGGGCCAAAGACGCGAAACGCTTAAACATGTTCGTGGTGTGGGGGAGCGGAGAAAAATCTTTCCTTTGTCTTTCCCTTTCCTGATGTTTATTTAAGAATATATATTGTATTTCGTTCACGCACGCTAACTTGTTAAACGCGGGCCTAATAAAATGTCGAGATTTATTGCGTACGCACGCTCGTCTTTTACGTTTTACTACGAAGGCTGAAAAAGAGAATCGAAAAAAATGGCCAGCCATCAAGTACGTCGACGGTGGAAAAGTGCGTTTGAAGATAAAAGAATAATTTCATTAGGCGAAGAGCAAATGTTAGACATTTTTTACACGATTGAATTACTTTACTAGCTTTTACGGGGGGTGTATATGTCAACATTCCACATCAGCGGGGATACGTAGAATTTTCGAAGCGTCTAATCGACAATAGCAATAAACAACAATTTCAATGAATCGCTATGTGAGTGATTAGCGGTGATTAATACTTAATTTTTCAAGAAATTTTAATAACGAGAATTATTGATTTATCCATTACATCCAAGCAAACAGATTAATAACAAGAAACCTTTTAAGTATACCTTAAGCTATAAGGAAAGTTTGTCCCTAAGGAAGACCAAGATGTATCCAGAAATAAATACCCGCGGAGGAAAAAACATAAACTAGCAGGCTTAATGAAAATGTAATGATTCTGTTTACGTGACCTTAATGGGGATATTGTAAACAAGGCGAAACACCACGTCCTCGCTCGGCCTTTGTTTAGTGTAAGCGTCGCTAGTGTGGACGTGTCTATGCTTAATAATTTTTGTCCGTCGCTTTATACTAATGCCGCTAACATGTCGTTATTATTTCCCGTCCTCTCCTGCTCCTACACATCCGCCGTTTCTTTGTAACGTACCCCGACGCTCCTGGGGTGGCATGTATTGGAATTTTCATCAGAGAATCTTTTCCCTGGACGCTAGGCAAACAACCAGCGCGCCACGTTATTAAATTCAGCTGGGTCTGTTGTTGGCTGGAAAAACGGATTCCCTGCTAGCTGTCGGCGCTTGTGCAAAAGATATTTGGCTGGATGTCGGTGACTTTTGGTTAGAACAATATCAGCTAATACGGAGCAACGCGCGGAAATGGAACGAGTTGGGCTGACGTTAAAAGAAGGCGTTCCTGCAGTCGTGACTTTAATACGTACGGAAACCCTTAGAGAGAAAGCAGATAAATTTAAAGCATACGTGGGGAGAGGCAGTAACCGGCCAAGAATTACGTAATATAAGAAGTCACGCTTAAAAATCAACGTCGTAGTTTTGTTTTGTTAGTAGGAATACGTTTGTATGAAACTGTACGTTACGAAACAATTTGAAGCGTGTAGGTTCTTCCCAAAACGTTGATAAAACATGGTGACCGATAAATTTTCAACAATTTCCTGATTTTCATTTATTATCAGTCTAGTCTCATAGTTCATTGACTATCAGACCTACCGGAGTCAACAATTCAAGATGTTGATGGTGAATTAATAAAGTGTGATAGAGATCGCATCCTTTCACAACCACCTTTGAATTGGTGCATGTAAAATCGGCAAAATGTTAAACGCACAAATACTTTTTAATTGCGTAACAACCACGAAACCAGTGTTGAACCGGCTTTTGAACCGGCTGTTTTGCACCTATGTTAATTTGAAGCTCACGCGTTCCGGCATAGGGAAGTAGCGAGTAAGATAAATGGGGATGTTTAGACACCAGTGTGAAATGGAAGATTACAGGGTGTCGTTGAATTGCTACAAATATAGTTGAGAAGATATAACGCCATTTAAGTAATACACTGGCCGAAATTAAAAATGCACCCTTAAAAAATAATATTTATTAGTTTCAGGAATACTTGTGCTACTTATAAACATGACGGTACTCGCGTATCCGCGAAACCCCAAAGGCATTATTCGCCCATAAATGATGATGTTCTACGATCGATAGCGTTCCACAACTGAAGCCGGTGTTGCATAACTAAGCACTTCAAAAAAATCTCGGGGGTCAGTCCTTTTGGGTGCGTTTGAGCCACGTTCGAAGGACGTTAACTGTTTATAAAGTGCACGTTCTCATCTGGGCGCGATTGCTTCAACCACTTTTGTACATTTGGATTGCAACCATGCAACAAAAACATGTGTTGGACTCTGGCTCTTGTAAATACTGGAAAACAAACTAGACCAATGCAATATGATAAATACTCGTTTAAATCGATCTGTCGATCTTTATGAATATATTTATCAAATTTTAACGAAACAATCATTTATGGGTGGTGTATTTTTAATTGCAGCCAGTGTATATTGTAGCGGGTCTGACAAGTATTAAATTGCTTGTACCAAAAAGAAGACTCAATTAACTTTACTCTGTGGGGGACAATCAAAGTTTGCAATTATTTTTAATAATTAACATTTTTTGTTAATTAATAAGACCAACTATTAACAATATTAAGTCGTTGGATTGGCAATTTGATTGTTATTATCAATATATAAGTTCACTTTGTAAGCGACGTAAAAGACACCAAAGTATTTACTCTTATTTTATTTGTAAATGCTAATATACAATGTGCTCTTGTATTCAGTGTGGCGTAGTACTATATCTCTAATTCGCAGAATAGGAATGCATAATCGGCTATCGGTAGAAGTTAAGCATATACCTTGACTGAAGTGGAACTACAAATTAAGCTGCTAGAGTAATGGGTGTGTTTTACAGCCTGTATAGTTTTGTTCCCGTATTATAAATCAATATCAGTAAAGCGCTTCGAACTTTGAAGCGATGCTGCTGTTTTTATAAACAAAAAACTGTTAAGCGATCAATACCGTCAAAACTTCCTTACGGTTAATTTATAATGCTTTGCCTGGGCGTACGTTCTGGGAATGCTTTGTATTAAGTACATTTCGAAATGGGTATTAAAGCGGATCCCGTAGAGCTACCGGTCAGTTTGAGTGTATGAAAGTTGCTGTAATCCGGAACAAGTAGATTTTAAAAATCGACGAACGTAAAACGTTCTTTGTTTTAAAACGCTAACCACGTACCTATTCATTTTATTGTTTTTGTACATCCCTCCATTTTCTTTTATTTGATAAAATAGGGATACCTTAAAAATTCCCGGCTCAAATAAACTAAACTTATTGTAAGTTGTCCCGAACTTTAAGGACGTCCGACGTTTATTGACTATTTCGACTATCTCCCTGCCGTAGAAAGTAAGTTCCAAGAGAAGATATTCTCTGGCGATCCAAAGCTCCGGAGCGCTTTATATTTTATTCATAGCGTTTGACCTGTGTGTAATAAAAAAATATTACAACGTTCGATCGCTTATTTTATTCGCTTTTCGTTTGAAGTTTACGTAAAAAAATAAAAAAAAAATTCACCGAACAACGAGAGTATGTACTCCACATGTAGAAATGTATGAAAAGCGGTTTTTAGAATGAATTGAATATCAATTGTGCTTTTATTTCTATCTTTTCTGCTACCAATTTTAAAAAGTTTAAAAAGCAATAGAGCGACTTGTTTATAATCTATAATAGTTAGTTTAATACAATTCACGAGTATATAAAATGTAATATGTAACTACGGTTCGTTACGACGTAACATAAGGGCCAACACGACGATTCGACTTCCTCATGCATTTTCCTTTTTATGGAAAACATAAAATGCTTTGACATAAAACCAGGATTATCGTTGATTACAGATGGTTACTGAGCAAAACGTTGAGATAGAGAGGCGGAAGTGAAACAAGGGACTTGGCTATATAATTTGCTGCGACATCATGTTAGGCGTCGACAAAACATTGTCGCTACCCGAGCGCATGCGTACAACTGTGGCGCTATCTACTAAATTTCTTTAAAATCACCGAAACCGAGTCGCGAAAGCTTCCTTGTTCCAATTTAAATGTGATATTTTCATAATTTATTATATTTTACTATATTAGGTTGAAACTCTTGTCTTTCGTTAAAGCTGTAACAGCGGAGATGTTTATCTTTCAAAAACGAATAAACTTAATCAAAAATGAAACCGAATAAGCATGACGATGGAGTGTATTAGATGTTGAATAATCGGCAGGTCGCCAAAACTTTGCGCCACTTATAAATTATTCCTTTAATAACGAATTACGAAGGCAGCGTATAAAGATTTTAATTTAAGTTTAGAACAGTTACTTTGCGAACCACAATAGCGGAAATTTTCATTAAATTTACACTATAAATAAACAGTTGATTTTGCCGCTCGTGACGCTTTCGCTATTTCGCAGAAATAGCGGAAAATTTTAAGCGAGTTATTCAGCATTGTAGAATATAAATTAAATGTGCTTAAATTGTACTAAATGAAAGGAAAGTAACGCAGATGATAAATTTTAGAAGGATTGGAAGACATACAAGAGCTGTTCAATAGACTGAATGATTTTCAATTAGCTTCGACGTTATCGCTATCGTATCGCTATTGTAGTTTCATATTTAATTTTACCAATGTACAAATTACAGTATTTTTTTCCGGGTTTGTCATGTTTATTGCGTTTATGTATTTGACGTTTCGTCGAATGTACCAACAACTAAACATCAAGTCATGCTAGCTATTGAGGGCTTCGTGGCGGTGTTCACAGTGGTGCTTTTGGTACACGGAGTCTATCTCTTAAAATTCTTGCGTCATACGAGAGGAAGTAGATGAATTAAAATCAAAAATTTATAAAAAAGTTGAAGAAGCCCCTAAAACAACCGAAGCAGAAGAAAACTCAGTTACTCGGACCGCCGCTACTGAAGCGAAACTGTCTCCCCAAAAACCAGAAGGGAATAGCCACACCGGAGTAGTCTACTTCTTGAACCAAAAAAATCTGTTCGAACCGCGGAAATCAAAATTCGAGTTGTCGCACACACGCGACATATCAATGTTTCGAATGTTAGTCGTATGTAGTGAACGATCTACGATATTTTATTAGTGTTCGCTAGTAAGATATAAAGGGTCGGCAATGGTAGTTGCTGTAATACTTTAAAAAAGTCCAAACCACAATAAAAGGTATTAATATGAGTTCTTCTCGCCGTCCCAATTGGTGATTGGGCTATAGCTAAATCTGTTCGCCTGATGTCCATTTCTTCAGGAGAAGTACCTTTAAAGTATTACAGGCCACTAGTATGTAGTTCTACACATGCGTTCCCTAAACATGTGTTGGTACATTCGACGGAATGTACAATTCGATGGAAAATAAAAAAAAAATTATCGTATTTCTGCGAGTTCGTGAACACAAATGACAAAAACGGTCGTGAAGGCCAATTTCTAATTTTCCATAAATCCACGTTTTTGTTTTAGCGCTCGCTTTACAACAAACCCCTCGGGTCATTCTGTGTATTCAATATGCGGCTAGAAGAAAGTCCGGGTCAGTAAACATCGAACTATCGCAAAAACAGTGCTTCCATTATCGAACGGTGTAAAGTTTTAATCATTCCCAACAATAAAAACACGTTCCGAGGGTGGAAAATTCATTTAGCTTAACGTGCACACATCCGCTGCACCATATCGCCATGCCTGCAGTTGTTACCCCCTTAATACACGTTTCAATTATCTAATATAGAAGGCGACGTAGCGTGTAGAACTCGGACATCTGGTGACAGAACACGGAACTAGCAGACTGCTAGACAACTGTTACGCGAATAGGTAGGAGGAGGACGCAGACGAAACGCGGGGTACGGGGAATGTTATTCCGAACAAGAGGGAAACCAAAAAAATACTGGTAGCTATTCGGGATTCGCTTTTACACTACGGGGAAATTTGCATTTTCAATTTCCCTACGTACGAAGCGGAGAGTAGGGTATAGTCAGAGGTTTGGTAGGTACAATACGTGTCGGGATCGCAATGTTGTAAATATCAAGAGCAGAAGGAGGAATTTAGGATGTAGGAAATGAGTATGTACGAAATATTGAATGAACCAAATTACTTCGTTGTTTCTCTTTTTATGTACATTAAAAATATAAGCTGGTGCACTAGCTTACATAATCTGCATACGTTCAGGCATGCGGTGTATACAGCTACACGAACTCTTATCGGACTAACTTTAAGCAGCCCCGGATTAATAATAAGCAACAAAGATTTAAAGTCACGGCAATATCAGATTAAATATACCTTAACAACTGCTACTATCAGAAAGATGAAGATCGATGTTTATCTCGATTTTAACGAATAAGCTAGTGACATTATTTGAACAATTCGAACACGTTTGTATTGGTAAATATAATTTTATCACTTTGAAAAGTATATTCTCGCATATTAGGGATCCTATATAACTTGCATTTCGTATAGACTTTGTCGAAATTGTTACGTAGGGCAGACCTCACACAGCTTGCGCTTAGGCGAAGCGTAAGTTTAATCTTAAATATGCCATATTCATAAAGAAAAAAATAATATAAATTATAAGGCCGACATCATGAATAGAGTAGGCAAATTCGGGTGCGTACCATCGGCACTGCTAACGAGTGGGCTCTCGTATGAGAAACACTAGTCAGTATCTAGTTCTCTGCCGCCTGGAGCGTACGTAATACTAGCAGCGGAGTACTCTATATAAGTGTTGTTAATAATGTCGAAGGTACGTTGATTGAGAAAATATCACATTCGCTGCGAATTGTGAAAGATGTATACGCATAGCTTCGTTCGGTAGAAAATGCAAAAAAATGGGTGTGTTCTAATTAAGTTAAGAGTGCGTTAAGTTGTTTCAAAGTTTGTTGTTAATTAGAGCAAATAGGAGTGTTAAAAAATTCATGTTCATCTGTCTCTTGATCAATTGACTGATTGGCATTGGGCAATGATTTTTGACCAGTACTGTACATGTCATCATACATCTTTTTCTGTACGGTTTGCGTACATAGATGTTCCTAGATCCTTTTTAAAGCATTTCCGGTCTTTATATTCGTCTCATCCGTACTTATATATTTATTTTTCAAAATAATTTTATAATTTAACTTATCTTAACCAATTTTTTTATGAAGACTTTTCTATCAATAATGTAAGATTATTTTCTGTACTTCTGTAATTCGCTTGATTTTCGCATTATTATTATTATCGAGAACTAACCTCTCTAATTGATTAACCGAGTACTTTACAACTCGGATATATTAATATATTGTGGTTTTCTTTAACGTAATACTATCCAAATTTTGAGCTAGTGTGATATTGAGCTACTGTAATAATCTACACAACAGTTGAAAAGTTATCGTGTTCATCGGAGATTAAAGTTTCAATTATGCAGAAATACAAATGTCTAACGATAAGCTCCTACTAAGGCGGATTGGCCAGACAAAGGTTGGAAAATATTTTTTTTTGGGTTAAAGCCATTTACATTTACAAAAATCGACGAAAGACTAAAATATTGTCGGGAAACCGAGTATTATCGGTAGATGTTAGACGTATAGAGCAAGACATGTACGGTAAATATCACGTGTATGGTACCAATTATTTTGTAAAATCCATTAGCACCAACAATCAGCTTAATTTAAATCCGAAATGGCTTGTGTGGATTAAATGATTTCCGAATTGTATCGCTATTTACGAAGATATAATTCAAATAATTACAATGTTGGGCAAAATTTTTATAATTCAAATCGGAGAGCTTCGGAAATAATGACTGATGATTACATATTATACAAGAGTTAAATGGAATTCGCGTACGCGTTTGTAGAACCACATTTAAGTAGATTTAATTGAGTAAATTCAACGGTTATGCTGTTTGTAGTCACCGACATAAAATACTAATGAACAAAGCCGATATTGTCGATTATTGGTTTAATTGAACGAATAATGAAATGCGATGATGCATGTTTTTGAACCTAATTTTGATTTATTCGTATTTATTGTTCGTACGGATGATCGTTGGGGTAAATTTGCGATAATAGGTACATAGAGGTCGTTAGACGAATCCTACATTAAAAAAATAAATGCTTATCACATAGTTCTATTCGGAGAGTCGTCGAATAGATGTAATATCAGCAATGGCTAACCATTGTATCATATCGGAAATAATGCTTATCATTATTTGATCGTCGATTGGTTGATTGTTATTATTACTGTAATCTGAGTCATTTAGCCCCTGTTTGCGATGTGTTTTAAGTATTATTTCTATAGCGTTATGTGCTTTCTACAAATCACTTTTTATCAAACGCGTAAGTAGGTTAACCCATGTGTATCTTAGAGGTTATATTTCGTTGTCGAGCAATCGCTGCATCTTTCGCTGCTTCTTTGGTCACGACAGTTGTTACATCTCCCAGACTTTCCGTATAAATTCATAATGCCGTTTTTCAATTTTCGTCTCCATATTGTATATTTTCTTTAGAGGTTCCATTCATTCTAGGGTCCTGCTTTTTATTAGCTCTACTATTTCTTTTGCCTCTTCTTAGGTTGGTATTTCGACATTTTCCGCTCGTCCAGTATTTCTTTTCGTTCTTCTTCCTCTTCCTGGTTTCCATTCAGTTCTTGACTTATTAGTTGTTAAATATATTGCGCTCATCTCTTATTTTTCCTTCGTTGTCACCTATTAGGTTTTCCTCTGGATGCGTGTTGTTTATGTCTTTCTATAATTCCCTATCCTTCCTCTGATATTATGTATAGGAATTATGTTTTTTCATTCGGCACATTTGTTTAACTTTTCGTCTTTGGTTATTAAAGTTTTCGATATTTTCTCCATTTCTATTCAGCAGGAATTTCATCCTTCTCTTGTTTTAATTCATTGTCATATTCTTCATCTAGCCATTTCCTTCTTTTTCTCGATTTCTTCTCACTAATGCGTCTTTTCGTTACTTCTATTACTGCCTGCTGTACGCTTTCCTATCTTTCTTCAGTACTTTCGCTTTGATGGTATTCGGTAAGTGTTTTTTTATATTTTCTGTCCATTTCAATATCCTTAGCAAGACGATCCTCCGGTGTTACAGGAAAAATGTCCTGCAATTCAAAAAATATGGCGATCGTTGTTTCGTTTCGGCTGTTTCAACGAATAGTTTTTTGGATCCCAATCTGCCGCCTGTTTTTATCTTCCGGGATCATAGCAGTATACTCGTATTTCATCACCTGTAGCAATGTTCATCAAATGAGACGATCATTGTCGAAGCGATCCAGCGTAGATCTGCGTCGTTTAACATGGTTTACTTTTTGAACTGCTGCCTGATTGTGGAGAATTCAACGGGTACAAAGTTGGCGCGCTACCAAATGTTTGCGTATAATGTTGTCAGTTATGTTTCGAATTACGCCAGATTTATGGCAAATTGCTGTTTAAAGAAAGTCAATCACTTAGAAAGCCAACACCCGATTGATTTTCCTGAAACATTCTTTAAGCTACGGTTGAAATAGAAAGCCGCAACCAGCGTAATGTTTATTCAATTCAATTTTAAAAAGTAGAAGCGCCGACAATAAATTAGCAGGAAGCTATGATGCGCAATATGTTTCTTTGCGGTCCTGCGATCAGCGGAAAGGATACTACGAAATGACAATTTAACCGACGCCGTAGTTTCGACAATAACAAACTCAGCGATACTGCCACGACAACTTTAGATGTCCTCGCTTACTCCGCTAAAAGAGAAGCACGATCTTAATTATTATCGTAGGAGGTACAGTTATTAACGAAGTTCCTTGTATGGTACGTGTTAAATATGAACACTTGCAATTTTCACTTACCCACGCATAAACACATCGTGCATTTATTATTCAAGTTTCAATCTAACACATTTACTCATATGGCGCCGGTCGGAGCTGCCGGAAATCAGCGTCGCACTAAATCAGAAAATTAACACATCGCGTCGCTTTCCGGCGGTGCTGCACGATGGAGTGCGGATCGCCTTCTTTAAATATTAATAGTTACGAGGCCGGGGGGAAATACGCTTTTTAATTATTTCACTGGCGAACGAAAATTACCGGTTGAGCAGAGTAAAGCACATCCACCCTTAGGCGGTTAACGAACACAGTATTTGTAAGTAAATTGGATGAAGTTATGTTAGAGCTAATGTATGCATGTTTGCAGGTATTTTGCAGCTTTAATATTGAGGGAAAAATATTTATGATACGTTACGCAATATTTTCTATTCGAAGAAAAGGTACATTTGGAAATAGAGTAGTGCAGGCTTACAAATATTTACTTTATTTTATGTATGTAATATATAACACGGCGTTTGCCAATTTTGCACACAATTAATTAGCTCATCTATGAATCATCGAGCGCTTTAGATAATATTAAAGAAGGAATTCGTCAACATAATGTTCGTGATTTTCAAATATATCTGAGAGCGACTTAATCCGAGATTCATTCCATACAACTGGGCTATAATACGATTCACGGACGCTTTATTAGGAATTTTTATATACATATATTGGCGAAATCCGTAATTCCGGTCGACGGACAAGAGGATCTCTTCCGGCGAACTGCCCGATTCTCCATCGCGAATGGTTCTTCCAAGACCCAAGTCGCGAAAACTCCCAGTGGGCGGCGCCGGTGGCGCGAGGGAGTTTCTTGTTTCAAAGAACGACGGCAGATGGGAGATCGCAATCAGTATCTCGTTCAATTCAGAAACCGAGGATAATGCCGTGATGGCATTACTCGCCAAAGATATTCACGCGATACTTTAAGAAAATTTCGCCCATGTTGGGACGCTCAGTTGTTGTTTAACAGTCGTTTGTGCCAATCGATGTTTAAACGTGTCTCAAAAAAATGGAGAAGGTCGAATCTCCAATCGCCATTAAGTTGGTTGGTAACTGAATTTAGCGTTTCAAAGAACGCCGGCGTACATACGTAAATCGTGTTCTCCTCTCATTGTTGGAACTTTCATTTCTGCTTGAATAAATATTCAATAAATACGTATAAGCTTACTTACGTGGACATCAGTTGAGCGCACACTACGCCGGCTTCTGTCTTTCGTTCATTTGCATAGATTACACGCCTAAAATAATACATACAATGGCATAATTTTAGCCGACGTCTCTTATCTGACAGTCCAAACTTAGCAGGTACAGAAATTAACTCGATATATTTGAATAATTGTGTGTATAATGTTACACATTCAGGTATTAAACCATCCTGAAAACTTTCGTATTCCATATATGTACACGGGACACTCCATCCGTTGCTACAAAGTTAAGATATACATACATACATATGTATTTCTCAAGAGACCTTCAGTGATGTAAAAGTTGAAATATCATTATACATATTCAAATTGCTAATTTAGTTGGTGCGGATGTCAGAGGATGAGTCTATTTCTGACGCACGAAGGTGGGTAGTACTGTCCAGCGTGTTGGGTTAGTATTTTATTAAGGAAAGAAGCGAGTTATACGCTCGTAAAAATAGTATTAGGCGTTCAAAGAATGTAATTAGCAAGATAGTCACTTTCTTTTTCTTCTGTTAATATCCTTTTTAAATCGGTTATATTTAACTTCTGTTTATGTTGCTGTAATCCTTTCGTCCTACAAAGAGCGATGATACTCGATGTAGCTTGCTTGCGAATGTAGACATGAAGCGGTGTTAATCCTAGCAGAACTTCTTGCGCTGAGGCGTAACAGGTACGGATCATACCTGTGAATTTATTGAAGATGCTGTTGGGCAGTCTTCCGAGTTACTTTTGGCCACCAAACGAACGGCGATCATGGATCTAATTAATGCTGTATATCACTTGCAGCTCAAGATACTAGTTCTTATCAAGTAGCTTACGATATACTAATGACGCTGCAGTGGCCTTTCTCTGTAAGTTGAGCATGTAAAAATTCTAGGTTAGTTTTCCTACGTTAACGTTAATCTCGATTGGCCGTTATTCATGGGTAATTGTTAGTGAAAGATCGTTATTAAACACTCGACTAATTTGGTGAATAAAAGACTAGGTAGCCATATTTAATGATTCTATACATATCTCCCTCTATATTCCTATTCTGAATAATAAATTCTCTCTAAATAAAAATTAATATTATAGTTGTATATTTATTTCAAACCAGAAGAGAAAGATAAAAGGTAGAAAAAATTATTTGTGGACCTCGCCGATTCTTTGTTAAGAAATACGAGCAGAAGGTAGGGTATCGTTGTTCAACCGTTATTCATGAATAATTTATTCTATTGGTTGATCGGTTCTAATCAAAAACAAGCAAGAAGAAGAATTTAAAAAAAAACGTCACTATTGAAATGTATCTTATTTGTTGTTGTTTTAAATTTTAATTACAAGAACAATTGCGCAAAATTCTTGGGTAGAAGGAGAAGGCTTAAAAGGGCGTATAAGGGCGATATCGTTACTTAGCTTGTGACTGAATTCTTGCTTTTTTCAAGTCGATTATTTTAGGTAGATAGAAGATAGACTCGATGTCGACTATTGTAACCGTCGCACGCTGTTCTATAACTAGAAATTATTCCGTTCTTATAAGTACCCACACTGAAATCTTATTAATACAAAATTCAATCTTGAATACACGCTTCCCTCTAGAAATTAAGAATGATTATAACGCTAATTTGCGTCTAGATCTAGATCTAGAACAAGAAGAGTCAAACACAAAGTAGAATTTATTTTCTGCACTTTTACAACGGTTATTTATCATGGGGCGAGGTTTTCGACGATGAGGGGTAAAAATCGCTCCGAAATAGAGCTTACAAGTGCCTCTAATTACAAAAAGCAGCTGCGAATTTTTATAGGACGCGCAGAGCCGCAAATAGAGCGCAAGATAATCCGCGAAAGCGAATGAAGGCGCTGTTAATGTCAGCCTGACGAGATAATTTTATACATTGCGAGTACGAGGTAGCTTTTTTCCAGTTAGCACTTTTCCATGTAGTTCTTGTAACATTAAAAGCGCATTAGGAGTAGATACGGAAAATACTCGAGACTATTCAGCTAAAAAGATCGTCAGAGGAGAATTATGTCGCAGGTATTATCTCGTTTTTGTGTTTGAAGGACTTCTCGTCATAATTATTTGTGAGAATCTACGTTTTTCATTAAAGTAAAATGCGCCTCGCTTTGCACGTCGAGATGTAGGCGAAGCTGTAGTAGTTGGATGAAATAGTTCCATTAGGAATTTTTAGGTTGATCTCAAAGGTGCATGCAATGCAAAATACATCGAAAACTATAATTTTTGCAGGTGTTCTAAGAAGTAGCTTAAAAGAGCAGCAAAGTGTATTATATGGTACTTGAATTTTGGTATTAATTGAATAAGCTTTACTAAGAACATTGGTTGTTTATAATTAACGGTTTAATAGTAGAGATTTTCAGCTTCTACTGGTAATCCCAGAGGCGCAGAAGAAGGTATTATCCCAGCTGCACTGTCTACCAATAATCGATATAAATGGAGATACCTACAGATCCACTGCATCGAATATCAACTCCCTAACCTATTCATTTTCTCTTTATTCACTTTTTCTCTTGGCGAATTTATTGTTAGTTAACTTCGAATGTAAGGCCAAAAAAGAATTTGCTAACATGTTCCCTGAAGTATGGTATTTGCTGATTATTATACGACATTGTTTGCGCGATAAAAAAGGATTTTAGAGTAGATTTGGGACTTACGGAACTAAGCCCCAAAGCTGCGCTAGTGATACACTTAATGATGATTTAATAAAACAAGGTTACTTCTCTATTAATATTAATAATTTTATCATAAATTCTTTCAGAGTAAGGGCACATTTGCATATGTAACTAAATATTTTCATCATGATGCTAGAAACAACAACGATTCGATTCTTTTCCATCGCATGTCGTTACAAAACGTTGTTATCGGTAACAAAAGCAAAATAGGTAAGCAATACGATACAGGATGAGGTGAAAAAGTATAATTGAATTTCAATAACTTCAGTAGTTGCTAGAATAATTGAAATTGTAAAGTAACCATAGATATCCACCAGCAATGCAATATTTCATTTCCATCGATTATCTATCATCCGTATGTAATATAGTATTTTATTGTCTGCACTACGACGAAACCGAGTCGGTTTATACAATAGAAACTATACGCGAAGGAAAATATAAAATTTATTACCCATGGTAAGCCAGGAAGGACACCAGAAAGAATATACAGGCAAGTACGTCTGCTCTGCCGACAATACCAGTGACCTGAAACAATAAAAAAGGAATACTTTAAATCCTGTAAGTAGTACGTGTGCCAACGCCAATGGCTAGACAACAATACACAATGCACGTCGTGCCTTACGGCAATTGCAAATAGAGAAATATTATCCTGGGCGTATGTTTAAGCTTTATTATATTGAAACGGAACGCCTTTCCAATTATTTTCGTTACAACAGCAACGAATCGTATCCGTTATTCAGATCTCATTATTTGTATTGTACACACTTTTGTTATCCTTATTTTCATGTAAGAACGCTTGGCTTCTGTGGCTTTTATATTCCTCTTGTGAAATCTGAGTATTCGCCAGACATTTCTCTCAAGTACTAAACTCCTCCTAAATTGATTTTGTAGCGTTCAAGACGGAACGTTGTTAGTATAAAACTATATTGTTATAACAATAACCAACCAGCTACATAAGACAATACAAAAGAAGTTAATAAGTTCTACAAGACATCCGCCTTCGCCAAATGTTTGTATTTCTGTGATAAATAATGCATTTTTTTCTTTTGTATTCCGTTTTTTAATAATTTTGTTTCTTGCATGAATGATTAACATTCTTAAAAATTTAACCCAAATTATTTTGATAAATTGTTTATATTATTTACATATATTTATATTAAATAACGTTACTCATAGTTTCATCATCATACTTTGTAAGATATACCTTTTTATCGCATTTCGGCGTCAGGACGCGATTGCGATAATTTTCGAGGGTCTTTTTCGAAACGACATTAATTTTTATTAGCGCACAGCACTGAAAGAGGCGCCTTTTTAAAACGAGGCGACTCAGCTTCTGACGACAGGCCGGGGCGTTTAAAATAAAATCTACTTAATCGACGCCATCGGTAAGTAATGGGGGATCGGAACGTGGCTGTGACACCTCTGTTGATTATCGTTAATGAAGACAAATTTGACGAGTGTGATTAAAATCCAATCGCTACGGCGTAAAGGCGAGCGATATTCTTTTTTTACCTTTGGCGTTGTTCGTGAGCACCACAATTAAAGCGTCGTCGCGGAATTTATGACGTTTGCATTAGCCGGCTGATGGTTTTATAAGATAGGTGCTTTTAGGACGCGTTTTCTTCTTCGCAACAAGGTAGTATAGATCATTATTGATAAAAAGGGTTTAACCTTATCTCTGCTGTGAAAAGATTCAATTATTGACAATACCTTTTTGTTGAACCATTGTTTGGATATTGCCGCGAAAATTCTGTTTGTCTACGAAAAATTCTGTAAGTAGCTCAACGAATCTGCAATTAGCGTTTCTTTTTCCTTACCGCACCTTCTACACTCTGGTTCGGCAACGTGTTAACTTTATGCAGATGCTTGCTTAGCGGATTGTGGCTGAGTGGATAAGTTACTGTGGCGATCCACAATCTAACGTTGGATTTGTCCATGGCCAGTAATTCCTTCGACTTTTCTTCTCTCCAATGTTTTTGATGCCACTGATCTCCCCAAAAGGATCTCGAAGGTGTCACTTAGTAACGTTTGAAATAATACAGGGGGCGATACTCAGCACGTCTTCTGCGATTCTAGCTATGAAATTGTCCAAAGTATTAAGTGGTTCGGAATAAACTTTTGATCTTAGAGAAGTCCATAAAAAATAATCTCATAGAATACGATCCGGAGATCCGGCAGGTACCCTTTCGCCTAATCCATTCTTGGGGAAATCTAAATTCTAGCAATTGTCGCATAACGGGGTCAAGCCGCGCTTCCCTGTAACCGTTCAGCAACTGTTAATCCTGCTCCTTCCATTAAAACTTCAGAGGAATCAGAGGATTGTACTAAGTTGCCAGTATTTTTACTTTTGTCATCAGTTGATTACTTGTAGACATTAAATTCGTAGTAATAGGAGATATTTAGTTGCATTCAAACTTTTGCCCATCACTGAATGCGCAAAAGTCTACTCTACGTTGATAAATACAGAAAATATGTTTGCAGCTTAAGGTATACCAAAATTTTTTTGAACAGATGAATAAGTTTTGTTGCTCTAAACGGGAAATATCGCGATTTCCGTGATTTCTGATAAAAGCCCCCTTTTGCGTTAGGAAAACTAATGAACAGCTGAAATGTGTGGATTATGTATTATAAATTCGATCTTGTAATTACGAATGTAATTTTGACAATTACCAAACTCCCTATTATGCAATTTTTGCTATGCTGCGAACCCATTAACCGATACTTTCCTTTATGTTATACAGTTACACCGTATACTTTATACGTTCACTAATAGTCTTCCACTATTGCTGCATGCAACATGAATACGATTACGTAAGCGTAAACGGTTTCTGTACGGTGTGTACGTGTAATGAACCTAATGCGAGCTTCCACACTCCCCCCGATTTCCTTATTCAGCTTTATTATGGTATTTCCCTGGGGGGAAGCCCCGCAATGTATGCAGAATGTAATTTTACTAATTGATGGCGCTAAAACGACGACATTATATGCATTGATGTCTGTATCTAATTACACGTTAGTGTTTCGGTGAAAATTCAAGTAATCGGTTTAATTATTGCCTACCAGGTAGATGTAGAAGTAATTAACCGATTAAGAATTTGGATTGAAGTTGCTCTTTGCGTTTTAGAAGGAGTAACTTGGCATTCAAAGTGCTAAATTTCGTCAATGAATGAGGAAACGTAAATATAAAACGTAATAACGCTAATATCTGCTAATGCTAATACCAGATTAAAAAATTCTGAACGGAGTGAATGTCACAACCTTACCGATGGAAGATTCTCCAATAGCAATTCGCCTACCAGAAATTTCGGTGATGATAGCGTATACATCAACATTTAAAATATTTTTCTCCTATTGATTCCTATAGCAAGCTAGGTTATCAGCTATATCATGCAAGTAGCCGAAAAGGATTTTTCTGTCCTAGTCCTTTACAGGGCTGCTATTTATTCCGAACAATCACGATGCTTTTTACGAGCAGGGGACGTTCACCACCTCCTAGTAAGGTCTGATCTAGCTGAAGCTCATATAGTCTTTGTTCTTATTATGTGGGTTTTACAAACTTTCATATATTGGGATGGTCTGCTGAAACTTGCGTCCGAAATACTCGATGATAACATCCCAGTATAGGGTTACATGGTTGTGGTAGTTCTTCTATCACAGTAATAATTTCACATATCATAGAGGCATTGTAGTAAGCGGCGATATTGGCGTACTATCGGCCCACTTAGCTCAGTTATTGTACGAATTGGTGTCTCATTTAATGTTTTCACCAATTTGGCGCCCTGAGGTTTCCTTCTGGTTTGACGCAAAGCGTTTTGCGCCAAATGGAGGAGCCGAAACAGAGGATTCGACAAACCCTATTATTTGAATGGTTTAGATAAGTCAAATTATCATCGGACTAGGTGTATCGAGTAAACTATTCAATTGTCTTACGAGCGAGTTGATAATTCAAATAATAAAAATATCTGGGTGAATAAGTGAAGGTGTTAAATAGTAACGGTTGCCGGAAGATAAATTACCGAGAGATGTTCGCAATTGCAATTGCAGACGCGCTACATTTCTTCAACGTGTCCCCCATCATCTTCTAGGAGATTACATTGTTTAATGGCAGGAGTATCGATACATGAAAATTTATATTTTCTTAATCTAACACTTTGCTAGACTATATTAGTCGTAAAGATTCTGCCAGCTCCTAAATCATAAGATCGTGGATATTTTTTGCGTGTACGCCGCCGATATTTCTGGATAGATAATTTCATACTCGGCGAAGTTTGGCAATTCAATTTCGACGAAAGGTGATAAAACCGATATTGGAAATGATGTGACGCGAACATCATCGCCGTTCCACCTTCAGCATCCCCGTGTTGCCGCCGTGCGTGTGTCGCACTGTAGTTTTATGATATGCCCGCCAGCGCGCAAAACTTTTAAATTGGTTTCTGTGTGGAGGTGTATTCGTTCGACGACTAATTCCGATATACGCTTTAAAGAAATTATTCCACCAACAACTTTAATATTGAATAGTATGTTTAATACTTACCAAACATTTCATCTCTATTTTGGATATTGAATTTTATATCTGTGTGTAGTTACATACGGCAGCGAGTTTCCACTTTTAAGAGTTTGTCAAATACGCTTCTCGGGAATAGACGGGAGAAGAGGTAATACACTTTAATTGTTTTAGGTACGATCCTGGGCAGTAGAGGTAACAAAGGATACTTGGTCACGGGTTGATTTAACGCGAGTACCCTTAAAATTTGATTTATAAAAGCGACATTTTGGTTTACCGATTGTAAGTTCGAAGCTTTGAAATACAAAAATAATTTGGGCTTCGAAGATTATGTTTTTATAGATGTAGACATTTCGAAATATTGTTCTTTTTGTTACGAGATTTGAATGTAGACATGATTTCAAATTATATTGAAACCCATAGATGTCTCACGAGCACGTAACTATTGAAAGTTATATTTTTTTAACAGAGGATGCTGTTAATTAAGGCATTGCCGGAATCCGTGTTAATTCTTGAGACAAAATGTTACAAGTTACAGAAACCGTTGTTTCTCCGGAAGTGCGCATTAGACACATGCGATTTTGAGCCATTCTGAATTGCTAATCATATTGTGTTAAGTTGATATGACATATGTTAAAAAGTATTTCTTTAATGGAATGTTTATAGTGTATTGTATTAATTTTAAATGTTTGACAAAATTCCAGGCATGGATGAACAGCAGCATAGAGGTGGTTGTAAAAGTATCCGTATCGCGAAGACTTCTATGCAAAATTTTATTTTATGCACATTGCAACTTTTATAACACTTTTAAACATTATATTTTCGGCTGCGATTAGTTTTATACAAGGTGTCCATGCATTTGTCTCTCATTACTTCGCAAGAAATATCTGATACCGTCAATTAGCAGCGTATTTCCCCTTACAGCAGCGTATTTTAAAGATTTACAATAATTTCTCTGTAAGCGATGAAAAATCACAAAAGTAATTCTAGAATTATAAAATTCTCGATTTTTAGACCATTTTTACGGCATAACATTTTAGATTTACCTTTCATTACTTTAAAATATCGATTAGAATTTTTGTGTATGGTTCACTAGTTCCAAGAAATTAATTTCCTCATCAATCACGGTTTTTACCACTTACCAATTCAAATAGCCGCGAATACGCTGCGTCGATCGCATCTACCCTTTGAAATTTGTAAGTGCGGCAAGAGAACCTATCAAGTTAAGTAAACAGCGGACGTTTCCTGTCGCTGAACTTAAATCCACATCGGAATACAATGTTATCGATTTCATTTTCCATAGGGCGAAGATGGTGTGCGCGCATTGTTCGAGTTCTGTGTGATGGTGCTATAAGTAGAATTACCGGTGTAAACTTCCATATTAATCAACTTTGCAGCTCTACGTACGTTGATGGACAAATGTTGGTGTAGAGAAACTCGCGGAAAGATGGAATATCAGCGACTTGAATAATTAATCGAAGTCGTTGGATAGAACCTGCCCGGGGCGTGTTTACAAATAGTGAAGCTTGAACACTGAACGACCTGTTAAATTCACTTCTTCTCTGTTAATAATGCTATCAATACGAAATCTATAGAATCTATAAAGGTCCGTTTCAAGATATTACCAAGTCTTATTGGCGTCTTCCCCCAATAGGAAATGCTAAACCGTAAACTTGGACAAGTAATATTTAGTTTTTATTATACAGGGTGTTGAAATATAGAAAACTATAACGAAATGCCAAGAATTATAGTTGCTAACGAAGGATGTTGTTCCAGATTCTTTCTTCACACTCAAATTTTAAACTTCAAATCGAACAAACGAAAAAGCAACTTAAAAAATGGAGGAAATTCGGCGTTGAAAGAACATTTTAGCTTTTCTACTTCTCCAACAGTCATAACATCCTGAAGGATTCAAATAATCTTCCGATTTTTTATGCGAGACTTTACTTACTTTAGAAGGTTTCACCTTTTCGATCATCTTCGCATAACTCGAATTCGTGAAAAATTGAGTGTCCAATTTTTTTCTTTTAGTGATACTACCTCATTTAATCTTTTATCGCATCGACGACGCATGTCAATTAATTTCGATACGTCCATGTTAATAGGAAATTATAACACGTCAAGAATCAGCCGCTAAAATCGCTTCTTAATTAGGCATTAAATTCTAAACAATGGTTAAATCGCAGCCGTTGTTGTCATATTGACAACAACGGCTCGGCCTCGGCCTCTGGTTTCGTCGAAAATATAACATCCAATCAAAATTCTCAATTGTATACTAAATTGTAAACAATAGCTAATACGCAACCGCCATTGTCAAACAGCAAATGAGTCGTGGTCTCTGATCTCGTCAGCGCATATGACACGTGTATTGCTGCTTGCTGAACCCTGCTAAAATTATCTAAATTATGAAATTGTCTAACAATTTTATGCAATATTGATAATGACCGGACACTGTGATATGATAAATAATTGAGATTAAATACTTATTTATTTATATTGTCCGATTCGAATTGTCAGTATTTATACTACCTCCTGGCCATTATAAATAATGTCATGATTAATCATTTGTTCCATAATAGGCACATGAAACCCATATTACATTCGTTTATTTATGGAGGGATAATAATAGGCGCAATTTTACAATTCCGAATATTTTGCATAATCGGTTTTTCTTTATTTGTTCTTCCATTTCTAATTTTTGATCTTAACTCATGTTAGAGAATACATACGTTCGCTATTTTATCCAGATCACCTAGGTTACTGCAGATGGCTGTGGTTTACTGCACATCCTTTTAATTTACATGCTGCATACAAGGTTTCATGCATGACGTGTTCTATTTGCTTTGATAATGCGCTATTTATAACCACCGCTATAACTTTTCCCATTTTCAGCTCTTCCACAAAACCATTACATTGTAGTGGCAATGAAAATAAATAAGTGAATAACGAAAACGATTTCCAATTTGTTTCGTTTTCGCTTTGTTTCCCACCGAAAAACGAAAAGGAAATAGGAAACCTCTTTTTTCCATCATTCATAAATCAGTCGCTTCCTCCATCCGGTCCTTTAAACTTTGTTTTCGTCTTGCACGGTCGGATTCGAAATCGCTAAATTAATTTTGATACGTTTCGCAGGTTTAGTAAACACGTCCTTATTAAATCACCGAGATTTATTCGGGTTTTAAAATAGGACCGGCGCGCGATTACCAGCGCGCCATCTCGCGTGAGTTCCGTTCGATAACTTGTGCTTTTTGTTCTATATGCAAGTCTTCCTTCTTTCGAATCGAACTCTCTTGAATAGCTGTCCGTGAAGTCACGATTTATAGTAGCGGCGGCTGTCAATTCCTGGACGATGGTAATAGCAGTTAATCGAATTAAGAGTGAACGCGCGTAGCAGCTGGTAGCGTCTTACTTTGCGCAAGTAGCGCCTCCTTTACGGTAATTTCGTATGTGAAAAGGATTTAGTGTATTGATACTCTTAGAGATTGCTGGAAAGTCAGGTAGAATGGTACTTAACTTCTGTTTTATGTTCGAAGGGTCGCTTTGAGCTGTTCTTTTATAACGAACTGCATCTGCTCACGTCAACATTGAAACTTTGTACTGAATTGTTTTTAAAGTGGGACGTATTGCCATGGAGAATTGTGAGAATGTAATTTGATGCTACTTTTGCTGGCTTCCGCAGCAATGTACCAATCCACAATAATCCAATCTATTACACTTTTCACGGACGAAGCAAACTTTTCTAGGGATGCAATTATTAATTTCCATACTGATCATCAATGGGCTAAGGATGATCTTTGCGCGATTGGACAATCAAACCATCAGCAAGCTTATTCCTGCAACATTTGGCCTCACATTGTTGATGATTATTTAAACGAAGCGATGTTTTTATCAGATAGATTAAATGGGCCAAATGATAGGAATTTCTTTTTGGGCAACGTTGCGTTTGAAATCAGCCTTGGCGTTAGGCAATTGGGAAGTTTACATTGCTGCCCAACGTTTAAGCATAGCAGATCTAATAAACCGACTTAATAACAAATCGTATTTATTCTTTCTCTTTTAATAGAAATTGTTGTTGGTGATTAGCAATTTTTCACTTCTTCAACAGAAGTTCATAGGACCTTTCTCTATATATCGTATTGGTAATGTTTGGTCAAGTAATGTGATCCACCATTTTAATACATACGGTTGGTAGTTCGCATAATGTATTACTGTAGATTAAAAATTTACATTCTTTTATTGCGGCAAGGCTCATATTTCTCCGACGGGTAAACATACACAAAATACGCACATAACACGGACATTATTCCGTTTATAATTCACAAAAGCTTTCCATTCCTTTGATTGGCATAAAATCGAATGAAATTATATACGGATCGTTATGCTGATTAAACGACAGCGCACAGAATAAAAATCTAATCCAGTAAAGTGCCCCGGGGAGTATTGGTCTCCATTTAACCAGAGTTTCGGGTGAATTTTTGAAGTAAATCCCCGAGCTTCGTAGTGTTTCAACCCCCTCTCCCATTCCGAACGTGGATTTGGGTTAATTGTGTTCTTTTGTTTCTTTTTTCGTTCAATTATTAAGCGTGAATGAAACATTATCTCCGGATGGTACGTTGCGTTACGTATAGGTAATTTATTATTGGCCTCCGTTTCTGCAAAATGAGACGGGGCGAAAAAAAAAAAGAACGAAGCTAAAACACGAATAAGCTTTCTAGTTTTTCAGGGTGTAGTTTTCTTCGGTCGCATTTCAAAAACGAAGGGGGGAAATGCCAGACAATGCCGCTATTATTCTTAATTATTTCTGGCGAATGTCTCGCCGCTAATTTGGAAATGTATTTGCAGCTTTAAATTTCGCCAGATGAGGTTTCTGGTGCGTAAAGTCCGCCGTTCCCAAGAAATGGTACATTTTCCGCGAAGTAAAGATGTTTTTATAGGCGTTATAAATCGGAGTTACTCAGAATCCGCATTTTAATTAAGTGAAATCGTGGCGCTCTAGAAGCTATGTTGCGGTTCGTTAATGCGAAAATGCTCTTAAACTTACCTTTCTATAATAAATGCATGATAACGTCTAGACGTTCCCAAAGTTGGTGTTACGAACTACGTCATAAATTAAAACATATACAATGGATATTTTGATGAGACATATATTAGTGTTCATTGAAATTAAAGACATAGCATGTGAAATACGTTGACAAGAATTGGTAGCGGGTAACAACAGATGCATATAGATTAGCTGTGAATGTTTATAGACGAATATGTATTTTATAAATTCAGCCGTTTGATTGTATCGCGGAATAATAAGATTCAAGCCACTCGACGTATGGAAAAGGGACACGAGCCCAACAAGAAACTTTAATTCGTACACTCGACGCTCATACAGTGTTTGGATTGTTTGTTGTTCAGCAGAGGCGATTACTGTTGTTGATATTCAGGATTATTTAAATCTTGTCATTTTGAATTAAATATAGTCCTAAAAGCAAACATTAATAAAATAAAAGATTAGCTGGAGATAGATATTACGAAAGAGTGGAAAACAAAAGTTGTGTACAGAAGAGCGAGGTCTTCGGTATTAACATTTTACAAGTCGAGTAATGAATTCTTTATAGTAGCGCCGTCAAGTTCCGTTTTGTTAACTTGGAAGTTTTAAGCTGACTGCGTCCCTCAACATAGGACATATCGGTAAGCATTCTTAATAATGCATAGTACTTAGTAACTTAGTAAATAGGGGAAATATCTCGCGAAGTTCTCATTCAACGATTTTAGAAAGGGGGAAAAACTTTATTTTTGAGATAAATGATATACAGCGTCACATGAAGTGTGCAACACATAGGAATTTTTTTTTTAATCAGTGTAGGTAAATTTTGGCTTTGCCGTTCTGTTTCAGTGTTCAATCTTTTAAGGTGTCAAATAATTTTCGGCAACCCTGTATATGTATAGCTTTTAAGTTTTGCTAATTAATCAATTTGCAATTTGTGTAAGGAATTATTATGAAACTGCTTTGCTTGTGCGCATCAAGAACGAATCTTAGGACGTCATAGCTAAGAAGCGTGAAGCTTCGCTGTATAAATTGCTCAGATTGTCGTTTTGGCGGACTTAAGTCCTGTATATCGGCATTTATATGCAGGCAATCAACGCCGAACGAAGTCTGGGGGAGGCAGTAACTGTGGAATATTTCAAACCGTTTCTCACGCCAACAGCCTTCAGCTGCTTTAGCAGGGACCACAGTTAGAAATTGATGGACGCAGCGCTCGACACCGTAGTGAATCATTAACTTCACTAAGTACGTAACATCATAATTAATTCAAACATTCACGTCTTGATTACTTATTTCATCAAAGTAGATATTCTAACAGATCCAAAATTAATTCCTATGCAACATCTACGAGCTGGATTTGTGACTAACTTCGTGTATACTGCTAAGTTATTAACTCACCTTTTGTTAAGTTAAAAAGCTAGCTTTGATTCTTTGCATTTTGCGTATAGCGAGTGTTCGACAGTAGAGAGAACTCCAGAGAAAAGACACGTATCGTTGTATTTACAAAATCTATTTTATTAGATACGTGAGTGAAATTATAAGAAAAATTGCGTTTAATGAAATTTGACTGGTAGTGTATGTAAATTTTATTAAATGCTACGTAAAGACAATAACAGAAATACGAAAACGCTCACCTTCTAATTGTTTAGGCGAGATTTAACCAACGCCGTCCCAACAATTAAAATTAAGTTATAACACTGACGAGCGAAGATTAAGGAATATCTTGAAGTTCGCGTCAGATAAGTTCGGAATGCCTTGCGGTATTGGAATTTCGAACGAAACGAAAGAGATGAACAACGCCACTTCAGTACACAGTTCAACATACATACGTATGTACGACGGAGAGAAGCTTAATCAAAATTGACATTATTCTAAAAGATATTAAAACAGAATGTGGAACGTAAAGGCGTAAATTTAGGTTGGCAACGTTGCCTTGTTGCCAGCCCGGAAAGGTTTACCCTGGCGATATTTACAATAACTACATATAGGGCGGCCTCGACTAAAAGCGGTGGGAAAGCGAGCGGCATGCTGTATCGTAAAATTTCCAGCGCAGGTAATGACGGGGAAAACTAAATTATAAAATATAAGATGTAGCTAAATGTGCCGGGCGTAGTAATTGCTAAGTAGCTGCGACGCGCGGTGTCTTGGTCTCGTTGTCGAGATTTTCGCGTGACTGTGCAACATACGCTGAACAGGCAGAGCACCTTGTTTGTGGAAGGTGGAGCGAATTTCTGCGTTATTATAACACGGTGAAAGTTTACGAGATACGGATTTTTTGCCCGATACATTTTTAATTAAATCGTTAATTAAGTTTTGATAAAAGGGTGTATTTTCCTGTCCTAATAAAAGACTTACAGATCGTCTTACGATCTGCAGTTTTATATAATATTAAGTCATGGTATGTTACATAATTACATTGGAGCGATGTTTGCGTAAATCTGCAAATTATGCAAGAATAAAATATTTTTTTATTTTCATACTGTTTGAAGATTGGACGTACGCTTACTTTTCTAGATTCAATGTTGCAGCAATCTTAATGAACAAATAATGAGAGAGAAACATATTGATAACAATAAAAAAATCAAAGATCAGGTAAATATACGGGAACGTTATGAGTCAATATTCGGTCAAAAGTGGAAAGCGTTCACGTAATGCCAACGTTCATAGCTGCCAACGTTGTGTCAAGCGATCTGTCATCGGCAGCCAACGTTAGCCAACCATTCGTGCTATATAGGTCATCAGTCGCGGCTCTAATCTTTACTAAAATCGTGCGACGTTATTAGTCGAGTTTCTATTGGGAGCAACCGTTAGTTTAATTTTAAGTGCTTCTCATAGTATTGTGTAGAAGTTGTTATACATTCTACAGCGGCTAATTTTTCAATGCATCTTACACTTGATAATGTATCCTTTTGTTATTGTCTCGTATCGTTGGGCACAACTATAAGGAAATTTTGTAGGTTCCGCCTATGGCCAATGAATCTTTATTGCCTTAGTTATGTTGAATCTATGATGGATCGATCTCACGACAAACCGATTTAATTACATGTTATTTAAGGATTTTCTAATTCTGCGTCATTGGCAGAAAAGCCGTTTTTTATACGTTGTATGATCGTCTAATTCCGCCGCTAAAACATGGTCTTTTACATAGTTCCTTTGTACATTTCCGTGTATAAAGAAGTTTTCTTACACTTACCGAAATCAACGTTGGTTTTTTAAATGTTACCTGAAATCCTTTCATAACTATAACAATTCAGTACGTCGGTTATATCTATTTGTATCAACATGCGTATGTTTTTTAAGAGTATTTTTGAACAAATATGTTAATGTTAATCTCTATCCTAACGTGATATTTGCGCTGCTATTTAATTTAGACTATATTCAGAATGCAGGTAGATAATCATCCGAAAAGATAGAAATATCTCAAGCGGAGATATGATCGCGGTTAATCCTTAACGACCTTACCGGTTGTAAATAGCGTAATTACATAAATTCGAACAGTCCTCCCCATTTATAACTGGCAAACGGTCCGGCACTCCGGCGTAATAACACGGATAATTCAATTCCCCCCCACGTTATGTGTACCATCTACAACTGTGCGTACATAATTTACGTCCGGTGTCTTTTGTCGACGACAAAAAAAAAAACATACACACAGCAAGTTGCAAAACGATGATCGTTTAGTGCCTGATTTGTTTTAACAGGACGCACGGCTGCCCTCGAGTGGTTTCGGTATTACGTTGTAGCCCGTATACAGTACGATACTTAACGGAAAATTTTATGTTTCGCAGGGAAGTTTTGCGAACAAAGAGGAAATTACTGTCATCAATCATACGCGGGGAGAACGACGAACATTATGCGAGCGGCGCAAGGGGGGTACATGGAGAAAGGTAAAGTTTATTAGACGCGGAGAAAGTAACTACCTACGTATGTATTTTCCTCAAAACCGGTTTTAAGTTGAAATTACGTATTTACTGTGCGACTGCATTGCCTATTTGCGTGTTTAATGATGGAAGCGTAAAAATAAATTGACGCAGTGCGGACCCGTAATGAAACGTAATTATTTTATTAAAATTTTGAATGATTAATTACGCTACGTGTCGTGACAGGTGCAGACTAAATCGAGCTTATGTAAATACGAACCGGAATGGTAGTTTTATTATGCACGTAGCTATAATTAAAGTTGTCACGGCGAAATTATGTTTTGGATGTAATTTGGATTAACTGACAAACAATTATCAGATCATCATGTTAATTATTTACGGTTGAACCTATTTAATGTTATCGGGTAGCACTAACGGCACAATGCTGTCCATCTTTCGCTTCCTTCTCCTCTTCTTTTCTTTACAATCTTTGAAAACGTTTGAAAAGGAAAGTCGCAGACATTAGTGTACCGTGGTGTAACCACACGTT
Source organism: Oryctes rhinoceros (assembly GCA_020654165.1). Taxonomy (NCBI): domain Eukaryota; kingdom Metazoa; phylum Arthropoda; class Insecta; order Coleoptera; family Scarabaeidae; genus Oryctes; species Oryctes rhinoceros. The sequence continues at coordinate 10,236,312 of JAIOKQ010001009.1, read as the reverse complement.
TCCCGAATAAACTGGTATTCAAGAAACTTAGTAACTAGATTACTTCTCGGTTTGCGCGGACTTACAGTCGTAAATTTCGGATACGCGCGTGAAACTTACAGTGCATACGGTGGATATGTTCCTTCAAGACCATGAAATATGAAAATCTCTTGCAAATTGATAAATTGCTTAACCGAAGCCGCTTGCATATGCCGGTATTTCATACATTAATATTTCTTAATAAGAGATATCTTCTTAAAAGCAGGTCTTTCCGGTTAATACTCCTTGAAATATCGTTACAAAATTGCGCCATATACATACTAATCCTGCAACTGCTTGACCTCTTTTAGACGGGGAGATGCAATTGCCCAAGACCCTATACTACCAGCCGTCCAAGATTAATAACGCTATTACGCTATGCGCGGGACCGTCGTAGGTACGCGTGACGTAACTTTCGCGAACCGAGCGCCCTCTGACGATGAAATATGAATAATTTACCTTCTCAATGGAGCGTATTTTGTTTATGAAGCGAGATAACCCGAAAAGTTAAAACATTAGATCCGAGCAATCAACACGGTTGATGTATGAACGTTGCCATAGGTGCTACGGTTACGGAAATTTACCTGTCCTTTAACCGGAGTTTATGGCCGAAGGGCGAAACGAAAATATGAGTGTTTTTGTGAGTGATTTATTGGAGAATGCGGCAGGATTTTCTGAGAATGAATTGAAGTTAGGTAAATTTAATACGAACGTGTAGATGTGTTGTTTAACATCTGACAGTTTTGATTTATATGGACGTTCTAATAAAAAGATTGTTTTAGCTACAGAGACATGCATAACGTACAATAAGAAAACAGCTTTTCTCGCTGTGGATTACTAAAAAGGTTCGGTAGAGGAGTTATGTGCAGCATAGCAAGGATTCAGGTCATGATAAAATTTTCCCGAACAGCTGAACAATAACATTTTCTGCAATTCCTCGCTGGCTAAGTAACAGATTTTTATTCGAGCAAAGCAAAAAGGGCTCGAATTCATCGCAAATAAAATTAAAATCAATAAGAAAACAGATTACATACGAGCATGTGCACGTATACAGTTTAAAATGTATATAGAGAAAGTTCTTTACGTGATACAAAGCTCTTTGAGCAAGCGATACAGCTTCATTTTAAGTTTATTTGAGTGTACGTGTTTTAACGACGCGGTTAAGCGGGTGAGTTGTAAATTTTGAAGCACTACACCCTCGGTCTACATTGCTTTTTTCCTTCGAGGAACAGCTAATGTAGAATATTGAGGTCCTCTTGTCGAATAACAGAGAGTGAAAAGGTTCCAAGTTTTCTCCCACAAAACAAGCGCATTCATATATAGAGGATACGGGTAAGTTTAGTATTCGATTGCCTTTTTGGAGAACGAAGAGCAAAAAAAAACAACAAAATTCGAAGCGCATTTTTCACATTGTCGGGCACCATCTTTCAACTATTAAGTACATATAAGTTGGGCTGAACTAGAGACGGTTCTTGAAGTATTTCGTTACAACATTTTCAATTGTATTGTGGTATCCCTTTTACTAGGTTGGCGCTCTAGTATTGTTTTGATTGAGCATGGTCTTTCTGGTTGACGTCAGCGCATGACAATTGAAGAGGTATTGTTTAGCTCTTCGGCTAATCCCATCTTGTAAGGACTTTTATTAAGCAGCAACGTTCAGAAGATTCAGTCACAATCCCAATGGTCATATGAAGATATGTTTTAGATAGTATCTCGAGTATCTTAATGGCGTCCGCTGGTTCGAATAACATAATGTGACTTTTGTGTTGCAGCGGAAGAAGATGCTGGACTATCGATACAGGCGGTCGAATGGAGGGTTCTGGACCATGTATTATTACAACAGAAGTCCTCTTCGCCAGTCCGCTGCTTCATTGCCAGGATTTCTCTTTTATGCGGTTATTTTCCTTTCTATTATCTTATATATAAATGCGTGCGTTGGAGTTGTTGCTAACAGTTGCTAACTATTATAACAGAGGGTTTTTATAAGTTTTGCAAACGAAGACGACAAGAAGTCAAACATTCAATTGAATACCTTTAAGCGCTTGCCGGTAGTCAAGCGAAAGTTCCCGTAAATACAAGGACTTCGCTACATAAGGAAGTAACCATTTATTGTTTACTGATATTTATATGGAATTGCCTGCTTGCCACAATACTTTCCGCTGTCTACGTTGTGACAAGCAGACAATTCCTGTTTTATCTAAATAGAACACCCGTCTTTATTTGAAATATTTCCCAGTAGGTGTATTATTCACGAAGCTTCACGGCCATTTTCAAAACTTAAACACTGCGCAAAAGTTTCCTCCCGATATCCCATCGGCCCTTTCATATTTCTTGTTAGTCCTTCTAGATTTTAAACCGTTCCCACGTAACCCTATATTCAAAGAATTATTAAAACTTCGTCGAAATTACAGATCTACTTCTAATCTATTTTGAAATTTCAATATGACGCGAAATTAGATTCCGAAAAAGTTATTATGGAAGATGTCAGATGGATCTCGCGCAGAGATCGCAGGCCTCATTTACATGAACTAATTTAAAGTAATATCGTTTTCATGTTGATGACGAGCAAACGGCTCTGTTTTTATCTCTCCAGGGGGCGCGCGTAATTACAATCAAAAAGCCAATGAATTTTTACGGCTCGAATATAAAAATTACACTTTACACTCGGGAGGAAGCACTTGAAAAAGCGAAAAAGATGAGATATATTGAGTTTTAGGTAACACTGCGCCGGGATCGCTACAATTCAAGCTTGAAATTTTAAAATAGCATGGGGCGCCGGGGAAATAACGAAGGGAGCATTCAAATTTATTCCTGCTTCTAGAAGATATAGGGATTAGATCTTGATTAACCCCCACGTTCTAAATTAGGGAGCGTTAGATGTTTAAACTTTTCAACTAATAAAAAAAAAAAAATAAAAATAAAAGCACCGCTTTTGCCACGATGCGCAAACAAGATCTTCGACCGCAAAACTGTATTCACGTCCCTTTCGGTGTACTTAGCTATTTTTGAATCTTAGTTACCAAGTGTCGCTTTGTATTCGTTAGCGTTCAAACAACAAGTCAAAGGTAATTGATCTAATGATATAGCAACCCCAATAGATCTGAAACCGTCACAATGGGATAGGCGAAGAACTGCCTCGTTATATATTATTATTGTTATTTGAGGAATTAAGTTTTCTGCAGGAGGTAGAACAGAGCGCAAACCTCTTAGTTTCGTCAATAACGTGGGAGGCGATAAACTATCCGTTTTATATAAAATCGATTACTAAACCTACATACATATATGCAAATTTACTCTCTCTTGGGTGCCTAAATCCTCTCACGAGGAGATCTTAATTAAGTATTTTATAGGGGTCCGCGCTGCCAGCGTCTACTCCGCTAGGCACTTTAATTATTAACAGACACGGACGAAATTATTCGCGAGTGCGTTCCCTTAATGTTATCTCTGTTGTTACAAGTTTCAACAATGGACCGTATAGTATCATAGATTACAGGATAACATGTTTAAGGGCGGTGGACCCAACTCGCTCGATAGGATGGTATCGACTTTGGATAAAACTTTATTAAATGATGTGGATGTCTTGTTCATGGCACAGCGTGGGGTTCTTATTAACGCGAAGTTTCGAGGGGAACGATGATCTATACCATCGGATAGACGCTTAGCTCGCAACATATTTCATGGTATGGAACCGCTATTGACCTATAACTTAATTAGTCGCTGGTTACTGTAGTTTTCATTAAAATTACATCAGAGCGAAATTAGATAGGATTCTTGATGCCGGCGTGTAGTTGCGGTAATTGGAATTCGATCCTTTGAGGGTGTACTACTTGCTCTGTACGGAGATTGTTTGATAAGTACACACACGTAGTTACCGTCGATCATTGTCGTCAATATTCATTGCAACGCAGTCGGTTTCCTAATAATCAATTGAATAGGAAGACAATGGAAGCAGTATAGACATTGTTGTCAAGCGTTATGGAATTTCTGAGTTAAAACAGTCATTATTTTTCTTTAAATTTTGTTATTTGATTTTCTGGCTTGATCTTTTTTTTATTTTTGACATTTTCTGGTAATTCGACGTTTGTAATTGTTGAAGCTGGTAAATCAGTGTTAAAACACTTGTTTCGTGTGTTGAGAATTTCCGAATTAAAATAAGGCTTTTGCATTTTATAATTAATCTGACTAACCTTTGAACATCGAAAGCTAGCGATTTTAGAAAAGAGGTCGATTTAGGTTAGAGCTAAGCACCTGCATTAAGACCTTTTCCCTGAGGTTGATCCTTTACAAGCATTGGTTTTAACTTTATGGAATTTTCGATATATTATTGATGTAATCATCCATTAGAAAATTATTAATATTCACCGCAGAATATTATCCAGTTTTCATCTTCAATCAGTTTACTTTTCTTCTCAGTTCAATCGTGTACTCGTTTCACCGATGAAAATACTTAATTAAATATATAATGAAACTGCGTGTTAAAATATAGAAATTCTACCAACGTAAAAAATTACAGTATTGACCACTTAACCAACTAAAAGCATTCAACTGTACTAGTCAGCAATAGCATCACGCCTCTTCAATGTCGTTCAGTTCGTTTCGTATGCTCAGATAAGCTGCATTTTGTACGTTTCCTGTGACAGAAGACACTTCGACACCGCGCAAATGCATTAGGATTAAACATTTGCGAAGGCTTCAAGCTTTTGTTTAGAAGTTCCATCAACTCAGAACGGATAATACGTTTATATAATTTAGTGCATTTGCGGATCTATCGATTGAATCCTAAATTACGATTGACATCTAGCTCTTTCGCCACGTATGCATATAAGTGGATGTTGTGCATATATTTGGGAGCTGTATAGAACGCATTTTCAATGGGCTATAGCGATGGTCTTCTTTTCTTAAACCTGAGCATCTTTAAATTGTTGCTGCTTCCGAATAGACATTCACCATCAGCGAATCGAAGAACTATTCCTCCGCTTTGTATCCTTTGCTTTGTGGGAACGTCAGAATGGTCCTTCTTTAATTCTGCAGTTGCGTCTCGCGAGGAATTGCATCGATCGAGTGAAAATAAAATAATCTTAGCTAGTAAAGATGGAGTATCGATATTGAAAACGCCAGAAAACTAATTATCGTAATTTAGCTTATGCACACAATATTTCGTTTTGCTACGTCATAATTTCCTATTTAACATTACATGGGAGGCATATTAGCTGCGTCGCAGTAATATATCAACGATGATTTCAGTAGTGTTTATTCTGCCTAGCTCCCGTTTAGGCTTGTTCAGCAACTTCAGCGTTGCTATAGTCGGTGATGTTTATAAATAATTAATTGTGTACGCAGTTTAATTAATGAGTTGCAGTCTGCGTATGTAACAACATCCAGCTTCCACGCTATAGTTATAGTTAGTTGTACGGTCGGAGGATATTCTATGAACATATACATACATTATAATCAACCAAAACAGTATATCGTATTTGTATTTTCAAAACGGGCGCGCATGCTGCAAGCTATATGCATACAGCACATAAAAAGATGCATTGTAAAGCGCCGCGGGAATAATCAGTTTTAATAATTAGTAATTAGGGTATTATCTCTAAAATACATATAATATAACCCTAAATTCGTTCCGAATGCCTTGGTGTGCAGATATGTAGCGGTACGCACTTTATTCGAGAACAGAAGGATCAAATATACATTAGAATTGGCTCTTCCTTCTTCAAGGCTTTATGTTTTTCTTCGAAACGTAATTAGTGCTACATTTATGAGCTCAAGGCGGCCCTCTTCACGTAGTCTATTCATCGTAATCATTTGATTGGTACTGGAACCTATGGATTGCAAATCACGGTAGAGGACGTAGAGTAGGTTCAGGCGCACCTAGGAGGATAACTTCTCGCAGCACTGGTGGAACGTTATCGGCCGTAGAACATCATTAAGGATAGTTTATAGTATAATGCGTATGGGGTTCCGTAGATAACAGCTTCTATTGCGTGTTGATGTCCTGCTTCGCGCTTTAGTGCATTAGTGCTTGTGCTACGTCGCAGCTGAACATTGGTCTCTGACGGCCGGGCAAAAATATCACTACAATTGTAAGGAACATTATAAAATCAAATATGCTAGGCCAGCACAATAAGTATCTATTGTATGTACTTGTCTTTTCATTCAAAAAAGAAACTGCTTGGAAAAATTAAGAAGAAGGTTCAAATCCTATCAGTGTCTAACGAATTTTACCTGGATTTATTTTATACCATATAAATTATCTTTTCTCTTTTTTTTTGGTAACTACCCTTAACTAGAGGGTGAGCGGGAAGCACGTTCTTAGTTCAACCTGCACTCCACAAGAGGCTGGGAAATCATAGTACGAGGATCAAAAGAAATATCGTTTGCACCAGTTTTATACATCTATTGAAGGCGCATTTGGGTCAGTTACATTCTTATTCTTCAAATTGCAAAATTCCGCAAGTTGTCGAAATTTCATTGATACACCGCACTCCTCAAACGCGAGGTTTTGCCGCTTACGGTAAAAGGGGGGGGTTTAACAAATCAATCGGATCCGGTGAGTGACATCTTGGAACCTTTCATTGTTAGTTAATTATCTAATTATTGTATGATGCAATATTTCCAATTCCACTTCATTCACGAGAAAAATAACCCAATTACTTGAAGCGGTACACGTTACGCATAAACAATTACCTAATTTACGAAATTCCCGCGAACCAATGCTAGCTCATCAATTTGACAAATCCAATTCTGCGCTTCGATCCAGTGGCGCGGTGCGCGCGAGAGGAATATTTGGTACAGCTACCGGCACCTACACACGGATTACAATCAAGCCTACGGCATTAATCTACGTGATATATGGGGCAGGTTTGCAAGGATAAACAGATTCAAGCGGAGGATTGCTGCTTTTTGTGATGGTTCGCTGCGTGCTGACATTGCTGTTGTTTATGGTCAAACCTATTTAATTGAAACAATATTACAATTGATTGCTATAACTTGGTGCTGTTTGACTAATACGTAATTTAATATTTAACGAGAATTAGTCTAAATTCATCTCTATAAGATATTAAATTCTTTAATTTAACACGATCGTTGGTTTTGCGTAGTTTTCCGCAAATCTAACTAATTGTAAGATTTGCAGGATCTAAATGCGTGACGTCTATCATCTCTAATGATTGAAATGAAATTTGCAGAGAAGATTACTTTTTCGGGCGTAATTGTGCACATACTTGACAGACCGTTTCGAAGGACAATGATCCGTTTCAAACAGTTTTAAGCGCCACGCTTTAATTTGAACGCTTTTATGAAATATACGTATTTGCATTACTATCAACACGTGTACTGATTGAACGGTAAACAGGATTAGAGGCGTTCAATTTTATTTTTTTAATATTTGATTTGCGTTCCCTTCAGTTGAAGTTAAAATAACAAACTTTCCACGATCGACAAATCATTCGCTTTACGTTGCCTAAGCATACATGAAATTTACTTTGGGGAAGCTGCAACGTAACGTTCCTGCCTCAGCAAGATTTCCAATTCTTCTTGAACTATCTTTCAGCCGATAGGAGCTATGTAAATATTGATTTACTTGTATGCCGTATGTATAAGTTCACGGGCGAAGTACTGATACTCCCATTCGATGCGGCGGGGAATTGTTAGATGGAATAAAAACACCGGGAACCTCGTCACTGCGCGGCGGTGTATTTCCATGTAATTACTGAATTTTATTGAATCATAACATACTAATGGTTAGATAGATACGTACGTATTTCAGTCTATATCTGAAATTCGATGAAGATCATTTGCAGACGTAGAAATTGAAGATTTCTCTTAATAGCGTGCGGTTTCAGCCATTTATACATAATGTATTATTTTTGATGAAGTTTAAATAAGACATTACATCTGTGATATTAGTCAACTTACATGATTACAGTTAGATACGACTAATATTGAAGGAATAGGAAAACTTTATATTCATTTGGATGTTTCAGGAAACGAGAAGCCGCAATACGAAGGAAGCCATTGTTTCCTTTCACCACCACCGTCGTTGGATAGAATTATAACATAGTAGGCCAGAAAAGAAATTCCGCTCCCAAAATCGGGCTCCCAGCCACAAGATGGAAGATAATGTGCCTACTTAAAGTGAACTGGAGAGAAAGAAAAGATAGATAAACTTGAAATTATATTCAGCATCCGTTTAACAAAGCTCTGTATATGCTTTCTAGTAGAGTCTTGTAATTGTTATAAAAAGGCGCTCAAATTACGTAATTCAGCATTCTTCAGCTTAGATAAGACTAGTGCAAAAGACGGTGATTTCCAACCAACAATGTTGGTTAAAATTTCCGATTATGAAGCCAAGCATTCTTGGAGCGGATGACGCAACCTTACTGATCTGCTGTATAAACGACAATTTTTCATCAAAAATTATTCCTAAATCTATGGCAATGTTGTGTTTACCAAAAGTTAAATTATCCAGACTATGGATATACGTCTGTGGTTTAACCATAACCTTTGAGGATTTTAAAGCACATACACGCATAGTTCTTGGGCTTAAAGTTGAGCTTCTGCCTTCGTATTTAGAAGTGGATCGACGCGATATGTACCTCAGCGGGGCCGTATGCTCATTTAAATTTTATATTCCAACAGCGCTCCCACCGTATATCTGCATCAAAAAGAAAGTAGGCGGAAAGCACCGTAAGACAGCATCGTAGTCATCGGGATCAAGGTCAACACATAAAAATCCCAATAAACGTTACAAATGTTACTATCTTACTGTCAGCCGCTTTTTCTTCTTTATACAGCGCCATTTAGATAAAACACCAAATCCGCTACCTAATTTTCACACACAATCAATCGATCTATCACATCGAGAGGGTCCGAAACGTAAAACCTACCCCGTAATTTGTCAAGCGGTCCGTTCGCTTTGAGGGTCGTTCCCGGCCTCTAATTGCGTCCTCGCACTCGGCTAGAATTTCAGCGGGAAAGCTAAAATAGCGGAGATTCTGCATTTGCGGGGCTATTGCGCGACAGTCGTTAGGGCTACAATACCACGAGAAGAAGTAGAACTTACCGCTTCAGTATGTATAGGATGCGCTGCGAATAGGAGACCACCTAGAGTGGCGAACGGCGGTTTTAAACCCGCTACACACAGACAGACCTTGGTGAATAGGATGCAGGCTATGGCGTGTAGAACTATGTTTGTTGTGTGAAACCATGTCGGTTGTAAACCGAAGCAGAGATAATTGGCCCTGAAACAAAGAAAGGGAACGTTTTAATAAGATTCCGTTGAGACGATTGCATATTTAGGCACGTTCACTTAATAAAAATGATGCATTGTCAAGTGTATGTTAGTTTCACAGATGGCTCGATTAGATTTATTGATCTACTATGCTTATTAAATAGTGCGAATTAGCAGTTATTTCAGGTGCCGTAGTATTCTTACTGTTGCGGGCATTCGCACCAATCAATTCCTGTAGCTACTGTAATTTTGGCCTTCAGTAATTCTTGCAGCGTTCTGAGGTAGCCTTTGGTGTCGGTTGTTCTTGGTAGTCTTGATACCTTTATGTAACTTTAAAATTTTCCAGCGTCAAGCCTTCTTTTCGATTTTTTTCGCCGTGTGGAATTTCTTACACATGTCGGAGAAAATAAGAAAAAAAGAATATTGCCTTCTTGTATGTGTGAGATAAAGTAATCTTTCGCAATCCTTTTCACATATATGAATCGGGTTATAAAAAAGACACATAAAATGAAAGCAATGAAAAGCCTATAAAAAGCGCGTGAAGTTCTAAGATGATTTCAGGTTTATTTTCCGAACCATGACCGTGTTACGTTGCAAAAGTCTTTAAAAGGAAAGAACGGACGGTCGGTTGAAATTGCCGCTAATAAATGATAAACTACAACAGCTGCCATATAATTAATAACGCTTTCCTATTATGTGCAAAACACGGTAGTAAAGACGATACGTTGAGGTAAAAACAGCGTTTCACCCCAGCGCTCAATGCTTTTAAATGCAAAACTTATCCGCGTAGCTTTATATTTAATTTTCTAAAAAATCAGCCTTCTCTGTTAGTGGCAATGATCGCGTGTGTCATTATTTCAGAACCTTGTAATTCTGGAGCAAATTAAAATAGCTGCTTTTTAATGTATTGTTTATCACGGCTTATTAAAGAAAGTCTTAATAAAATGAAAAAAGTCGTAGCGCACCAGATTATTTTAATATTCGATAAAGTGGATATCGCTTCGCCTCGTCTGATTCGTTTCATCATTTTTGATGGTATTTAGCTGAGCTTATTTGTGCGGAGATTTTACTCAAGTAAAGTTCAATTACTGAAACGAACGCGGTGTTTTGAGTATGTGGCGCTTTACCAGAAAGCGCGTCAGAGTTTAAAGTTAGTTTCTATTCTATTCATCATCTTTTAGCTTTATCGGGTTCTTTAATTTCGACGAGTCAACAAATAAACTACACCAAAGTGAATAGACCGCTCAAGGTGAACTAACTTCCGATTTCCTTCTCTTTTTAAGTAAACATTTTCTGATATTAATATAAGATGCATTACATCACTTGATTCTGCCAACTTGAATATTAACCATAATTTCAGCATAAAACTTATTCTTATTTCACATTGACCATTGAAAGAAGGAATTATTGATGAAACTCGGCGAGCATTCCACATAACGTTATTTACTCACTTCTATCGGAAATATCGACTTCAAATCCTTGAACAGGGAGCGCAAATAAACCGTTATTCCCGACGATGGTAGGCTTCCTGACGTTTGGGAGGTTTACGTAACATAAATTTGGGAAATCCGAACGACCTAACCATAAAATTTTAATTCCAACAACGGATCAGCATCATATTTCTAATTAATCCCGCGAAATGATCTCTATTCTATCGTCTCAGCGCGCCCGGTATCTATGACACGCCTTGTCACGTAGATTTAGGTGCTTGTCTTTGTCGCTCTCACGCTCCCAGTGGTTAAAGCGCGCGCCGTACGGGGCAAAACGAGAAATAACGACGGCAATATGTGTATTTAGGTTAATTCCGAACGGTTTCGTTGGGGTATAGACTACGCACGTGTTGCCCGCTGTTCGAACGTGGAAGATTCGTTTCATTCCCGACGTAATTAATGTCAACTTCGTAGAATTTAGTTTCGAGATAATGGTGGCGTATGTGCCGGGTAATATGTCGGGAATCATAATGAGGTGTTTAAAAATTGGTAGGATTGCTATTCAGCGCGACTGAATTAAGCGTTATTCGCTCAAGCGATGGGAGGGTCGCCCTTTTTACTTTAAAGTTAATTGGTAGCTGTTACAGGGAGAATCCTGCGTGATATAGGGTATATGTTTCCAAACATTCGTGAAAAATAAGCAAAGCACGTGTTACATTCATTTTTTATGCAGAGAAACCTAGCTAGTTTAAGTTAGCGAAGAGAATATTGTAGCTTCCTGCCGAAAATTTAAACGTAGGTATTAATTCCTCGACGATCTCAGACATTGGACATTGCCAAGGCGAATTTCGAGAAAAAGTCTTAACGTGCGTACATTAAGATTGCTTTAACTCAAGAACTCAAACCAACTGATCATTTGGTACGTTTCACTTTCACTAATTAGGTTCCACAGATACTTGAAAAGAACCCTTAACTTAACGAGACACTTATTTTTAACCACGACGCTCATTTTTTGCATAATTAGGTAAAACTACCGCATCTGGTCTGGAATTCAGACCGAAGCAATTCATGAAAAACCATTAAATTCCTTTAAATTGATGTCCCAAAATTTTGCAAAGCCGCTTCATTTTCGAATTGAGATCTTTGAAATGCCCAAGGATGTTTCAATCTGGCGATATGTCACACTTGATCAGTTGCTGCACAACAGCGATGTAACTACTTTGGTAACTTCTGTTTTCCACGGCTCTGTCCTGGGATCAGTGCGTGCACGTTGGAATTCGTAATAATGGTCGAGAAATGTTGTGCTTCATTACCAAAAATGCAAATCAACTTGGCGTTGAAAGTTGCTTTGGACTTTGGAGAAACTTTGAACCTGAATCTAGTAAACGTTAAAATTTAAGTTAATTCTTACATGCCACGTTTCGTTGGTGGCGGCTATGTATAAAACTAGAAAGGTAACCTTCATAGATAAAGGAGATAATAACTAAATGCGTTACGTATCTTCAAAATTAATTTATATCAGCACCAGCAGTTTCTTTAATGTTGTGATAATGACGTCGTTGTAGTACTTGCGCTTTTGTCGACAGCGTGGTTGATGAATGCGGATCACGACATAATTCGTTAAAAAATTGTTACACTCCATACATAAAGCATTTTAATATTAACCCGTGTAATCAGCGAAACATATTTTACCCGCCGCGAATGGTCGTATATTACGATGTTCATTTCGCATAAAACGAAAGTTGCCGTTATTATTAAATTTGTTTTCCCTCTTTGTTCGAGGTCTGACATTTTTATTCGGCCATAACGTCGGATCCATCAACCATAATGATACAGAAAATCATCCGCGGCAATTTATCATTGTCATATTAAATGTTTCATCCGCCAGCGCCAACCCCCGCGCTTTAACTTTCACTGCCATTGCGGAATGGTACAAAGGGAACGTTTCGTTCTCTCTTTTTTAATAACGCATTCGGACTCGCCCATCGATTCACGTTTAAAATGTTTTTAATGTCGGAAGAAGAATAAAACGTTGTACTGCACGATAGTTCGCCTGAGTCACGAGAGTTTGAAGACGCCAACAGCGCCGCGGCATACCACAACTAAATAAATAAATAAATCATTCTACGTTTCGGTCGGAGATTTTATTCTTTTCTTTTTAATATCAGCCTGTCAAGTATATGGCAAATACTAAAGTAAAAGCATGTGTACCAAGAGGTACGAAGCTCTGTGTAGCATGACGATGTAGCAGCAAACATCCAATAATTTGAAAAGTTTAAATGTAACTATGCGGACGTAGTATTAATATATGTATGTTACATGTAATTCCTTATCTTTGTTATTTGAAGTAATGTTTCTGGGACATGCAAACATAATTCTGTTCCAAATGGTTACGCTATATACGACAGCGAAAAAAATATATAATCTTGCGCTTTTTTTATTGGTATTTCATATTTTGACGCAAGTATTCGATTGGTAACCAGTTGGAGTTCCATTCTGGCTATTTAAGAAACAAGTTAACATTTTAAAATGATAATGTAATGATATAACGACTGAGTTTTTCGAGCAAACACTAAAGTATCGGCATACTCCGCACCATACAAATTATTTGACCAATTCCGAATAAGCGTTTTGGAAATTCGTTGATTTTTCGATGTATTACTTTAACACCTTTCCAATAACGTGTAAGATTCAATTTCACTTTGTTGGATGTGGATTCTTTCAAATTTCCTTGTTTACTTTAATTGCAATTTAATCTAGTATTTTGTCTCGTCGCCACAAGTATGCGGACATCCATTGAAAATACCAAAGTCTAGAATATCTTAGTAGCTGGAGATTTTAAGTTAAACATTCATGAGGTAAGCCGAACAAATTCGCTAACGACAGGTGCTGCAGTCACGGAGAATTGCTGCTTTTGTCCAGAAGCTTTAGTGACAATTTAAAAGAAACATTCTGTCTGATGTCCTCGATTAAGCTCCGTAACCAAACCACTACGCTAAATCAGTTTCACATCTCTCAGCGACGGTATTGCAGGCATTGGAAAATACGCGAAACTTTTATGAGGGCCATTTGATTCCGCTCTATTTCTAACGCTATTTATATTTGGCGCGAGCGACGACGCTAGACTGTGCGCTACCGAGGCGAAGTAATCCAGGCCGGCATCAACCGCGGCGCAAAACATTGCAGCATTGTCGATTCTTTGCCGGAGTAATTGTTTCGCTACGGAATTTAGAGCGGATAACAATGTGGAAGCGTAAATCACGGATGAGATATTCGTACCATCTCGTCTAGGAACTTGGATTTTATTCCGCGTCTAAATAAATGAGATCCGCTGCGCTTTTAAATTGAACCTCCGCGTATATAGGACAACAAACCTTCCTTCGCCCGCGCGCACGCTAAAAGTGCGCTTATTGTTTTGCACCTCCGGAAGTCGGAAACTCGTCGCGAAATTTAATATTTAGCAGACGTGAATCTAGTTTGTTTGTATCTTTTTCGGATACCCGCTCGGCTCGACTGCAGCGTCACGACAGTTATTTTATCTCGTTCGGTAATGACTTGATGGTGTAGCAGTAGGAATCAAATCCTCGCAGAATTTAGTTAGTTCGGAGGAAGTTTGTAATTACACGTGAGGAATTACCTTCGATATGCATCTTCGCGACGGTAATTTGTCCTTGTCTTGGACGACGTTAGTTCCTGCCTGGTGTATTTGAATAAACTTTCCATTAGAATGTCGGAGGTAATCTATTCGATAATTTTTAAGAAGAATTTAAGCGGAACGTCGAATTTTATATATTTTAGTAATAAGGTTCTGAAAAGTATATAGGGTGTTCTATTAAAACGAATTGAAGTAACATAAGTAAACTTGGTAACGAATACGAAAATATAAGCATAAGTTGAACCTATTGAATCTATTAATAAAATTTCAATCACTATTACAGCATGAAAGACACTCAAGATACTGGGTGTTAAAGATATACTTACTCAACTTAAAAGTGGATAATGGTTACTAAGTTATAGCAAAGGTTATAACAAAAATTGTATTTATTTTAATGAAATCCAAGAAACTTAATATTTATAATATTAAATTTATGAATGGATTATATATTATTATTATTATTATTATATATTGAGTTAAGGTAAAGTTGCACATATTGCAATTATTGTAATATACAGAAAACAAAAATCGGTATTTACTCCAGGCGACATAGCCGATGCTGCAGTATACGAAGGCCGCCTAATAAGTATGAAATTGATAGGATATTAATTTTTCTCTATTTGAGCCAATAGTGCGGTAATCTTTCAAATCAAATTTTTACAATTTGATTGGTTAGGTAGTATTATGCCACATTTATTGATGTATTCCATTTAGCGAGTGCTACTTAGCCTTAAAATTTCAAATCAACAGTTAAGAACAGTAATGTTAGTATGCTTTGTTTACTGTTATCATGGTAACTAAACAATACTAACAACAGAAACCATTTGAATCCACTGTCCAAATGCAGGAGTCGTGTTTAATTCCTTTTATTTCTAAAGAAAATTTTCGTGTAAATTTCGGAGAGTTTGAAGGTCTTTTAATGCCATGTCTAAATAAAGCCGAATGTATCGTTTAATTTTGTAAATATTCGGTCGAAAAAATATTCGATTTTCAGAGCTTGCGATCATTGGTCGTGTACACCTAGTCTGGGCGTTGCACATGGCCGAGCAAGGTTTAACTAACCCTAGCGGTGATTTGATCGCAGCTGTTAGTTCTAGCCCTAGAGGTAGTGTCGGCCATATTTTCTAGCGAAGGAAAATTCTGGCAGTTTTACTAACGTAACGTGAACTTTGAAGGAATGCTTGAGCTTTATTATAACTATTTTATAACTATTTTTCTTGTGTAGTGCATCCTTTAGTTATTCTGAAGGTAAAGCAATGCAAGAATATGTAATATTTGGGTATTTATTGGGTAATTTAACATGTTTTTCAAACGATTTACGTAGCTAAACAACACATAAGTGTCCGAAACCTCCGCACCACGCAGGTTTATTCATTATATAATAATTAATCTGGGGCGGCCGTTTCGAGGACACGATTGGTCTTCATCATTGCCGATGAAGTTATTTACTAGTAATTTACTTCAATAGAAATGTAACTCGTTTTTTTTTGGTTAAAAAAAAATAGTCATGATCTGCTTGCCTCGAATTTATATCTTGTTAAATGTTATTTCTTATGCGACTTAATGGATAAAACACTGTGGCGATTACATTCATTATAGTTTGCGATCGAAGGATCAAACTATACAGAAGCTTTTGCTGAGGGAACTGCTCATCATTCTAATTATTATAGTATCTACAGAGACGAATAATATACTATTACTATAATAATATATTACTACTATTTAAAGTAAGTTTTGATTCATACTGTATAGAAAGTGTCCACTACTACGTCTAGCTTCACATGCATCAGTAAGGGCTTTTAAATCTTTAACTTTAACAATAACAAACTAAATAACAACAGCGACTTTAACAATAAGTTACCTTTGCGTCTCTGCAACTTTTTCGAAATCGAATTGCGTGCTGTTTTATTACTTTTATTCCGAACATAAAGCGGCTTCACGAACCGTCCTGAATCGCAAAACAATTCAATCGAATTACTTCATTAAATCCAATAAATGTAAAACGTTTCGTTAACGCAACTAGTTTGTCGACCCATTTCGAACTCACCTTAATTAATCAAATAGTTTTTGCGAGAACGCTCGACTAGAATCGCATCAAGAGATTTTTAACTGTTCGCAGATTTCTGACGGAGTTATATCGTTTAGATCGTATTACAAATTGATTTCCCTTGCAATTGTTAGTCCTGTTCGGCCGCGGCATATCGCTATAACACAATTTCAATATCGCTGAGCGTGCATACAAAGCGGAATATATTGTTTGGAAAAATATCGAATTTCGATAATAACGAGCTAAATCTGCATGAATAAATTTGATAAACGTGTAATTATTGTATGTTTATAACTAATCTTTAGCGCGTGATGTTTAATGAATTACATTGACTACCTAAAAGCTACGTTAATTAAAACCATATTTTGAAAAAGTAACAATAATAATACAGGAAGAATACCATCAATTTCACCCATTTGAAGTGGTGATAGCGCAAGAAAATTTCTTCTTGTTGCTTTATATAATCATTGATACAATTCGTTAATATTGCAAAATTTTATCGACTTAACAACCATCTATCGTTCTCTCGCTTTACGAATCAAAGATGAATTCGAGATTTTTCTCTGCATTTCTTTCAGTGAACGAGTCACGTCACAAATTAAACATTTATCTCTAAGGAACCGTTTGAACGGACCTTTGATTTATTATTTAGACGATGGCTGGGGCGGAGGAGTACATTTTTCATTCTTTTACCTCGTCACTAATTGAAAACTTCGTGCAGTCTCTAAAGGTTATTCCGAAGATTTCTATAATTTGCAGTTCTATAGATGTTACTCCTTCACGAAAACAACCCCGCATCGTCAAATGAATCAAACACGTTCCCTTCCATTTCCGTTCTACTCTAAAAGCCGACTACCATTCACCGTAATTCATTGTCCTAGACGCCGCGTTTGTCTAAACGAGACCGATTACAGTCGCTACTTTATTTAATACGCTACCGCGTCGTCTTTTCACGGTACGCTGAATGCTTACGGCACACTACATTGGCAACAGCCAACAGGAGGGAGCCGAGCTAACGCGGTTGACGAAAATGAATCAACCGTTAAGTAAACATTCGCCCTTGCTGCAGCGCGTGAGTTATGATCTCTACGTCGAATGTTCGCCGAAGTTTTCGTTGGGACTTTACATGGTGAGATTAAAAGCGGCATATTTGTTTTACAACTTTCACGTGCACTCGGAGATTCGAAGGTGTTACGTATGTACGAGCGACGTAGACGCCAAGACTTGCAAGACTCGCGGCTCATATGTTCGATACGTGAATTCTACATCTGAGATGGACTATACTTACTTGCATACATATCGCTCTGATACTCAAATCAAGAAAATCATTTTTCTTTAAATAATCAACTTTATTCTTAGAGTAACGATTCTCGTAGCTGCCTTTGCTTCAAATTTGCCGAATGCTGAGTGTGAGCATCTTAAGACGCTTTACGGGCGACCTGTAATCGGTAAAAGCTGTTTTGGGGATATGAAGCTTGGAAGGCAGAAATTTTCATCGAATTCACACGAATTCCCGACTCGACAAATAGTTCACCGGATGGAACATTCTGCGACAATTTTAACGACCTAATTCGGTGAAGGGATTAGATGCAATAGCTTTCTGTTCGTTTTAAAAGAATGTTTTAATTCGGCGAAGGGAATGGGCGTAACGATCTTCTTCTTTACAAAAGAATGCGTCGAAAATGTTTCACCGTCAAATTCGCCGGCGAATTTGTTTTTTGTACAAAAGAAGTAGAAAACAGGAAACTGTTAAACTACTCAGTGAACTCATGTCTATTGAACACTCCGTCATTATTAGATATTCACTGGCGTTATTTTTAGCAAACCGTTAAATTGACGAATAAATAAGAATTGAACATATACACGAGATTGCCATTAGGAGCCACGTATTTTCACATAATTTTCATGCTTCATAAAACGTGATCAATGAGCACGATCTTGGCCACACTTCATGCGCAATTCATTTTCTACAAGAGCCGGATCGTTGGCGGGCTGTAATATATCATTCCTTGCGCCACTGCGACTTCCTAAAAATTAACCACGGTAATGCATTCCGAAAGAAGGAACTACCCCAGATGCATTATCACTTAATTTGCTTTCCGCATCATAAAACTGCTGCACTCTATTCATTAAAAACTTCCATGAACTTACTGCGTTTTAATTTATGCATTTGTTGCGAATGTATTTTTGATGTATAAATATTCTGTTTGTATCGCTGGGAGTGCTTGAATCCTTGACGCCCCGTGCCGTAAGATGCCCGGGGCAAGTGCTCCTTTCTTATTAGAACTCGCTAATAGTAAAGCGTACGTTTTCCACGATATCAGCATGCGTTAACGGAACATTCAGCATTGCATTAGTTCGAAACGTTCTTACAGATAATAGTACTGATATTACATAAAATATCAAATATACGTTGGCAGACGAGAAGCTAACTAACAGAGGTTATCCGTACGTCCTTCACCAATTGTTTACAGTCAATACTAGCGGCACAGAGAGTACAGTTAATAACAAACACACGGCGATCTCTAGATAAGCACACCAGTGAACAACTATGTAGAAACTCTCCGGCAAGCAAATACAATCAAACTTGCCCCAGATTACTTGAGGAACCTTGAGATTGTCTACAAATGCCAACATTGCGGATTGAACTTGTTAAAGAAGTAATGGAGTTCTCTTTTAGTTCTACTATTAGCTTATGAATTTGCTATTTCACTATATTCTCTTTATTGAGCATGTTTAGCTATTGTATGGGCAAAGATTTATTTTTGTTTTAAGCTTTTAATGTTCTAAGATTATATTCAAGTATACAGGCTGTTTATTTTCCGCCGTGCGTCGGTATCGTTAGCATCTGGCCCCGCTAAAGTGGTGATTATAATTTAATTCGATAGAATGCTTCTTGGAGTTTGATAGCTTTGAAGTAGATGCTCGAACTGTACCGAAGATATTGATTTTAATAAATGTCACTGCCGAAACAAGTTTCTGGTGCTTCGTCATAGCATAATGAATAATATATGGCAACTCATTAAAAAAATTAAATAGAATGAATTAACTATGACAACGATTTCGGTGGCCATTTTGTAAACCCTAGTTGAAATAAAAATGTTTTTGATGCATCGCCGGAAACTCTAAAAAAATACTCAACCGAATGAGATATGAATCATCGGTGTAGCGGGTCGTATCATCTTAAGTAAGATCTGAAAACGTAATAATATACCGGGTACTCTATTAAAGAGATCAAACTTGCGTCGTGCACTGAATATAATCTTACTTTTTGCAGGGCTTGTTTCCGAATGTTTTCTATGAAAGGCGATTGTTACGTTTGAAATCGTTTTGCTATACCTCGTCTTTCATTTAACAACCTATACAAAATCAATATTTATACATTATAAAAGAGAGATCATTAAAGCAATTGAGAAGCTCAGATGAAGAAGGGGATAATCTACTACCAGAATAAAAATCATATCATTTAATAAGAGGAAGCATATCCACGAATCTGAATTCTTAATTAAGGAAGTGCCGTGAGCAGGGAAAATGACATTTCATAAGATAAGAGCGATTATATCGGCCCGGACGGGCTATTAATTAAGCGAAAGTACTTCGCACACCGCGCCATTCGAACTTGGACGAACCGTGGAAATCGAAGAACATCAAGCGCGAGCTTACGAATTGGAGAAAAGATATGAATAAAAAAAAAATTCTTGAGCCATGTCAAGGCCAACTATTATTACTACGCTTTATGAAACGAGATCTGTTTACATGTTGTTTTATTGCAAGATATGAGGTTTATGCTTTAGTAAGCTTTCTGGCGTTGTCTTATAGATGTTCTAGCAGACCGGTCTACGCCTGAAAGACTACTTATTCGTCTGAATCGGTAATACCAACTTTGATAATGTTAGTTATGCTGGCTAAAATTCTTGGATTTAGCAGAATATAATCAGCTCCCGCAAGAAGGTAGAAATGTAGAAATAAATAATTTTAAGGCACCTTTTGGATCCAATACTTAATGGCATGTTGCTAAAAACAACTTCTACGTTTCGGCACAATCCGAATAAGAATTTCGTACTGGTCTTTTGAGGTGATCGCAGGAGTTCATAATACGTATAGATGGATACTTAAACAGACTGGTGGATTGGCGAAATATTTCCAACACACTATCAAAGGAAAACTTGATCGCTGAGATGATGTATCTATACTTTTTACCACTCGTAAACATGCGTTTGGATTGTTGTACGACTCCCGAGTAGATTTTATTATTCCCATTTTAGTTTATCTAATAGCGGCGGTTTTATGCTTTTACTTGCTGACCCTAAATATTTAGTTTTGCCACGCGGAGGCTAGCATCCATATTTGTTTAAATAAAATGCTGTAAAATAGTACCAAATGAGTTTTTTATTTGATTGAGTATAGTAGATGTTTGTTAATCGCTTGACTTCGACTCAATTAAGTACTTGAGTAAGTACTCAAGTAAGTACTACAACTTAATGTAGGGAATATACGGAGGAAAACTTTGTACTCATTGGACCTCATTTATAAAGCACAAGTCTATTTACATTAACTTTTGTTTCGGGATGGCATCATATTTGTTTTTCCTTTCATTACTTTCTTTTTTTTTTTTTCTTGCGGCAATTTGTTCCAGGGGAAAGCCGGTTTCTGAAAGGGACTAATGGGATTCCCTCTTGGAAATATCAAAAAAATTGTCTCTGTAAATATTGTAAACTTATGAAAAAAAAAAAACACTTGAAAATGAACGTGCTTATTCAAATGTTCTGTATAAAATTAAAGCATAATAAGACTACTGCTTTTTAGGAATAAGTGTTATCGCAATATAATATTAATTTCTTTTGTATCGTTTAATGTTCGTAAAACTGTCCGGAATTGTTTGACGACACGCTAGATAGATTAGCTGTCCTATCAACGATTTGAGTATCGTTCTCTTTGAAATCTAGCGTTGTATATTGAAATTTATTGATCAAATAAACTGTAAACTATTCAATTCTAATTTGGTGAAGGTAATTCGAACATAAAATTTAATTTACGCGCGATATCAGCAGTTTACTGCTCCGCCGGATATAAATTTTATCTGAAAACTTGTTAGACGTGGAAATATAGTGTTTCCTCTGACTGCCGGCGCTACAAATTGAACTGTTTCTGGGCGGCAAGCGCTAGTCGTCTTCCATGCAGAAGAACAAAAGCGAGACAAATCTGCTAAATAACACATAAATTCACACCGAATACAGAGCTGTAAATTCAATACCGTAGGAAATATTGCGCGAGGAGAATCATTTCTTGTTGTAACGTCATTTCGGATGGGTATTTTCGCAATAAACTCCACGTAATATACCACACTATTACGCCATGTGGAAACGCGAAATAGCATTGTCGACTTTTACTGCATTCGTTCATAAAGCGTCTTCGAGGGAATATATTCCGTTTATGTCCGCTTCGTTGTCTTGTATTAAAATTTTTGGTGTTAATAGACGCAAATAATACGAGAAAAGGAAGTAGGTCAGATAGAGAAAAACCAAGGCAAGTATTGTGAGTTGTCGAAAGCTCTTGTTTGAAGCTTTTGACTTATTCTGGTAGCTGTAACTTGAACCTTACAGGAAAAGGTTCTTTTCATTCAGTAAGTTCAATGACATTGTTAATCAATTTTTTTCTATAACGTCTCTTAACGGAATTGGCTATATCTATAAATATAAATGAGATCAAAAGCCTTATTCTTTAGATATACAATGTATGTAGTGCTTTGGGTAGTTATGAACAGCTCTTAGATTCCAATATAACCATATCCATAGTTGTAACTCATAATAAGAAAACATCCGTTTCGAGAAAGTAAACGAGGTGATTATAAAATTCGAAAGGAATGTCCTTGACTCTATTAATGTTGACAGTTCAAAAAAGACATACATATCTCATAAGCTGAATAGAAGGATCTAGATGAGGATTGCAGTAAATATAGTTTTTTTATGTTCTTTTATGAAGTTCTAATTATAGAATTAGACGTATGCTCCACTTGCTGAGTATAGTAAGGCTTTCGTTAGTGAGCTTTTAATGTCAGCTGTATCTATGTATACCGTTTTCAAAGTTTGCTTGATGCGACTAAGAACGCTCATTAACACATGTGTCAACCATTGCAGTTGCAGCGCTCGTAAATCGCTGATATCCGGCCATCTGAAATTAACTAACAATTAAAAGTCCCTCGGCAGCCAAGTTATCGCCGCACATGCACAGATATTTAGCCGTAGTAGCAAAACATTAATTACTGATTAATTTGCCGTGCTAGAATAGCTGCGACATTTAATGTTTGAAAGAGTTTATCCACCTTCGCGATGCTAGTGTCCACCCCTGTATTTTTTAAAATGTAATTTATCTTACTCTTTAATTAAACATCTTGCTCGTTGTTAAAAATATGAGGCAATCTAATTTATTAGCACCCGAAACATTGTTCAACATTAGTCGGCCATGCGAAGTAAGTTATGCCGGCCAGGAATTTGTTGCAACGAAAATTAGAATGGCTTACATGGCTCAACCAGACGACGTTGTTGCTTCATTGCTGTGATCGTGCTGTGATATGGTCTTGTAGTAGCAAAACGATTTCGTTACATTCTCTTATAGAAATTGCGGCTTAATTGATCCCAAAATTGACACACTGCGGTTCAACAGCTCACAAAACAACACTACTCGAAGAATTTCTGATACGCAAATAAACATAATCATAAGATAAACAACTTTGTTAATATACAATAGTTTGATACGTACGTGTGTTAAGAATGTTTAATAACAAATTTGGGATAGGATGTACTATTTGTTGCAAAATTAATGTCATATCCCTTTAGACGTGATATTAAGCCTTTTTCCTTGTGGGAGGGGCCTATACGGCGAGCTGTTTCTCCTAGCGCTGATATTTGCATATTTTATGGCTATACATAAATAAATCTATTTTCAAATGAAATATACCCATATTTCTATATAGGTTAAATGTCATTGTATATGCGGAAGAAAGCCAAATATATTACCAAAATGTTTTTGATGAATTAAGGAGTGTCTACCCCATAATTTTAATATTCTAGTAATTGTAATATACAGGGTGGTAGCTAAACATGCGGCAAAAATTTAAGGGGTTATTCTTTGGACTATTCTAAGAATATTTTGTTCTATGATGATTTGTGAAGAACCTGTTTCTTTCGAAGATACGGGCTGAACAAAACTTGGGTGGGTCGTATGGGAAAAGTTACAAGGTAGTGACTATTGTCAAAGGTTGGTTGATTCTATCGAGGGAATGTGTAAATAATGACGGGCATTACATAAAATATTAGTTTTTATTTTGTTTATACATTTTATTTTCATTGTAACCGATTTCTTGTTATTTCTTAAAAGTATATTATTGTTGGGTTTTGTTGTTTATTTATATCTTTTGTTATTTCTTGTTATAGTTTTTTTGTTTTTTGTTTAGAGCTTTTATTTATTTTTTACTTTATGAATCTTGTTTATTATTGTTATTTTTAATAACTTATATTCAGAATTGTCTTATTTTTTTTTAATCTGTTTTTCCAATTATTCCAAGCTTTGTGCAGTAGCGATTCTCGAGATCCTTACTTGGTCTAGCTTATCGTGTTGATTATTAAAATTGCGAATAAATACAAATCAAGTACTTGTATGAACATGTTAAAGGCGATTACATGGGCTACGGGAGAAATAACGAACATTGAGGTAACATGAAAATCGGTCGATTGACATTGGAAAAAAACATATAAAATGTAATGCTTGCACAAATACGAATACATATATCTGCTGTTACTATCCAGGTATAGGATTAGTATGTGAGTACAAAATCAATTAATACAGTTCGTACTATTCCACACAGGACAGTATTAATTCCGATTTTCAATCTACTGTGTTTTCATATGCGGACCCATTAAGCTCCATTTTCTATGTTTATATCAATTATGCAAAACTCTAGCAGCACCAATTTCAGCATACAATAATATTCCTCCATTTTTACCGAGTAAATACAATTCGTATGTTTCGAAATTTTGTTTCGAATCGCGTTTTGATTGCGGAATATTTTTGGAGTAGTTCCTCCATACATTTATGTACATACGTACGTCACAGTGTGAAACTTAATTTTCACAATATTACTTCACCTTTGATAATCCGCTGTCTGTACATACGTCAATACATACGAGCTCGAATATTTTCGTGTATTGGTAATACGCATAGCGTTACATCCGGAAGGGGAAGGCAAGCAAAATAAACCAATATGTTTTACGAATAAATAATTAGAGATTTTCGAAAGCAGCACGCCAACTTCGATGAGTTTGCTTACTCGTTTATTAATTGTGCGAGCAGCATGTTTAATTGATCGGTACGGTAGCTACAGCGTTAATAATGCGATCCCGTAGTGCTCCTATTAATTGACTTAATACACCCTATCTTTCAGTCATGCAGAGTACGTTAACATTGTTTTCGTATATGGATATTGCAATTAAGGTAGTCGATGAATAGCGACGTCTTAGTTGCAATATCTATATATGACGCAACGAAGATGACTTCTATTGTTTGATATGAACGCACTCACATAAAACAGTGTATAGAAACTAGTGCTAATATAGGGCTCACCGTATCGATAGAATCGGTCGCCGAGAGGCAAATGAGCACTCGACGCCACGCAGATGATGATAAAATTGGTCCTTTGGCCAATCCTTTCTCTCCTCACATTGCATGTTCCATTCATATATTACAAATACACGAAATAGTTAAGTAATTCAACTCGATTTTTTAAAATAAAATGTTTGTTACCTTGACAATAGTAATAATCATACAGTGAAATATGATGATATAACAGGTTATGTAATTTGTAATGCATGATTGGATGTAGAAGACAAATAAATGCATCTACAAATTTTAGGCTGGTGACTAGTGCTTCTTGCTGTGTTACTGTTCTACAAGCTCTGCTTTATCTGAAGAAATTCCTCTCTACAAAAGCATTCAATGCTACAATGGGCTTTCATGTGACAAAAAAAAGCCAGCCGTATACTACTACAATTTAAGGCGAGGATGTATTTACGAAAGCTGATGTTTTTATAATACATTCAACTGTCTTCGTAGCTTGCGCTTTGTTCGGTAATTCCATGTGTTGTTTGCTTCGACTTTCTCTAGAAATTATTTCAGCTAAAAGTTATTTGTTGCAATCCTAACTTCGTTAGATACATAGGAATAGCTTTTCGCACTAAATAACCTTTCTTGAATCAAATAAACAGTATATTAGCGTATACGTGGGAACATATTTCTGTGGATGTGAGGAAGAAAAGGAATTAAACAGAATCATTAGTTCAATGCCATCAGAATGTAAGCTTTATCAAGAGTATACCATACTATACATAATTACATATTGTTGCATTGTACATAAAATATTTAATGACGTAGATAGAATTCTTGTATAAAGCGAAAATAAAGAATTGGTATAGCTCTTATATGTAGCCTTTGTTACGTTCTGCTACTTTGAAGAACAATGCCGTTAGTCGACTGCTTCTGTATATCTTCCCTGTCAGGCGGAAGGACCAATTGCTTACCTTTGGATGTATGCGTTTGCCCTAAAATTAAACGTTTGCCTAAGCACCTAAATGTGCAACGTTGATAAACGTGCCACCACCAAACCCTACCGGAGCATGAGGGCCAACTATGCTATACAATTCACGGCAATCCAGACGCCCTTATTTCATGCGTTCATTTATTTGATACACCACCTCTAGTATCTTACTCCGAACTGCTGTCTCTCATCAGATAAAAACGAAAGTTTATGCAATGAATAAGAGCTGTTATGCGTAAGTGAATGAGCCACGGATATTTATCGGCTTCTTCGCTTTTCTAGCGCTCGATCACGATACATGTGCTAGCGGTAGCTCCATCAGATGGATGTACACGTTATAGTTTAAATGGTGGTAAATATGAAATATGTGAATTTATACAAAGCAAAACAAACGAAGTATTCGATTTATAACAGAGTAAAAAGCAAAATGTTGGAATTGCAAATAAGAAAAAAGAAGTCAAAAAGAAAAAAGGAAAAAAAAATTTTGACTTTATAAAATAGTCTTTAACAGTCTCTTTGCCAAACTAGTATTCTTCGTTACGCTTTAGTTTCAAGTGCCTAAGGCAGGTAAGGATAAAGTATATTTATCACACATAGATTGAAGACGTGTACCTATCAATAGTTGGCGAAAGTATCAAATACGTAAAATATATAAATTCCATGTTTGAGGGCGAAGTAAACGATGCTTTGTGTGAGTAATCGAACAAGTTAATCATATGTATCTATGCATAGGGTTGCATACCTACATACACAAATACTGTGTAGATTTATTTACGGAGGAATTCTATCCCGGCGGCAATTACAATTTGACCCCCGAGTTTACATTTAACCTCGGCCTATAATTGGTACATTTTGATATCCTCTCCTATTTGTATAGCGAGGTCCTAGAGTATTTTCCCTTTCCCCAATACTAACTCTTGAGCGACAAGAGCCAGAGCGTGAATTAATTTTTGTCGCTATCTCCAGTTCAATTATAATTCCGGTATTACCGGAAGTAACATTACGATTTTACGGTCTTGTAAAGATTAGAGAAAGGCTAATCCAACGTTTTCAAACGTGTTATACTTCATCTAAAGAAATATTACGATATTGTAGCGCGTCTCATTCGTTCGGAAAATATGCAAATTAGCATAATTGTAACTTGTTCACAAATAAAGTAGTTTGGTTCCTTATCACCTTTCAAAAAATTCGTGATAACAAGGCATTTATCTATTTTGAGTTGGTTAATTTTTAGTTAGTTGCGTCTCTCACCACCAGACTTAATATAATTACAGGAAACAATATTTGTTGATTATCATATGATGCTAAGAGTGATTGATACAATTACGGCGTCAATTTTTAAATTAATGTCAATCATGGAAACAGGGTAAGTACTGTTTCCGTTAACTTAACGTTCACCAAAAAGTCTACTATTAGGTAACAGGTATGTCCAACATATATTGGAAGTAAAGGGCATGAATACCCTTAAAAATACCTTTATTTGTAAAGAAAAAAGAACAATAGAAGTCTTTTGAAAAGTTAAAAAAGTTAAATTAAGTTTTCGCATAGATCAGCGTTAAACACCGA
Organism: Oryctes rhinoceros; assembly: GCA_020654165.1. Taxonomy (NCBI): domain Eukaryota; kingdom Metazoa; phylum Arthropoda; class Insecta; order Coleoptera; family Scarabaeidae; genus Oryctes; species Oryctes rhinoceros. The sequence continues at coordinate 10,208,772 of JAIOKQ010001009.1, read as the reverse complement.
TTGCGATGCGGGTGTGAATTTTGTCTAGAACAGTGCTAAACACCATTTGCGTTGCAAGGAATAGTATTTAGACGCCTTCGGGTCTGGAATCAGGAGAAGTCTCCTTTCTAGTGAAATTTTACAGTGCTTCATATACTACAACGTAGAAGCGTACTTCTTCTGAAAGACGTACGATACAAAAAAACAAAGGCAGAATGTGGATGTAAATATCTAAAAATTCATCGTATATATAGGTTTCCAAAAGTTTGTTCACACAAAAATACTATCAGATATTCTTGCAATGCTTCAGAAAAGTTCTTTGAATCTGTGATGATCAGCGGTTCGTTACAATATGTAATAGTAAAGGTTTTTGTTGTTATGCAAAGCTGGTACAAAAACTTCGTTGCTGGGCAATGTAACAAATTTATTTAGTCAACACTGCTAAATGGATTTTCCAAAGTAATGTTGGATCCTTTATTTATAGATATATCTATAAATAAATGAATTTAATATTATTCTAGCAAGCACTACTGTCGCAAGGTTTCGGAAGAATCTTTCAATAGTTGTCTCAATAATCTTATTTTTTTTTCACTCTAGTTACTTTTTTATTTACAAGTAGTGTACTTCTCGTTATAATGTTCTCAGTTACTTGCATTAAACTACTTCGTTATGCATTTATTGCAATTCAAAGCACCAACATTGTAGTAGTGCCAGATTTGCAAAGAAATTTAAATAGCACATTCCATATACTAATTCCTCAACTTGATAACATTCTTCGCAAGCTTCCGTACCGTAGTTAGTTGAAATCGAAACTTTTCCTAGCTTCCCCTACTACGCTAAAATTATAACCTGAGGTCCGGCTAGCGTGGCGAAAAACATGCGGAAACTCTAGAGTGCTGCGAGGTACGCTTTGCACATTTTTGATATGAGGTTCGTTTTTTAACGTTTCATGTTGAGTTAATTTTTAGTGGAATTTCATTTTGAGATACTTGCGTTCGATTAAAAAAAAAAGTATTTCAGAGATTCATTAAAAATAATTTTAACGTAACGGGTGAACTTTAGAATAAAAAACCGCAAAGAGAAATTACTGGTTGGATTAATACGATTTCAATGAGTTGGTAGGAAAAGGGGAATTGTAGACACTTCTAAAGAAAAAATTTAGAAGTTCTAGTATTTATAAAAAAATGAAATACAAAAAAATAGTGAGAGTTCTTCAATGCAGAATTGATTATACTTTCCAACTTCTTACAACAATCTAAGAAGTATTGTTCCGTTCCGATTTGATGGTTTCCGCTGTATTCTTTACATGACTTAACCATGGTGACACGTAATAGCATTTCTCGGATTGGTGGGAAAAGTTGGAAAGCATCCAATGAAAGGTGGCACCAGTAAAACTTTATAGAAAGGGATCACTTTTTATAAAAAAAAAAAAAATTGTTTAAATGTTATAAAGCGAATACTGATGTTTAAGATCGCTTTAATTGGAGAACGGGAAATAACTCATCAATAAATTTTTCCGTAAAAGCGAATACAAGCGGAACAGTTAAACAATTAAAAACAGTTAAAGCCGCCGTGCGCTTCTTCCTTGCCACCCTGTATCTTTCTAGATGTATTTGATACATCAATCCGTAGAACTTCAGAATGACGTGAGCAACAGCGCTCCAAGATAACCGAATCCATTAATTTCTTAATTTAAACGAGCAAACATTCTCGAATAAGGACCAGTAATTGCAATTATAAATCACTTTCAAAGTAAAATTCCTTCGTTTGTTGGAGTCGCAAGACTGTTAATACTTTCTGTGTAGAGCGAAATTAGAATAACTTGCTCCCGATTCTACAAGCAACAAAGCGCAAAATTGCTTTTCGATTAAACATATGGATCCATTTGTACATTCGAACATAATGACAAATTGAACGCTATTATTTATGCGCTACGGAATAGCATTTCTATCCTGATTCTTTTTACTATTGACTGTCGCAATAATGATGCGGCCGCGCACATGGAATTTGGGTTGATAATTTTCGAATTTGTTCGTCGCCACAACGCTTTCGTTGTAATTAAAAATGAATTCGATTGGTGATTGATTAGGCTCATCCATCATCGGCGATACTTTAAATTGAATTCGTTGGATGTAATCAACGCTAGAAATGTGTCGCCCGAACGTTAACACGATGTGTTTCGACCGTGTTATCTTTTTGTTGATTTCCCGCTTGCGCTGAATTTCGTTCGTCTGCTGTTAGAATCTTGTTTTGGAAACAATCACCTTCAAATCCCTTTTGGAATGATTGATTTTATGTTTGGGCATGTGTAGGTTGTTCCGCTGATGACAGGGCTGGTTTAGGAGATTAGCCGACGAAATATGCGATGTGCTGCGCGCTAAATTTGACGTGACAACTTTTGGCAAATGACAGATACAACGAAGCGCCCATTATACAGTTTCACGATTCAGAAGTGAATTGAAAATGTTATTGCGTTTATGTTGCGAAAGGTAAGTACAACGTAAGCTACATATATCTAACATGCTAATATTCCACGCGGTAGTTTTAAATATTTTTTTTGTATATTTATGTTATTTCAGTAGATAACAATGATAATAATTCCTGCTTTTTCATCTACCGATAACTTTCGTCAATTACAGGGCATCGCTGGAAGTACCGATCGGATACGAGTTAATTTTCGATATGACACGAAACAAATTTGCATTGCACTAAATGTGGATAAATTTGAGCGCAAAGCTTATACTTTATGTGTTGGGCTTCTTAATCACTGCAATAATGCGGCATTGTTGTTTATTTTATTTTATTTTCATAAAACCTACAAAGTAATATAAAGCCTACTTACATTTTTTTTTATCAAAATAACTATAGCTAAAATTCGCAATGATAATATCAAACCTTTCAAGATCTCGGGATATTTTCCACGAAAAGTCCGTCACTAAACGTGGTTTGTCCGCATACGTTTAAACATCTTCTCCATTGCGAAATGAAGTAGAATAACTGCTGGAGGTTTTCCGTGGATAACGAATATACATATTTTGCAGAATGCTTTACAATATGAAAAGAGATTAAAACGTTGTACGTAGCTCTGTTTGAGGCTACCGACCTTTCCGTATCGACTTTAGACTTTAGCTTTACATAATTCAAGTTTCGCAGTATGATAGCCAAGAGATATAGCACGTAAGTAAGTCTTTACAAAGCCACGAAATTCGTACACATAACTCGCGGATAGGCAAATACGATGAAGTTTACATGGTTGAATGTATGAATATTCGTTCTGTGTGGCAACGTCAAGTTTCCGGCGTAATTTTCCACGTCTATGTTGCAGAGCTCTGATGCAGTGCCCGAAGGCATAGTAAAATTGTAGACGTCGTAATGTTGCTCTTATTACCAAGTCGAGGGAAATTCAGTAGGAGGATGTTTAAATGGTATGCGTGATAAAATTCAAATCATTGTATGGATACCGTAAGACATAAAGTGAAACAAGGTTTCTAATGTACCGTTGTACCGTAAATGCGTGAAAGTTATTTTTTAATGTTCTTTATTTACAAATGCTATGAATATTGAGAAATCCTTTTACAAGTAAAAGATTATTTTTGCTGTCGTAGATTTTAGGTTACCGTTCGAATCACTTTACGGCAGTTTAAAAAGCGTAAATTACATTTCATTTTCGAATATCAAATTAATCGAATGAAGACGTTAACTAGAAAAGTTGACGTTTACGCATGTTCTTTTTGGTAATGCGTTTGGATGAACCAACTTGAATTAATGTTGTATCTATTTGATGTAAAATTTCCACATTATCCCATTTGAGATTGCTTTTGAGAAAAACGTTTCCAAAAATGGGGGGAGGTCCTTCGATGCTTTGTTGTTAAATACAAATCACATCCAACTGCATGCAGCATAGCATACCAGTATAGCAAGTCGTTCTCAAAGCTTGCTGTTCTCGATCAAAGATAATGAAAAGCTCTTTTGAAGCAAAAGTATATTAACAGTAAGTAGCAACAATATAATAATTGAATATTGAGAATGTTTGACTTATAATAAAAGACCGGTGATCCGACAGCTCGATCGGGACGGATCTCACCATGTATCCAAAGTTAAAATCTTCAGGTTGGAAATCAGGTTGTTCTCCAGGCGTTCAAATGTTTGGGTTGGCCCTTTAGTAGATAGATGTTGTTGGAACAGTCCTTCAATGATCGAAGCTGCTAAGCAAGAAAAAAGAAGCAAAAATCCGTAGTCTGTTTATGGCTTATTTAAAAGAAAAAAAAGTTAAATTCTTATATTTATTGATTCCATAGAATAGGTGGTCTCATTTATAAACAACTGAAATTAAAATTTAAGCAAAACAATTGAAAAAGTAAATAAATAAATGAATTTAAAATGGAATTGTACATAAGCAAAATATTGGTATAAAGTAATTTAAGTTAATGAAACAGAGGTAATGTAAATAATGTAAATGCAAATATTTTAGTTTAGCAATACAGCATAAGATTGATCAGCCAAACAGTATGAGCGATTGCAGTAACTCAAGTAAATAAAAATAAATTATTGCAAACGCTGGCATCCGATACCACGTTCCAAAGAAAAATAACTGTAATAACGGATGAATTCACATATGTAGAACGCTTTTGTTTTAATGAAATAAACGACAAATTTAATTTGGATAAGAGCATACAGGCAACAAAAGATGTATTTACGTTAATAAAATTAAATGCGTTATAGATATCTGAGTAATATGACACGCACTTATATGAATTAATAAAAAGCAATAAAACATGTAACTGTGTTGTTAAAAAAAGTACAGGGGCTTATTAGCGCCTGTATATTGTACACACTGTATTTATGTATCCTTCTCTTTATTGTTTATTTTTTATTTGTCTATAATAATTTGGTCTTATAAGTAAGGAAAACCTAAAACATTCGAACAATATCCGTAAGCTGTAAATGTTAAAATTACTTAATTCCTGTACAATAGTAAGTTTTTACCAAGGAATACATACATTTTTTTCTCATATATAATATAATATATAAAAAAATAAATAAAACATGTATTTACTACTAAAAAGGATTTAAGAAACGTTACAGAGGGCTCCTAAGAAAACATTTTTCAATTTTTTCCACGGATAATTACAACTGGATGCTATTTGAAATTAAATTTAGTTTTCAGGAATTCTTCGAAAAGCTCCTTTTTAGTTTTTCCCTTTACAGTTCTGCTCGCTCTACGTCGCGCTGTATATTTAAATGGTGGTTCTTAATTGGTTTCACGATTTTAGTTTCATAATTGAAATAGTTCCTTCCTGGATGGTTTCCATTTTCTGGTAGAGGTAATCAAACTTTTAATTCATTCTTTTTCATTTCACTATATTAAAGTATTCAGTTCGAGAGAATATTATTTCTTTTTCGCTAGAACTGCATCGCTCAATGGTTGACAATCTTCGAACTATTTCCATTGCGAAGATTAAATGCTGTTATATTATTTAATATATTCCAATATTTGAAGGAATTATTCTAAAAATCGTCATGAGAATCTTGTGGTTGGGGATGAAGCTGTGGCCTTTTTTGACTAAGAAATTTGTAAGATATGTGATTGTCTCGTAGTGCCATGCCGTGGATATTGGACGTGCTTGTGCAAGAGATAAGAGACTTTCTTCCGCAATTTTTGTTTGAAAGAAATCAAATTTATATGCTAGCAATAAGACGATTATGGTTTATTACAATTATTACAATGGAAAAGAACTATAATTAAATCATTACTATCCTAGGGCTGTAATGGTGAACAATATATTGGTTGTTATAGAAATATTGGAAGAGCTACCTTCAAATTTTAAATTTAAATTTTTGGCATCATTGCATTTTTTTAAATGCCATTTCATCATTAATTATTATTTTTATATTTATTAACAACGAATATCGCATGAATCAACATTTCTTATTGTTGTATTATCGGACGCAGTGCCAGATTAGGGAATACATTTCTAGACATCTTAGCCAAGTCAAAATTTTTAAATTTGACTTAGTTAAATTTGTGAAGCGATGTATGATAGCTACGATCAGTATTTACCATAAAGGGAGGGAAACCGCTATAACTTCCTTTGGAGGGTTGATTGATCCGCGACTGATGCTTTAGCACCAAAGGCGCTTCATTATTCTAGAAATAGAACAATGAAAGTTTGCAACCGTGAAAGGTTATTGGAATGAGTGCCTCCCATATAAAAATCAGAGAGAAAGCAAACATTGCTGGAGCTGTACAATTACACAAAGCGGGAATTTGTTTGTAACTCCACTTTTTTTTTTAAGATAGAATCTCCACAAAGTAAGCCGTGCTTTGTTGATCTTTTCGATTGCGGAGTTGCAATAAAGGAACCGGTTTTACCGACGTACGATGTACATCAATATATTTGTTGTAGGAACGTCATCATTTATGAAAACGTAGCCATGCAGTTCGAAAATACTGCGTCGCGATCCAACACCGCTATAGTGCCTAGTACAATGTTTGTTCTTCGGCGCTTCATGGTAGGATTTAATTTAAAATCTGCTTGGGAATAATTCATTGCGATGTGACATCTGCAGGCTGCGCTATCTGCTATTTTGAATGGTCCGTTGTCTAGTATAGAAACGGTGCATTTTCAGAATTTATTTTTTGCTTTCAGCTGGATTTATTATTAAATTTTCAGTAAACGCTAAAAGTTTAATATTGCGATTTATTATTGCGTTAATTACGTAGACACTTCGCTGATTCTGGTGACACCTTTTAAAAACCAAGATGTTTTACGAAGAGAAGTACGAAGTTAATTGACAGCAGTACCGTCGGGATATAATCACTGTCTGGAAAGGAAGTCCCAAATATAATTTAACCTGAAGGTGTTTCTCTCTAATTGCTGAAAAGCACAGATTAGTAAAATAATAAAACATTAGTTTGTCTTGTTGAATCGCGAGAATGAATAAATACATATGTATCATTATTTTTTGCACGAAACATTAAAGCGATTTCGTGTAGAAAATATTCCTTTTGTTGCAAATGCCCACCAGTTGGTTTTTGACTTTATTTTGCTATTTTCAACAGTTTTTACGCAAACATTAAAACTTTTAATATCGTTTAAAATCGAATTTCTAGATAAAGACGTCTGTTACTCGTTGTAGCAGCAATACTAACTCAGCGATTAGATACTTTCTGTGACAGACGTAATATTGATTATTTTCCATACTTTAAGAGAATCTCGTGCTTTTGGTGATTACTATCAGATACTGGTTTAATAAATTTGTTGAACATCCGTCTTTGATGAGGAGCGGCGATTTCGCTTCATAGCGGTGATTACGGACCAACGAAAGGTTAGTTAGCAAAATGGCTTTTTCCCAGTCGATGAGTACCAAAGAAGGCGAGAACGATTCCATCAGCTGGAAAAGTAATGGCCATAATTTTGGGACTCGCAAGATATAGTCTTAATTAATTGGCGAAGAAGTTTCGGTGCGAATTGGTGCCCCATCCACCAATTCGCCAGGTTTCACCACCTGCGACTTTTTTCTTTTTCCAAACGTGAAAAAATAGTTTAGCTGAAAGCGGTTTTCTATAGAGTCTCCACGTGGCTCTAGAGCCACGTGGAGAAATTAATTAATAAAATGAAGACAATTGTCTTGCCTGCCTAATATTGTTTGCTTTGTATTACATGTATTCCATGACCATACCGTTCTCGTAAACTTACTCAACTTTAGGCGGAAGCTTCTACTTCTGTTTTATATTTCTATAACAATATTTGAGAAAGATAACACGAGTTTTCTACATCAAACTTACACACCCAGCGGACGATATCCGAAGTAAAATACCAAAGCGTACGCTATCTCTAGTCGATCCGGTAGCATTTTACGGCATCGCTTTGTAAAAGCACACATACCATGGATATCGCGCTCATGCATACAACGCAAACGGGAGATAAGAGAATCGGGTTTAACTCTGTGTAGGTGTAGGGCATTAGCTTTGTCCGGCTGATGCAAATATGCTGCGCTAGCGTCAATATGTGTTTTAACAAAGCTTGCACATCTCTAAACGAAAATGTGTCGGTATTTGAATTTCCCGACTCTATTAACGGTTTTCGGAATAACCGAAATTGAAGTCGTTTCTAGTTCTGCTTACGTACGTTTGACCGTCCTGTACGTCTTTCTTTTAATTAAAAAGTACGCGAATCCTGCATAATTGCGAAATCTTGTTTTAATATCGTCGCACTTGGTGGCTTTTACACCTTTGAAGCGACTGATCAGCTAGTGAGTACAAATAGTGTATCAACCATGAAACAAGGTAGCAATTTTGCAAATTGACTTGGTGATGAATTTTAGTTTTTGGGACTATGATAGGCATGTAATTAAGGGCAATCTGTACAATATACAATACAAAGGCCACGTTGCATATTCCATAAAAGTATTGATATTCTGATATATTCTAATAGATAAACAATCAAATTAAATGATAATCGCAAGTTCTCCTGTTTATTTTTACGTTAATGCTCCAAATCTCTCTCTTCCAAATCTTCTCCGATTGATTTCTTTTGCTTATCCAGATCATTTTCTTGTTTGTTTTATTAAAAGTACCTCTTCAATTAAGTTAATTAATTTAATTAATTGTTTTTTTTTTTTAAACGTAGCTACTTCCGAATAATTACTTGGTCTCGCTTTTGATTTTAAATTCCTCATGGCAGATATATGCATCTAGATGGCAATATCAATGTAGCTTTGCTCGATTTCATAAAACTTTAATTTTTTTCCTATTTAACCGACTATCTAACTCCGATAGTTTTCGAGATTCTTAGCCTAATCAGCTTTATACTGTATTGTCTAACATATAGGGATCTATCTAAGAATAGGCAATTGAGATTATCTAAACTTATTTTGTTACTTGTTATTCAAAAATATACAGAATATAATAGATACAATTTAAAAACCACGGCAGGGGTGCGCCCTAATTTAGTGAAACAATCGTGAATCGAAAACAAACGAAGATGACTCATAAAATAGCAAATAATCATTTCGTAGTAATCCTCAAATTATTCTTGTTTACATGCTGGCCCTTATTTACCCTTTTTTGGTCTATTGAAGTTAAATTTTTAAATAGTTTTCTTGAAAATATGTGAAAATTATGTTTGTCTATATATCCACTAGTTTATTGGTTGTCTTAGGAATCCCAATCCAACGATTCGATACATTTTACGATTGGCCCAACGACAACCACATTGAACGTTATGGATTGACATTGCAAATTTAAAGTGTAGATTCTGAGTAAGGTGCGTTGTGTGTAAGTTTTTAATCTATACATATGACGCATGGATGCAAGCTTAATGCAAACCACAAGTTAGATAGACGTGTAGCTATCTTTTAGTAATTTTCATTGTCAAAGCTAAGTATGCTAAGTTTTATGTTAAAACAGAAAAACGTCCTTAACTCTTTCAATTTTTAAGATATCTATATTATGTTTTTTTTTTTTAATGTCACCATAGTCAACAATAATGTTTATTTACAAAAAGCATAAGTATATATCAACTATATGGACTTATGGACATTCTGGAAATATCAATTTAACTTTGTTTCTTGAAACACAAAGGTATTTTAGGCTAGTGTGAATCTTCGCTTATGTAACCGTCTTTCTAACTCCGGTAACTCATTTAAAAAAGAACAAATAAGCACTTAGGTACTGTTGCTTATTTACATTTTAAAATTTCCAATAATATTTTCGGATATGCTCTATTTAATTCCAAAGCAATTTTATATTGCCAAGGTCCTAAATGTACATTTACACACTATTTATACGACGTGTACATAAAGTAGCCATTCCGGATTGATTGATTAAACTTGTGTGAAGCAGTGTGTGCCTGTAGTTCTTACAATCATTATTTAAATGAACCTATGTTCTGTTTTTATTTTTAGAGGAAAGATAGTCCAGCTAAGTTGGTAATATGACTTGTTGCGTTGGAGTTGGCAAATGTTCATTTCTTTAAATGGCAATTATAGTTGACTGTGATCTCATAGAATTTCTTCAGCTTGATATGGTTATTTCAAAAAACAAGAGAACTAAGAACATTTCTGTTTCACTAATGCGTGACGTTTTTGCTACAGACGTGTTGCGACAAATCTACTTTTCTAAAAGGTAACGGGAATAGTGAAATTGCGCAGTTGATCCCTTCTAAAGCCTATGGCAGACTATATAACCCATAGGTTTCCAATAAGAAATGAAAAAGATACTTTATGAACTTACAATCAGTAACATAGCCGGTATAAAGCTCTTGGTAACTTATTTCTGCTGAAAGTTTGTAACGAGTGCTTGGGCGAACCATATACAAAAGAATTTAATTTAACGAAACCCGCGAAACTACATCGAATCACGTGCGGAAACTTTTTCGGAAATATTAATTTCTCTTATTTTATTATAAAAAAGTTCAAAATGGCATTAGTTTGAGACGGGTAAAGGAAAAATAACTTCTTACGTAAAATGAATAAATTATAAGAGATAAATGAGAACTTCAATTAACTTCTCATCACGTACAAAGAGAAAATGGATTTTCCTTTGGGGAAATTGCATTACTTAATCTTCAACTATTATAGCGAAAACTTATTTTAGTCCAAAAGCTCACTGCTTCCGCGTCTTCCAGTTAAATCGGTGTCTTTCAAGTACAGAAAATTTAAAAATTAGCTTTGCTCATTTAATATTTATGTTATTATTAATATGCATATATTTTTCTATAGCGTAGAATAACTTGTTTGATGGTGAATGGTATTTTAAAAGTCAAAACGATGTGCATTGATATATTTGATTATTGTGAACGGGCACAAAAATTCAAAACATATATTTCCAAATAATAATAAGTGATTAATGATGTATTAAAGCTTGTATTCGCAAATAGAAGTAGAAACAAAGAGAAGTTGAATACAATTTACTAAGAATGAATTTCATCAATAAAGTTCCCGATATCGCGCTAGTAGGCCATCGGGTGAAGATTGGCAAGATTTGTAATAGGCATCCTTCACCAAATATTAGGCATGAGAAAGCTATCGTCGAGATAGATGCTTCGTCTGCCAAAAAACGGAATCGGGTAATTACTTTAGAGCAATGTTTAGACATGGTGGAGTATAGGCTTTCACGACCGTAATCCAAAGTAGAAATGTCTTTCGGGTCTTGTCGCGTAATTAATATTTTACTTGACGTTCTGTTGATTATACTCCTTCAGGAGATTTCTAAAGATTGCCTTTAGACATCTTCTGTTGTCACAGAAAGAAGAAATAAGAAAAAAAGAAGAAAAAACAAAGAAAGAAAAAGTTTAGAAATCAAAATCCAGAAATAGCTAATAGCAATGCCGCGCTTAGACTTCTGAACGGAATTGATGCTCAGGAACGTTTTCTGCAACGTACATACGTATGGCAATGGTAAGAATATCCGTCCCGAATATAGAACAATGTAGCAGGCGCCGCTTTCGACTTCCATCTGCATATTTAAATTATGCAAGAGACGTTACTTATTACTATGAAGTTAAGCTTGAAAGAGAGCATAAAATATGATATAACATGATATTTCATGCTCTCTATTTAGAGAAAGCGTACGCGATCTACGCATGTTCCTTCCGTTTCTATTCCCAGAGTATTCTTTTCCTCTTTTCCGAATATAGAATTTGCGAAATAGACGCTACTATACATTGTTTTAAATATAGAAAGACTATCGGAAGCGCTGCGATATAACACCCTAACTACATTCTCCTAAGAATATTCTATATTCTCTCATGTGAATTTGTTAATGTTCTACAAGCGTTATTCTCCTCTAAGAAATAAGCTTTATATATAATGTGTGCACAACGAGGAACAATTGGAAAAACTTAATCTTAAATGGATTTTCTCAGCGAATGCTTGTGATGAGTATATGTATCGGAACTATACACTGCAAACTCGTAATGTACAATGAAAATCAATTTAAGTCGTCAGTTTTAACTTTCGCCAGCTTCTCAGGTGTCCAGTACCATCAGGAAGATACTATTGAAGTCTTAAAAGCGTCGAAAGTACAAAACGAGCAGAATAAGTGAGAGTAGCGTGACGCTGTTAAGCGAGCTCTTCGCGAGTACTCTTCGAGAATTAATGACTGGAGTTCAATCTGGGCGCATACAAAATGTATAAGATTTTTACGCTCGGACCCTTGGGAAATTCGATTCGTATTATTGCTTAAGGTTTGATTTGTTCGACTACGTACTTCTTTGTTTCCCTACTTTTAGTGAAATGAAATCATTGCTGTCCGTACTGAACGTCTCGAAATGAAGGTCAAGAACAAGTTATTTCAACAAACCAATGGGAATCGTGTTAAGCGAAGAAGATTTATGTATATTAGCGAAATTTGGAACGTAATAAACAATAATAAAACAAATTCTTGATCTTCATTTATTTAATTTTAATTCATTTAAAAATGAATTAAATTTAGCTTCTTTAAAATATCATCAAATTGATAATTTAGGATAAAGACTTCGTGAATTTTCAATCTCTAGTCCCAAAAGTTTAGTAACTTAAGTAACTTACTTGCAATGAAGATCTCTACCGTTATTTACAATGAAATTTATGAGTAGCGAACGGATAGGTAACACAAGCGGGAACTTTCTTACTATTCGCAATGTACCTTCCCCTGTATGTAATGTACCTTCTTAATCCTTCGCCTTATGCTCTACTTGCGTCAAATTCTCGCGTTGTAGATGTAATTTGATGAAGCTTGATTTTAGGTTCCAATTCTATGCTGTTTACCTGTATTTAATACGTCTCGCACGGGTCTCGAACATAAGTTATCCTAACTTAGAGTGGTGGTCTGTCCTTTGGCACGAGAGGCTATCTAGACGCTCTCTCCTACGTGACCTATATGTACTTGGGATTTTGATGACGCTGTGAGTCCATTAGTGATTATTATATTATTATTATTATTATTATAAAATTTGTTATGTTTATTATGTACCACATAACAATTTAACGAAATTAAAAAGAAAAGAAACTTAAATTAAATTTAAAAATTACATTTCAAAGAATCAAGAACGACACAGTTAGGCAGTACATAAAAAAAATAAATACAACCATTTATTAAAAGGATAAACTCGTTCGTTGAACCAAATTCGATAAAGATTCTGTTACGTTAACGTACTTTTTTACGTGTACTTTTCGTTCAGTATGGAGACTTCTTAATTTGCGTCGCTCCGTAGAAGCGAACAAATGCAAAACGGACAAAAATAAGGAGATCGATATATCACGTCCTATTCAGATACCGCAACGCGCAATCCCGTTCGATAGTATCGTACTCTCTTTCGTAACGGCAAGCCCTGTCTCCATGCGTGTACGTAATGCAAGTACATACATGGGTATATGTATCGATTCCTATCTCAAATGGATATACAATCTTGCTTACATATGTAAGACGTACATCCAGCAAAGAAGACACACGAATATACATATATCCATTCCGTGACTGAACTACATTAATAATCTCGAAACTGGAATTGATTTCTGGCATAAAGCCAATTCCGAGGAGTACGCTGCCGTCGCTGCAAGGGGCGAAATCCGATGGGTAAACGAACTATGCGACGGTATAGAGCTGATTTCGTCAAATACACCCTACATCCTTGCGTTACATGCCGAGGAAGCGCCCGAGGCGACGCATCTATACACCTTCGACGTTAAAATTGTCGGAAAAAAGGTAGTAATTAATTTAGTGTGTACGTACTATGTATCTATAGCTCATTCAAACTAGAAATAATATTGTTTGTGTTAATCGGTTTGGCAATTCCTTCTGGCCATGGTACTATTTTCATGGTACACTTAGATTATATTTTAATGTTAATTGCAATAGATAGTATGTGAAGTAATGAAATTTAAAATGAATCAGGTCTGAAAAGATAAATGATATATTAATATATATTTATAAATGGGAAAATCGGAATGAAAGTAGCCGTTTTAATCTCTAGCTTAATTCTTTCGCGTAGAACTAAGCGACCGATCTCACGTTGGAGAAACATACGCTTAGGCCAATCGCCAAAAATATGGCTAATTTTTATATAAAATCCTTGAACTAATAGCACTAACAAAAATTAAAAATGGTTTTGGACTTATTAATTGAACAAAGTTGAAGAGATGTAGATGTAACTAATTAAAAGTTTCAATAATGCAGCAGCAAGTGTAAGTTTTCTAGTTTGAAGGAGTGATCGAAAGAAAAATCAAGTAACAGATTAAAAAAATGATTTTTAATATTTACAATTTGATTAATGTGAGTATACAATGGATGTCAGTAAAAGATTAAAGTCGATTGTACAATAAACTTTTCTGAAATGGCTATTGTTTTTGTACACTTGTCGGTTTGAGGAATAAGGAAAAGATGATGGAAATGTTTCCGATACACTAGCGGGAACCTCAGGAAGCTATCGAAGCACAATGTAATCAAAGAAACGTAATGTTCTGAAATTTGAAGAATTATTTTCCCAGCGTAATAAGAGCGGTTGATGCAGACGCAAATGTTAATAACATGTTCAAAAAACTCAAAATCAGTTGTCTGGAGATTTCTAAATTTTCTAAATTATCGAGAAATGATCCTTTACTTAAGTTATGAAAGCTGACGAAAAGATCCAAAACTTTTTTTATTAATTAGCCGACCAGTTTGGTGTTTAATAAACACATTACCAGGTTAAGCTAAATGGCATACCAGGATTGGTGCAGCAAAGCTTTTTAAATGTGCAATTAATATTTACGTCTACGTTAGCTTTTCTTGTTATGTTGGAAAAATTCATCAAATTACAGAACATCATAGTTTCTTAATTTGATAGTTGATATTACGGCTAGCCTGGGAGGTTTTACATACCTGGCTCAAGACACAAACTATGCACTTTAAACAAACTTAGTTTGAGGATAAAAAAAAGAATTTATTTGTTTTTGCACAAGGTTTATTATTCACTTTTGATAATTCATAGTACGTCTATCTAACCTAATGATGTAGATAGGTCCGAATTTTCAGCGAAATAATTCATTGAATTATTATCATGAATCTTCGCGAAATGAATTATTAAATCGTCCGTTGTTCTCTCTAATGCTGGTTCTTTGCTTTATATTCCTCTTCCACTTGCTTTTTCTTTGTTGTGGACGTGTTAAATAATTTCTCCACTTCGTACACTATACTTAAATGTCATGTTTCATCCGCCGACGTACTCTTAACATATTTGCCTGAACCATTTCAATTGAGCTTAGGTCATGTTTATTAAAAGCTGTCTATTTCATATTTCTTGAAGCGTGGTTTTAGTGCATTGTACAGCTCTATCTTTATCGTATGTTTATCATAATGTGTGTTTTTTTGAGGTAACCGCATTTTTATGTTTTCTTTTCGGCATAATAAAATAGTAATTTTTTTCACTCTGTCTACTGATGAGGAGATGCCTATTTAAAGACAATAACACTTTCTTAACACGCGTAAACTGGGCTTTTGTCCTGTGCACTGGTGGATATTAAAAAAAAAACTTTAAATTGCAGATGTGACGTTCACCAAATAGTTTTCTATTTGTTTTCATTCTTTACCAGCGAAGTTCTATCTCCCTTGTAACTTTTTTCAAGCTTTTAGGACATCCTTGGTACCATGCATCGTTCACAAACTATTTTTTACTTTACTTTTTTACTTTTTACTTTTGCGTTTTTTACGTGCTGTTTCGCTTCGAACAAGTCCAAGTTCTATTTGTTCTCCCTTGTTTATAATTTTTTTCATTGTTCGGGTACTAACACTACACGTGGACGGCACACGTTCTTGTACTTAAACAACAAAATAAAACAATATGTACGAATATTTATTAACTTATGTTTTCCTTATTTATTGTACAATCCGACAGAAACAAGAAAGACGCTTTACCTATCTTAAAGAAAGAAACACTGCAGCGTGGCTTCCTTCTGTGCTCATAAATTTAAATACATGGTATATTACTTTTCTAGTTTGGGCTTCTAAGACCTGGAAAGAATTCAAGTAAAATTGCAGGCAGCTAAAGTACGAGTAAACATTGAAATCTACATAAGAGTCATTATCAATTTGTTAAAATATTTTTATTTTTTTATTTTACTTTTAAATTCCAACATAAAATACACGCTACTCGTGTACAATCAGAGTAAATGATCTTGAGTGGAACAGTTAGAATTGGTGAGGTGTACGTGAATTTTCAATTTAAAAAATTTTTGTGCGAATTTGAAATTATCTTATCGTAATACCACAATTCAAAACAATATTTCTAATGCTTGAAGCAATTGCAAGATGTTCAGGTGTACTTCTAACGTAATTGCAGAGTCGCCGAAGAGAATGTAATCCTTTTCATCTATTTGGTGCTAACGGGATTTGTTCCCGGGTTTATGTAAAGCTTCCCGCTCATGTTGGTGTCCTTTGCGTTTGAAAGGTCGATAGGACCTAGGCAAAATCCCAGTTTAAATTAGAAAGAACGTTTTGTAGTTTTCACATTACCTAATGAAAGTAATTAATTTTTATCCGAACAGCACAAATAGAAGTTCTTCAGCTTCACCTCCTACAAAAACGTTAGTAAGATTACGTGTATCTTCGTAATTAATTCCATCTATCTACCTTCGTAGAAAAGAAGGTAATTGAGAGAGTATCCAGGGCTACGTGGAAACGGTCTCGAACCCGAGATAAAGACGCACTCCGATTTACGCGGACGGGGAAGCGAGAGGCGAATAACTGCGAAAGAGAAGCAACAACACTCGACGAATTAGTCGCGAAAAGTGAACGGCAGTGTAATGCGATTAAAAATTCCGTTAAAGTTTTTTAAGCGACTTAAAAAATCCCCCTTTTCGTTTTGTTTACAGCGAGTCGGAGATACCGAGGATGATGCCGGGGGTAACGATCTCATGTAGTTGAGGTGCGTCGAGTTATTATGAAAATTGGGAAAAGTTAATTTCGGCACCGACTCAATTTTTAATGAATATTGCGGCCTTCAATAAACAACGTCGTCGTAACAGCTCGAGAACGACGGTCGTAAGTTAAACCATGAAGCGGAATAATTTCAAAAGAAGTGGGAAGGAAGCTTGTTATATTGGCTACTGGGACTCCGCGACGGTATATAGTAGGCATGGTTCAAACCTGCTAAAGTACATTGCTTGGATTAAACTAATTCATGCTTTTATTATTATAATTCAAATGATGATATTTCTTATTAGGACATCTAGTCCTTTCGTCGTTTATGAAGGCTTTCTGGTGTAGGGCGATGTGTTGTAAATTCAACTTTATTATGATTTTTAAATTCCATCAACTACTCGATAAAGTTGTAAACAAAGTATAAATATAAATACACGTACGTCCAACAAAATGTTAGCCATTACCCATTCCTGCAATTGCCCTTGTTTGGCGTAAGTTTGGGGTAAATTACAGCTATTTAGAGAAATAATTGCACTGGTTAATAGTGAATTACTTACCTGCATAATCTTAGCAATATCTGTCTTTGTGGACCCTAATTCTGAATACTACAACAGAATGTATCTATTGGTTATTTGTAAGCGAGGTATTCTAATCAGCACAGCCACTACTATCTATTATTTCACAATCTGTACGAGCTATATAACTTTAATATAAGCTTGAGAAAGGAATAGTCGCCGTATACTTCTCCGTAAGAAAGCTATTGTGGAGAACATTTGCGAAATCGAATACAGCGAATCCCGTAGTGCAGCGGCGACGCTAGCTGGGGTATTATCATAAAATTTGTATTACTTCCACGAACAAACTGTTTTTCAGCGACACACCTGCCATTATGTCTACGTAAGTATTGAAATATCTTTCCTTATATGCACCGCTATGTCACAATCACATGTACTTCCCTAGTTCACGTCTATTAGACGTTAGACGATGGCGGAGAACCACACATAGACGCCTTAACTCGGCTTAGTCGGGATAGAGCGACGACAGTCGAGGATACGAACTCCGGCTAACGTAATAAACTCATCGTCGGGGTCTACATGTAGAACGAATCCAGAGGAAAACTTGGTAATTGAGTTACGGAATGTGTATATTCCGAGTACCCACGGTTCGCAATAGCGGTTTCTCGCTGAAATTTCGTGCCATCGATTGTCTAAAGAAGCGCGATATAACGGAACCTGACCGCGAAGAATCGTAGCGACGATATTTTGGATATAGTTCGTTTGAGCATGTCGGGGAGCTCTTCAGGCACAGCGGAATTTCAGTATCTTGTACTTCGAATTAGTATAACGCTCCGTGGAAAACATGTTCCGAATTTGCGAGAGGTTACGGCTAGAGCTAGAACTTTTATAACTCGAAAAGTATGTCAAGTGAGTGGCATCTTGGCGAGCGATGGGGCGGGCCCGTGAATAACTTTAAATCTAGCATCCTCGGTTAGTGCAGCCAGTGTGTCGACGAATGTTTACAGTCGGCAACAATATTATTCGCACGCACTTTTGTGAAGATAAAATTAAAGAACTAACAGACATAAAAAGAATGTGCTTCTCGATGGTAGTTGTGAAAACCAGGAAGAGCTCATAAAGAAGTCTGTAATATCGGATAATCATCAAAGTCGTTAACATTCTTCGGACAACAAGATAAACAAAGGCATAGACTTAGATATGTTATGCAAAAACAGGTTCACAAATTGATTTTATATAAAACCGACTTAGAAAAATTGGTTTAGGAGGTTTAGGAGGTTTTAAAAAAGCTGATTAGTTGGTCTTTCCAGCATTAAAAACATTCAATGCGATTGCTTAAACAAAACAAAGCTTATCGGCAAACTAGCAGCACTCAATCAATCCGAATGCCTCGTATTAATCAACTAAACTTGTGTGATGCGGAGTGTGCCGATATTTATGTGTTGTTTACCGTACGCAATCCTCGTTCCGAGCTTCTTCTAACCGGTGCTTCTCTTTTTGTCGAGATAAGGCTTCTGAAAATTTTAAAATTGCATTAGTGATCTGCCCGTATGGGAAGTAATACCCCGGGGCAGGAAGTTCATGAGCTAACGAAGCGCATATTCAAAAAGTTTACGCAGTAATTTTATACACATTAGAAACTAGAACCTACGTATTTGCATAATTTTATCTTCATTAACCTTAAAATTAGCTTGCCTTGGGCTTTAATAGTTTATGTACGTACGCTACATTCAATATTTTATATCCTCACTTTGTCCAACCATAATCCCCTTTCAATATTCCATCTAGATCCAGTTTAAACTCTACGGCTAATTTATCCTTCCCAATTAAATTTTCGGGTCAAACGGTATATTTACTTTCGCACTAGGTAAACATTCATAACTCCATGTATCTTTCGTAGGTATCCCCTTTCCTCCGGCGCAGTCATATACTGGAGGTGGGCTGGAGACACCTTCGGATGTCGCCCCGCGAAACGTAATTCAATTCGAAGGGTTGTAGGTAAACAAGCGCTGGCATAAATTTAGCCGACGAGGGAAATATTCCGAGTAGGTATCGTTGTGGTAATTTCGCTGTATGTACGACAAACAAGCAAAAACATAATTGATCATTAGCAAGTCTCGGTAGTAAATTCATGTCGGTGTCTTGAGCAGCGACCGACAAGAAAGTGAAGTAGTTAGTGTCGTCGCCGCAAGAGTAAACCATGCGGTGCTGAAGGAAGAACCAGGAGAAGCTGTAAGAATTTATGATGACAAGATAAAGATGTAAGAAGAACGTTTTTAGTTCACATGTCGACGCAAGAGGGTGCTGAAATCCTTTTTTGAGGTTATAATGCCCTTGTTGTAGCAGCAATGCATTAAGATGATATATTGTTTGTCGCGAATTCGCCACTGAACGTAATTCAGCAGAAACAAATGATATGAAAAAATCAAAAGAAAGCAGTCCGTCTACGGAGTTGTTTAGAACATAAAATTAAGACATGCGAAAATTCCTGGACGGAGGATTCCCCGACAACAGTTCGTCGATAACAAGCTCCTGAACCGGAGGTTTCCTCGACGATAAGATTTTGCGATAAACTATTCAGCGAATAGAAAATTCCACGGCAATAACAAGCTTCATTCTATTGATCAAATTCAATGAATGGATTAGACGTAATGATTCTAAGCTCTAAATTGATGATTTTGAAAACGTTTGTGCTGCAGTTATGGCTGTTGTATTTGTTCAGGATGAAAAGGAGGAAGAAATAGTCATCGATTGACTGTTTATATCAAAAATGTGGGCGACTTTTAATATGAGAAAAAATATTTCAAGCTATGCTCAATGCATTTTGTCAATTGTTCACGCTACATGAGTTGAAGAAAGATATTTCGCATTATTAAGATACGAGCTAGTACCATACTTCATCCGTTGGCTAGAAAAACAAAGAATCTTGTCATCAACTGCCAACTTTACGAATTTAGAAACTGGCATGATGCTTCTGCATCTATGAAGAAAAAAATTAAGAAATATCGCGAATGCTTCTTAATTTTTCTTAGTGTACCTTTAGAAAAATTCAAGTAGAAAATGAACGGGACCAACATGAAACAGATGTGGAAATTGCACCAATATCGAAGTAATTTTCAGCATTAGCATTTGTGTCTACAGTATATATGAACAACTTCGAGGATTCTTGGATCGGACGCTTGCAAAGATGCCAACGCTTTCTTACAATTTTCCGATGATATTCTCTACGGGAGAACGGCATGTAACATTTGAGATACAAGTTTCAACAGACTATCTTCGTAAAAGCCATACAAAGTCGCCGTGATTATGCTAAATGATTAGCAGTTCTTGTAAGAAATGTTCAGGCGAGAACGTTTCCTTAGTTCACAACTTAACTTACTAAAGACACTAACAAATCTGTAAAAAGCTCAAACCTGGAAAAAAAGAAAAGAAAAAGGAGCAAAGAAGCGGTTCCCGAAATGACATATCTACAAAACACATACTGAAATTTTATTCGAGCACTTTGCACTTGATTACTTGGACTAGTACTTAGACTAATCTTATTAAACATCAAAATGTAACAGTGTATTCCTTAAATTTGCAACTAGCAGGTATATTTTGTATGGCCTTCTTTTTGCTTTAATCACCTGAACGAAGCAGATCACGAGATCTAAAGGTTCCATCTGGTTAAATCCTCGTGGTTGCGCATTCAAGTATTTAAATTCTCGGACCGACACGTCTCCAGATATTGCTGATTGCTTTCCTGCATGCGAATTCCTATCGAAGTATCCGCATACTGAGCAATTTACTCGGATCTCAATAAAAATTTTGGGACGCCACCTAAATCAGCGAGCTGAATAGATACGTATCCGGGAAATTAAACAGAGGGCGGTTTGTACAATAGAACGCGAGCGTACGATTAACGGCGACCGCATAGAAAAAGCAATATGCCGTCTGAAAAAAATCAGATGACGAACTAACTAGATGCTTTATAAATATTGTACGGGATCCTATATTATATCGAATGGGTGTTATTCGGTCTGTATGGAAAACGAAATGGGATTCCGTGAAATATAGTAGCGCGTGGGAATCTATGTGCGGATACCTGCAGGATGGGAAGGTTGACTTTATTACCCGCTTTATATAGGTCCGGTCATATCGTATCTCTAATCACGTTACCGTACTTCAACGTCGGTTTCGAGTGAATTAGGAATACCATTTACTTTAAAAATAACCGGCGGCTCTTGCGGCTAGTAAGCCAACAAAGTTATTTGAAATATCTCGTATTATGCGATTTCAAGTTTCGTTAAAGTAAGTCAGCCAAACTGGCTCCGTTTCTTTTATCACAATTTACTTATGCCTACTGCTTATTATATTAGCGTTCTAGTTATTAATCTCTCTTATTCCTGCTAAACAAATAGAATAAGAAGTGTAGTAAGTAGCAATGGAACGATATTTTTAGTTTTGTATATAGTTATAACTAGAGAGGACAAAAGCGAGCGAAATCATACCTTCTTTGCAGCGACTAGACAGGCTCGTGTCTATTCGTCTCATAAGAAAGAGTTCGTGTTGCCTATTGGTTTTCCCGAGAGCCAACAAAACACGAGTCTGTATAGTCGCTGTAAAACAGGTATGATTTCACTCGCTTTTGTCCTCTTTAGTTGTAACAGCAAAGAACAGGTCGATCTAAAGTGCTTTATTGTCTTTCAAAGAATTCCTTTTTTTTAACTAGCTGTTAAACCAGTTACCAGTCATCAGTCGGAAGAGTCGAGATTGCCATTCTAAACATTTCCTTTATTGTAATGCGTAATACACCAATTCCAAGGCTGTCCTTAGTGACTAACCATAAAAAATTGTAGCCGAAAAGGTTAAAGGCGGCGAGTGCTTCTTCCGGCGATTGTAATCGTCATCTATGGAGCTTATTCTTGATTTCAGGAAACGTAAGAAAACCATTGGGACTTAGGTTAGGATTGTATTGAGGATGACTTAATAACTTGACGAAAACCCGTAATATCCTGGTGATCATTATGAGCAAGGTAGACTTCGGAAGCGAATAATCTTTGTTGACTTCTTTTCATCTTTAAACACCCATGGTTGTTCGCTAAACTAAAACCAATCTAAAATTAAGCGCCACAAAATTATGGAACTTCTTTGCACGTTAACTTTTCTTTTTCGCTGTCGCGACTGCAACATCGTCCCGAACTTTCTAAAACTTGAATATCGCATCACCGACTGTGTTAGTCAATGTTCTTCATCGAACTAGCATGTCTCTCTTGCGTGAGTAAACCAAACAGATCCGGTTTGAACTTGATTCCTTTTCCAAGCAACTTTATTTGTCGAGTACCCGTAAAGATTCTTGGCAAGGGCGTAAGTAAAAATACCAATAAGCGAAAGGGTAATTATGTTGAAAAGCTTACAAAGTTATAAACCGACAGCGATGCTAGTACATCATTGAAATTTAAAAACAAGTTTTTATTCATCCCTACACGTTATTTCACCCAGTTACCTAAAATTCTTCAATTCTCGGTCAATTACCCTCTCGTTTTACATATTTACATATTTATATATCAAACAATGTTATGTACGCCTGGCCCCACGCGAAAGACATCCATATCCAGCCAGATGACTTAGGATCGATAGATGAAAGAAAGTGAAAAACATCGTCAGAAGGGGGATACTAGACGTTGACGTATTTGAACACTCCATTATGCCATTAACTCTCACATTTAACGTCGAATTTTGACACGAACTTTTGTCGCTGATATATCGGCTATGTGAGACACAATTCGGTACGTGCTATAAAAGGAAAATGGCAAAAAACTAGTGTATCTTGCTTATACGTAAAATGTTAGGGAATAAGCTGCTCCGAGAAAGTATTTTCGTGTTACGATAGTATTGCATTTATAATGCGTACATTATATTATTTATTATTAAATTATTTAATTATTTAATTAATATACGTCGTAGTTGCGAAACTTACCATTAGAACACAGCAGACACTTTTTCCATATAAATCTTCAAATAGCATCAGAGCACGTGCCATCAAACACCTCGATAAAATGCAATTCGGTATCGTCTATAACAGACGTATGCACACGTGAGGCAAGAAAGATAAGAGATATATGTACGTTTCAATATAAAGCTCGGAGGCAACATACCGGAGCGACGTTCACGTACTGCTCGCAACTGTTATATCTGGGCACTATGTTTGTAGGTACACTATTGGAAGTGTCTTCGCTGCCAAGTTTCAATATGTCAGCCGAACGTTACGTTCAGACTTTCTGGTATAAATGCAAATTGAACTAAACGTCTTTTGGATATTGATGACAGGAGTCGAACTCGTACAGGCATTCGTGCGGGTGTATACATGTCCATAAAGTTGATCGTGTCGATTTAATCGAATGTAACACCGCCCAGCGTTGACACATACACACACGGTTACATACATGTACGTATACGTGTAGAGCGCCACTTCAATAGGTAGTGTCTGTCTTTATACGTATTTATGATAGTAGAACATAAAAGCGGGCAACGTTTTCATACACTTACTCCAAAATGTAAGTGCCGTGGTGTCGCTGTAAGAAAAATAATTAAATTAAGCTTTTAATGGGTTTATCTGATGTATGGTGTACATAATTTGCGAGGCATATAATATATGCCTTGCAAATAAAATGTAACAGTTCCTCCGTTACATTTTAATTCGTCTACGAAGAGGCATAAGCTGCCTTTGTGACCTGGCCTGTTAGTATGTAGGAGGTTTGTAGAGTTTGGAGAGAAAAAGAGGTGGAATGTTATCACTATCGGCCTCTAGAATAGGTAGTATGCTGCGCGCGATCTCTCAGAGCATGTGATGCATTCCATCACGCCTAATACCTTCGTCCTTCTTCATTCCATCCATCCAATTTATGAAAATACGGAAGACGAGAGCGATCTGGTTGAATTGAAAGTTTCAATTTAGTGAATTATAAAGATATATATCATCGGCGATTTGGCGAAACCTCGCATCTGATTGCGGTAAATTTATAAAATGAAGTGGTTTTCGAAATTTCTTTCTCTAATACATAACGTCTAACGTCTCTAATACATAAGAATCAGCGCAGAACATTAATTTTGAAAGAATTGTTGTAGAAAAGTTGTTTTTGAGGTATCGCTAACGATATATAACTATATATAATATTATGTACATCAGAGCTTTGACTGGGCAGTGTTAAGCGCTATGTGTTCGAGTCCCGTTATAATCAACAAATTTTCTTAGCGGGTCCGGTACATTCTCGAGTCACCATTCGCTGCTGGGGTACAATTAACCGCGCTTCACTCTTTCCGGCGAGGGTTTGGCAGTAACAAGGCCATGGAATACTTACACACTGAAGAGGTTTCTGAGGTTATAACGAGCCTGAAAAAGCTCGTTAATACAGCCAGTTGGGCCGCCACTATACTTGAGAGAATGAATCTATGAAATAACGGAAATACTACCACGCGTGAGAACTCTTTTATTTTAGGCTTAAGATGTGTTACTGTATTGCAAAGTGAAATAGTATCTTCTAAAAATGAACCTTTGGATGGATTAGTTTGCCGTTTCAATTCACCTACAAAAATTCAAAAGAAAAGATGTTGAATTAACCTTGAGGCAAATGCAGGATGTGTGGAAAGAATAGCAAGATACTCATCCGTGCTTATGCGATTTTCATTTGTTTTCAAGTTACAAGGTATACGTGTAACATATGTACATATAAAGCCACCAGTCCACACAGCTTCGATGACCACACAACTACGTGAAGGAGACCAACCAGTTCGTGAACGACGAAATGACCCCATTTCACCTCTATCGACGATTCGTTTCCTTATTAACATTTTTGAGCACAAATAGAGTTTCTGTATATGAATATAAGCGATAGTTTTGTTGAAAATATCGAGATAACTGTGTTATTGTCGTATACCTTACGTTAATAACGCAATTTAAACCATTAAGTTATTTATCGATCGAATAAATTGTTTTTTCGATTATACCGATGTAGAACGTTTTCTTAGTAATTCCTACGTATTGTTTTCCATGATTATCCTTACATCAAGAATATAATTGGGAACAATTTTATGTATTTATTCAGTTGGAATTATGTAAACGTCTTATTCAAATGAGGGTAAATTTAATGCGTAATTGCGTCATTTGTAATATACAATTTTTCGGAGTGGAAATATTGCTTGTACTACTGAACACTTATTCTCCTAATAACCTACATTCATTTGTGCTATTACGTTATGTAAATAGATGGCGATGTGAAATGGACGATTATGTTGTGGCGTAGGTTCAGCAAGTAACAATATCAAGTGTAGTTCGTAATAATGAAACATAAATAAGGCCTTTAAATACACATTCGGCATTATCAATTATATGCAGAGGTGGCATTTCCACGCGTTCTACCATGACTGTAATGGTGAATACTACCATCTAGCGACGGTTGGAGATGCACGATGGATATACATCTCCATATATAGTATCGTCCTTTCTATGGTTCTTCTTTTTCTTTAATTTGCTAGCGCGTGCTCCACGATAATACTGCTTTATTTCCTCTGACGAATACCAAAAGTATTGTACCCTTTCCTTCTTAATTTGGAATCGAAATTTTTGAGTGGACGATTTAGATAATGGATATTCACCTGTGAGATTTCGTGCTTCTTAACTTAAAGAATATTGACGGGCTGTCTAATGCTCAGCTGACATCTATTTGAAGCTGCAAGCAATTTTGATGCAATAAAATTCGTTTCCCTTCTTTCTCCTGGCGCTTCAGTCACTGGAGCACCGATCGATGTCTTTGGCAAATGTTCTTTGTTAAGATTAAAAAGAAATTATTCTCAAATTCTTATTGCGTAAGAAAATCGTCAATTTTTCTATTTTTTTTATTTCTCCATTGTGTGTTTCGGTGACCTTTGGTTTTTCCCAACTAATTTCTTATCTACGCCAACCAAGAAGTCCGAACATCATGGCTACTTTCGTCTCTGTAAGAACACTTTGCATTCCTCTTGGTTAAGAATGTTCGTCGTGTTGAGAAAGATTATTCGACGTCTACCGATGTAAATTATATGGAATTAAATAAAAGCAACAAAATATAATTTTAGATGTACAGATATAGATCTTTATATATTAGCTTATTATAGCTATATTTCACTTTTTTTAGATAAGTATAGCGGGAAACGTAAACAAGTTTGCATCAATTGAATCGCTCTAAAAATGGGGATTCTCTTCGAAAACGGAACGGTCTCTAGAGAACGGCCCAAATGTGTTTAGCGTCTTTATTTTTGGTGTTCACACATACACGCTTATCGGCGTATATGCTCACTTTACCTGAAATTCAACGTAATACGCGGAACCTATCAATACAAACAATCAACAGCTTTGAATTAGGAACAATCATCTATACGATACCAAGCTTGGTTTGCGGTTAATTACGGTCGTATAGGATGCGGTGTTATTATCCTACGGGACTGGCGGAAATGCGTGGTCAGGAAGTCGCAATTGGTAGTTAGTCTAGGTTAGGTATTATTACAACAGTTATTAGAAATGCCACTGTTTGCGGGCCAATTGTCTGCGCCTCTGACGTGGCAACGGGCGTCCTTTCGACCGGTTGAACTACTGCTACGCGGGCTGATTGCTATATTGTAGCTACACAACTTGTCCGGCTTATTCGCCGGGTGAAACGCAGCATACACAGAAATTAGACGCCGGAACGTCGCGCTAAATGGCCTACTGCAGGTGCCGTAAGGTGTCGTTCTGTGAACAATGAGATACTAATATTGCACAAAGGACAGACCGAAATATATAAATGTTCGTTGGTACAGTTTAATCTGCAATTTTTTTCGATTTACTAAATAGATTGAAATCAACCCGGAAACCCAAATTCTTTAAAGATTAAAACCAGTTTGAAACGTGGCAAGAGTAAAAGATTGAGTAACTATATTAGGCGACTAATAAAGGGTTAATTCAGGCCTTGATTAATCAAAAGAACGAGAGTATTCTTTGCATGTTAAAATAGAAATTAGTTTCCGTAAAAATCGATCTTCATTTCAAACTTTTTGCTTGATTTGATCTAACAATGAGAAGACTTGTCCCGTACGATAATCAATAAATTCTAAGAAATTATCATTCCCTCTGTTATAAACGATTTCGCAGGAATCAGAGTTCGAACTGAAGGGTAAGAGAAAAGCAAAAAGAAAATTCGCCACGTGTCAGAAAGTGGAACATGCTACACGTAAGCACGACAAGAAAACGTATCAAAGTCTTACCGGCAGCGCAATACGGAAGACGTAAAACAAACATTAACGAGCGGAAATTTCTTAATCTGGCAACATTATCCTGACATTTTTATAAATTTTAGTTCGTGTCGCCGTGGGAACGATTGTTTTTACGACAGAAAAACTCATTTCTTGCTTTCAGTTCTGTCTACGTGCAGCACTTTTTCTGTTTATATGCAGCCGGGTACGGACCGTAACTTTTATGCTATTAATTTCCAAGGATAATGTTCGTCGCGAAAGGAACAAGGATGCCAGCCAAATGTCATTTTTATGACGTGTAATTTGTCGTACCGGTTAATCCGAGGCGTCTGTGAGCGTACGCCTTAACAACTATAAAAAGGCACTGTCGTCCGATAACGACCTTGCCACGTGATTTTTTTTTGCGAAGCGTCTTTGCCGTTAATAAACACTTTACTGCGTTATGGCAGAAATGAGTATTAAAATGATATACTTTGAAGCAAAAATGTATAAAATCAGGTCGTAAGCCATGGAAATAACTATGCTATGTATTCGCACTTAAGTATGTAGGAATGCCGGCACAATTTAATGAGGACGTTGTGAATACGCTATACACATTAAATCACATCAAGATCTTTTTAGAGCATTGGAAAAGAGATGGGATAATTCCTGGACGGAGTGAAATTTTTCTACTATAAAGTTAAATCTTCTGATGAAGAAAAATATCGTTTGATTAAATTCGGCATCACAACCAAATACACTACGTCACATCTACATTTAAGTTCGACGTAATTTTGCGCGGATAAGATCGATAAACATGTACATATATAGATTTAAATATAAAGTTTTACTAGGGGGAACGAAATAGGTCTCTATAAAGTACACTCCGCCAAAAAAGTATCGCATAAACTAAAAAAGGGCATTTATAAACCAAGATATTTTTATACGTTCACAAAAAGTTTGCCTCGTGTATGTGAACTATAAAAACACTAACGAAATCATGGAACATAGCTTTTTTACTTTTTTTTTCTAAAAGAACACATTTAGAAAAATGCGTACGTGTAAGGTTTGTTCAGTTGTTTATTGAAAGTCTTCCTATACAAGTGCGAAGTCAGAGTTCTGTACCAACGCTTTTAAAACTAAAATGAGCAATTTAACTTCAGAACAAGTGGCTGCTATAGTTGCTTTAATCGAAGATGGACGATCTCAAGCATACGTTGCTAATTTGATGAACGTCATCAATCAGTCAAGTGTTTCTAGAGCCGTAGCCAGATATAGGGAAACAGGCAATTACAGTAGGAGACCTGTACCAGGTCGTCCAAGATGTTCTACTCGCCAAGATGACCGCTATTTACTACTACAAGCATTACGTCGAAGACATGTAACTGCGAGACAATTGCAGAACGACTTGGCTAGGGTCAGAAATACTCGTGTGAGTACTCAAACTATTCGGAATAGGTTACGACAGAGTGGATTAAGAGCTAGAGTAGCTGTAACAGCCCCTCGTCTCGCTAGGAACCACCGAGTGGCTCGCTTAAGGTTTGCTAGAGAACATGTAAATTGGAACATTAATGACTGGGCCAATATACTCTTCACAGATGAGTCAAGATTTGGTCTTTGCACCTCAGATAGGCGTATCTCACAGTGTACAGACGAGACGGTGAGCGCTATTCGCAGTGTAATATCAGACCTAGACCTAATTTCGCTGGTGGCTCTATTATGGTTTGGGAAGGCATCTGTTTAACAGGTCGTACAGAGTTAGTACCAGTAGACAGAGGTACACTGACTGCCCACAGGTATATAACGGACATTTTAGAAGAACATGTAGTACCATATGCGCCAATTATAGGAAACGAATTCATGTTAATGCACGATAATGCACGACCGCATGTTGCAATAATCGTCCAGGAATACCTTAACGATGTTGGTATTCCGGTTTTAGATTGGCCTGCGGTAAGTCCGGACATGAACCCAAAATGTTGCCCCAGCGGACCTGCATGGACTAGAAAATGCTCTCCGTGACGAGTGGGAGAATTTGGATCAGGCTTATATACGGAGGTTAATCGAATCTCTGCCGAACCGTATGCGAGCGGTCATAAGAGCCAGAGGTGGCAATACTCAGTATTAAAAGCTACTGTTATGACATTTTTCTTTCCAAAATTATAATTTCTTGCTTTAATAAAAATCTCAAGTATGAGTTCTTGTTTTTATTTGGCCTGTATTTTATTTAAACAATCATAGAAATTATATCTTAGAGTGCATTAAAGTATATTTACAACTTTATGCTACAAACAAAGATTATGCGATACTTTTATGATTCAAAACTAAATTATGCGATACTTTTTTGGCGGAGTGTATTTGCAGTTGCAATGCTCTTTACCAGCTTGTTTAGGCTATTTATGATAGAAATGCAGCCTATTTTATGATAGATGCTCTAAAAGCTCGCATAGAGCTTTTATTTACCGTTTCCGTTCCATTCAATTTCCAATTCAATATTTAATGCGGTAGGTGAAGTTACTACTTAGAATTTCTCGTAGATAATGAGTCTCGAGAAAGGGAACGAGAACGACATAGATATGAATCGACGTTTCTGAAAAATGTTTGAAGATTTCTTTGATAAGATACGCATTTTCGATAAGAAGTTAGCTACGTTTCACTAGATTTTCAACTGTGATGTATCGCTAGTCTTCTAGTTTCCTCTTCTGAGGTTATTCAAGAAACATCCAAGTATATCGACCACTTTTAGAACACTTGTTGCTCAATAATTCGAACGAAATATATGAAGAACGCCCGACCCTGTATTAAAGGGTTTTAACTTTTGCGACTCCGAAAAAGATTAATTTCAAAGAAAATGCTTTAGAACCGTGAAATTAAAGCTTGTGACGGTTTGGTGGCTCAGTAGGAAGAGGGCCTGCCTCTAACTGTTAACCTAACAAAAGGACCGCTTTTCTGAATATAGCTGTTTTTTTCTATCTCGAGCAAAATGTTTATTTCTTTATTTCTCGCACTTTATTTAGAAAGAAGTTTAACAAATAAATAAAGCAACATGGCCACTTATCACGTTTATCTTATAATCCTCTTGAACGATTAACAGTTGCAACAACTGTGTGTTATTTGAAGGCACTCAACAATTTAATCAGAGATATTAGTAATATACTACCAACTAGCAATATAAACCATTGAACCGCACGATCGATGTTACATTGTATATAATACATTTCGTTAGAGAAAGGTATATTTACATTATATGCACCGCAAATATCAGTCTCAGAGTTTTTGTAACTAAGCAACAAGTACGTTAATATCGTAGGCGGGCGTATTGCTGCAATTATATTCGGTATTGAGGTTAATGCTAGCGTTTGCCGGTTTAATTTGTCTTTGAATAATCATAATTCGCCAAATTATTAGTTTAAAAATAAAATATCTAAAAGTATCTGATACATTTCGGTTAATGATGCCATGTGTCTGAAATAAAAAATAACAATTGTTTTCCTACTCTTTCATAGTCCTAGTTTCAGTTATTAATCGTAACAGTAAGTAGATAACTTTGGCTAGAGACACGATGGAACGGTCTTTACAAAGTAGTGAAACTGAGGCATACAGGGTAACATTCTTGGGTTTGCGGGTCGCTGCAAACTTCTAACGGAACAAACTTTCCTGCTGCATTAGTTCCTTAACATACAAAAGCTCTTACGACTATTTACACAAAAAGCAGTTGAATAAGCAAGGCCTATTACAATCTTAACTTTTCCGTAGCCGAGTATATCAATAATTTAAATTTAAAAATCACCATTAGTCTTTGTGCTACACAAAATCGCGTTGAAAGTTCAAACGAGATAAGGTGATACGCAGTAAAAAGGAAATTTTAAAACGCGACGTGGCTCCCTATTAACCGTTAAATATTACATTGGAAATCTCAATGAACCGACAAACGCTTTTTATATTTATTGACCGCTCAAGTTTATCGTCTCCTTTTCACTTTCCCTTTCATTGCCTCCGGAAACACCGGATGATTTTCCTTCCTTGCGTCCACGGAGGGTGTTTGTCGTAATAGCGTGTAGTAAACGATATTATTCCCGATTCTAAGAACTATAGCCCTTCGTCGAATGAAAATATTGAGTCGTTCGCTTTATATTTCCCTATAAAACAGCAAAACATTTGTTTAGTAATAAAGAGCGGTCGTTTTGTTTAGATTTATGTGTCATTTTTACGAGGAAATTTCATAATAACTAAACTACATTAACCGGCAATACATTATCTATTACACGAGTTTGTTAGAATGATAGAGCTGAATAGATTAATACGTTATTGATCTCATTTTATCTATTATTAATGATGATGTTTCGAATGAATGTCTCACAGTGTTATAAAGCTCAAGTTGTTTATTAAACTTTAAGTACTATCACATTCTAAAGCAACGTTTACACTATTTATATATATATATATATATATTTATATATTTATATATATAAGCTTTTGTTCCTTATTTTGTTCAAGATTGTGAATCATTGATATACTCGAGTCAAGTCAAGTTTGACTCTTCGTGTTTTCAGTTATACACAGAGAAATGCAACAAAATCTGTTTTAAACTGACTTATTAATTAGTAAAGTCGCTAGTTTGTCTCGTGAAACGAACAAACACGAGTCTGTCCAGTCTCTGCTAATTTTGTGAAGCGCAAAGAGTGTAATGTTCTTTGGTTTGCATGAAACGGTGAAGTGAAGCGAGAAATTATTTCGAGATCTTTCCTTGCCCAATAAACATACAATTAGAGGTTATAAGATTTTACAGAGAACGAGTCGATCAACCCAGCTTAATAATTTAGCGCGATTCTATAAGCTTCACGTATTTACAAAAGCATGCTTGGAAGTACATGTCTTCGTTTACTTATTTGATTTTCCGTTGCATATATTTAACTCGAAATTATCTGCTTGCGAATGCGTAACCTCAATCTTTTACGGTATATACGGTAGACATACATTCAAATGGATACTGCAGAGGAGCTGGATCCCATTTAATCAACTCTTCTTTGACAAGTGGATTCGTCCTGGGCGCGAAAACAAACTCCGCGAAAACAAACGTATGGCGTATATATCATCTCATTTTCCGCAGATATGTATTCCTTCATCCATTGTTTATCAATGCAGCGTGTAGGAATAAAAAAGTTGCATGTTCGAGTATACAGGATGTTGAGTTTGGAACGCTATTCTATAGATAACTTCCTTGTTTCTAAAGAGAGAGAGACACAAAACAATTTAACGTTTTGCTATAGATTTAGAATCTCGTATCAAAAAAATAATTGACCGTATCAGTTCGGTGAGTGCGACCTCTGTTGTTGTCCCGAGACATGAAGATCCCGGTTCTCTAATTTGTGTTAGTGGCAAATTATATAACTGGAGGCACTAAAACGAAGTAAACAGCGCTATCTGTCTTATTGTACGTTGAAATAACTTTTATCTATGTCAGTATGCACTACTCTGAGTAATTCATCATTTGCGGAGAGATTTGCTCTACAGGTCCGCGTAAATAGTTTGTCGTCATTGATGTTGTACGAACAAATTCGTCATGATGTCGCTTTTTCCTTCATATTATCTTTGTCTTTATCTATCCATAATACAATAGAATATCAATGATAACTTAACGTGTTCAAATGAATATATTTCACTGCATATCTTTATTATTTGTTAATATACATATATAAATAAAAAATCAACACTTTAAAGCTATTTCAAAAACAATTGACGAATTTTATTGAAATCTGTTAATACATGCCGCATTACAAATAGTAATTTACAAATTTTCAAATACATCCACTTCACTATATTGGATTTTCAAATATTAACGCTCAAAGGTGTATGTTAAATATTACATGGCGTATCAGGCATTTTATGTTAATATTTATGGGTGTAAATAATAAACTAGCGGATTTAAAATGTATAGTGTATAATAACGGTTTTACTGTTAATACACGTTATTATAGACGTTACCAAAGCATGCATGAATAACCAACAACGAGCGTATGGTAAAAATATATCGGTAAATACGCTGCCGATGGCACCTGCGATCAGATCTCTGGATGGTCTCAGATCTCCGACGACTTTTCATAAACGCACCTTCAAATAATCGAGTAAAAAGTGAAAAAATTTCATTTCATTTCTTATTTGAGAGCACCACAACATGGCATATAGTTTTCGTCTCTTTATTCGAAGTATCGGCATCGTGATTATATACGTAGACACGTTCCCAGCGCATTGGTACAAAGCTAGCTCTTAATACACTAATTGCATTTACATGTCGAAGCTAATGAACATGTAAATTGTACACATTTCACGTGCTGTTATTGTTCGCTATTGTTACTGCAAAAAGTATCGTATAACGGGCACGTGTAATACAAAGAATCGAAATTGTAGAACGAACGATACACCTTTTGAAGTATGTGCTTGGTTCCTCACGAAATTTGGGGATTCGCGCCCATCAACAGATGTAATTTTAAGGACATTTTGTCCTATTTTATAAAATGAATTTTCAAACGTTTTTGTAATTGTACTATTCCTCAAGCCGACGATAGGCATGTGTTTGTTGACATCAGAGGACGCGAAGAGATCGTTTCGAATGTTGGTGGTATTAACTATGCGGCAAAGGTACAGCGAAAACTTTCGGAACTACCACACCTCAAATTGTTTTTTCGTTTCTTTTTTTCTTTGTTATTGTTTCTAGGCATTTTCTGACGTGTAAGATACATCCAATATGTTAGTTTGACAATTAACAAAGAATACTGAAGCAGTGCAATCGATTATCGATACGTCAACAATGCGGCAGTTGACAAACATCATATATATATTCTACAGGATTGCACAGAACGCGATCCTGCCGCATTATACAACATTCTCCCTCTAATTATTAAACGATGTAACATCATCGTTAACCAACGCCATAACAATTCCCAATCGTCATTCCGCTATCAGCTTTATTCCGGCGCATCGTACCAGTTAATGGCGGAGAGGGACGAAGATGCGTGTTTATACATATTTATTAGATTTTCAGAGCGTCTGAAATATTCAACGTGTAGCGACGATCGGTCCCTCGGCCGTACGTATTTGCTAGCGCAAACGAAATCCCTCGCTCACATGAGGAATGTTTGTCAGACACGTCATGCCTATTTGATCGTCAAACAACGATCAGATATCAACTGAGCTCCAGCAAGTCTCGGAAACGGATAATTTTATACAGTACTTACAATTAGACATTCGTGGAATTTCTAGGGACTCCGATGATGGTGGTTTGTTGTTTGTTATTTGGACATTTTCGGATAAGTAAAGCAGAAGGTCCTCCGTAGGAACTTATTGCAGATAGCTACGACTCGGTTGAATATAAGCAAATTTTCAGTTTAATAGAGTTTGTTATTACAAAACGTTCTGGAACCTTCATATGCGGTTTCAGTCTGTTGATATGAATGCGTTTCCCGTGGAAACATGAATAATGTATGTATGTGACGAGGTTATATACACAATTTCGACATTAGTTCACCTGTGTGCATCTCAGATCTCGTCTGCATTATGATTCGTAATATCGGAGCATGTCACGTATGCGAAGGATGGTCCTCAAGCAATTTATCCAACCGTAAATGTACTTCTGAATGCTACAATTCTCTTTAAATTCGCTGAAACTATTAGAAAAAGGTTTGGAAAGTGGGAAGTAAGAATATACGACAATCATGAGCTTAGTTAATGCACATTATAAGAAACGAGGGTAAAAGGCTTTATGTTGCGAAAGACAATGGAAATTTTTGCTGTCGATATAAGTGTATTCCTTTGAGATGATGATAATTTTCCTGTAAACCACAAATAAATTAAGCGAAAATTTAGATCGTTATTAAAATTTCATAAGAATTTTCAGAAATTCCCGAAATTGAAATTCCAGTGGTGTGGTTATCTTCCCTCGATGTCATCGTGCAATGAAATTAATGTCAACATCCAAGTAATAATACGCAATCTTGTGACGTGTACATATCCATAATATACACACGCGTTTGCGATCATGGCCGATTACTTTACGAAATCAGATTCGTTGTAATTTCAAATTATTTATCGCTAGGAGTCAACGTCGACGAAGCACGCAGATAACGCAACCGACAAGAAGTTTCCGCGGCGGAGACGCTTTCGAGTGTTCGCCGAAACTTCTAGGGTGTGGGGCCAGGTGAATTCACGATGAGACGTCGTAATATTTCAGAATTTACTATCCGCGCTGCCTTAGCTGTTGCTAACATAAATTAGGAAAACTATTTAACGAATACGAAGACGGGAGGAAACGCTTCGGAGCGAGAGTTTTCGTGGTCGTGTACCTAGAAAGATTTCTCCGTTTATCATTGCGCGAACGGGGCCGCCTGAATGGCGGCGTCTAATTTGATTAGAACGCAAATATGGTCGATTTCCTCCACTGAAACGTGCAATATTTCATCTTTAACAATGACCGCGAACACGAAACGGTTCTGCCTAAATGAAAACATCCAGATGTGCACGAATGAATGAATACTAAAGTAGGTACAATTTCACTTTATAATTTCTCTGTCGAGGTGTAATTTTGCCCGGTAATATTATGATCTGCCTATATTTTTAAGCTGCAAGTTTGAGGGTGTCTGAAAATGCACTACCGTTAGAACTAATCAACTAGAGTGCAGAAGTATTATGCAAGCTACTTTGCAATGGATATAAATTACCGCGTACTTGATGGGAGTTTACATTATTGCTGATGTTTTCCCGTAAATAGATACGCTTATTTTTCTGAAATAAGTGAGTATTCGTATAACGCATAGCGCGCATATAAACGTTAAAACAAACGAAAATAACGCGCAGGCAAAAAAAAAATATTCGAAGATGTTCTCTCTCGCGTATACCATGAGAATGTACATCTGCGTTTGCTGCATAATTGGGATTATTACGGTACGCCTAACAATCTCTAAGATGCATACGCGAGACGAAATAGAATCCAAAGGTCGCGAAATATAAGCTTACTTGGTTCGCGGTTGTGGACGCCAACAATTGCGTGTACAACAGTTTTGTGTGTAAATACCCGCACGTTCTCTCTATAATAAGATGCCTTGGCCGAATCTCGGAATAATATAAAGTTGTAACTGTTTGGCTGGAAACCTGCAGGCGTAGACTTGTTAATTTGTCGTAATAACATGCACTCCATGACAATATGTCTTCGATGGTTATTCCTAAAAATTTGATCGGATTGTAATAAATTAGTTGCCGATCTGCAAGCGTGCTGTAAGCGAGTCTACAAAAGTTTGCCACATATCTCAACGTATTGTGACAATCGACGCGAGGTAAGTTACTTTATTACACGTATGCACGTAAAGCTTTTGAAGGTAATTGGGGGCTGTAACGATTGCGTTCATATATTTTTAATTTTGGAACACGAGAAAATGTATTTATAAGAAATTATTTAGAAAATGGATGAACAAAGGAATGCTGAGCGAACGCTTACTTGGGGGTTATCTATTGCAGCGGAAGCGTCTGGAAGCAGTAGCTAATTAGTGGATAACACTTTTACGCCAGGGAATATAATAGAAGAAAGGTCAGAGACAAGCGATCGCATTCTTAGATCTCAAAGTAGCTTCTAACACTTATAGAAGAATTGGATGTTTGATGAAACCTAATGTTGCAATATCCCCGAATAAAAAACTATGGCCGATAGGTCTTGCGATCTCTCAAGTGGAATTTTTTAGACCGTTTGTCTTGAGGTTCAAGTATATGTTATTTGCCGTTTTCATTAATATCAGACGATTCCCAACAGATACAAGACTAGAGATGAAAATAAATTCAGAAAAAAGCAAAATAATAAGCAGGAATCAAAGATGAATGTAAAAACATACGAATCAATTTGTTAAGTACAATAGTGAACGGAACAAGTAACGTTACAAAAATATACTAGGCCCTGAAAAAATGTATTTATCGAAAAAGGAAATTAAATTGAAATTGAACCCTACAAAATAGCATGAGCAAGTTAAATGCCGCCGTAGAACTGAAATGCTTTCCAGGGCGAATTTAAGTAGATTGCCCAGGAAGGTATTAGTAACATGGGATACTAGAAAATGAAAAAGGGGCAGCTCATGAAAGAAATGAATGCAAGGAGAATGGGGAAGATCGGGAAAAAAGGGACAAGACAGCGCGTAAAATCAAAGAAAATGACTAACGAGAGAAAGCAGTTGAGGAAACGGACTACGGGAGACGTAGAATTTAAACTCCGACGCCCTCTAGAAATGAAAATGGATTCCAGAAAAAAATACGAAAAACGCTTGCATTATAGTACTAATGCTATCTCATCGATGCTTTGATTTGGAACTACAATTTTCGGATACTCGTTTGTGACAACATTATTTATTTATACCAAGATAAAAGAAGAGGCAGTTTAATAAAAGAATAGTTCACTAAGTTCTTTTTTTTTCACGCGTCATGCTCTTTTCTCATGTTCTGCTGCTTTATATGCGACTGAAGTTTTCAGCTGTATACGGAATAATTTAGTTTGCCCAGGGCACTGACAGAGGAATAGCTACGAGTGACCCTCGCCCTTAGCTGCTTCCTTCAGTATTCCCTGCTGTCAAGTATCCGCAGATATGCACTTTGATCTTGTCTATCGTCGATTCCTAGACATCAGCGTATATACGAATCGATGCATGTATATGTCCGTTAAAATTGTCAAGAAAGTTTGGAAAAAGGAATTTCTTATGATCCATTGGAGCGAGTACACCGTAGCGGACTTGCGAAGCTGTAGTTTGTACGGGGAAAATATTTCCGACGTTTATTTTCATGTTCGGAGATGCGATTTAATGCATTTTGCCGTCGTGTGGTAGAACTCAATCGACGGATTAAATTTATCGGCAATTTTATTCGATAAAATCGGTAATAAATTGAGATCCAAAGTTGATCACAAAATTTTTCCGGTGGTTAAAACCTTGGAATATTACGTTTTGTTATTTTATTAAATCAGATCAGTTGTACGACGTTGTACTAGAGTACTAAATGTAATAATTATATTTTCTTTCATTACGCGGAAGACGTAACGAAATTTTATTAAACAATATTACAAGATAACAACGACAATATATACGTCCATGTCAAGTAATGGATTTTACGCTATCCAAGTGAAACCAAATAAAACCGCCATGTAATGAAATGGCGTTTAATGCTTACTAGAAATATAGTTAGTAAACATATGAAAGAAAACATGTTAAGAAAAAAAAAATAAAACTTATAAAACCAAATAAAATCAGTTATTTAATCAAAAGGCATCAAATAAAACTAATGAATTAATTATAGACAAAAATATCATGCTTCAACAAGCCGAATTTTCAGTGAGTCGCTTTCTTTAGATTCTATCAACGTGGTATTGATGTCGAGGATAATCGTTATTTACAGAGAAGAATCAAAAATGAAATAATTAAAAGCAGAAAACAGTGATTCAGATATTTTCAATAAAAAAAAAATGTTAAGTTCTATCCAAGTACGTATACCGGTTTATTTTCTTTCTTATGATATTCAATTGTTTCTTTTCAGTGCTTTCATTTCAGTAAGTTCGACTTGTTTCAATTAGTCGTTGAAAAATTTGCTTCCCGAGTAGCTGAAATTTAAGTACCTTAAAATAGCAAAGATGAAGGATGAGAAAGCGTGTTGAAACAAATATATACAAAGATGTCTTGAAAAGAATAGTGAAAGACTCGCATTAAAAATTAACGAACAAACAATTTCTTCTTTAGAAATACACAAATTTAACGAGCTTGCGAGATTTACACAGGACAATAAATTAAAGCAGCTAAATATAATATATGTACATCATCGATGCTTATGGTTGCAAGATTTGATAACATTTGGCAGTTTTAATTTGTTCTAATGAAGAATAGTCGGTTAATTTTGAGCTAGTCGTTGGCAAAAATCTTACTTTAAGGTAAGAAGGAACGGGTATAAGGACAATTTTCAATGTTTATACATATTATTAACGTTATGTATAAAGGTTTATGCGCTGATTTAAAATCTGTTTGAAAAAATTAAATGATGTAATGATTACAATGTTTTTTGTGGTTCATTTATCTACAATTACTACCGAGTTAATGTGTTATTAGGTATTGTAGACACTAGGTTGGGATACTGGCAAAAATATGGAAGTTGACGGCAAAAATTTGAATAAACTAACAAACAAGACGAAGATTAATGCGGCGCTATGGGAAAGAAATAGGTCAGAAAACATTATACCTTTTACGACCATCAAGACAATAGACTGTAATTTATGATCTGAAGAAGTTCCTGTTCTTTTAATAACTATAAGAACAAAAGAGGCTTAAAAAATAAGCCAAGTTTATCTTTAACTGTCTGTCCGCGGAGAATCAACGCCACCTAGAAGAATTCATAAAGAAAACTTCCAACTCCTAATCATTATTTATTTTTTCAATATTTCCGCCTCTTTCACAAGAACAACGGCGGACATTTTTGGTGTCTGTTTATCTTCCACTCGTTTTCTTTCACTTTTCCCATCTTAGTTTAGCTTACGCGATTCCCACTTCGTTCTCTTTCTACTATATCCGGTAAGACTTTAATACGCATGCAGCGCCACTGCGAGATTTCCTTCAAAGGGAAGGAAATTTTATTGTTAGGCGACTCACGGATCGTCTTATTAATGGTAACATAGTAGACAAAGAGAGAGGAGAACGTAAAGACCTCTGGAGATTTTTTTATTTGTTTTGCATTCTTTTCTTGTACTGCAGACAATGTAATGGAACAAATGCTCCGTTGGGAATGTTCTCATTTACCGGAATTTCAGATGTTTTAGAAAGGATAGGAAAGGAAACAAAACGTATTAGGTGATACTATTGGGTAGGATCCTACTGACTGCGGCACGATACAATTTCTATTAGATTTTCTGAGAAAATGACCGCTTTTGTTCTCGCAAAGCAATTCAAAAGCTCTCTGACATTTAACAAATTTACATGTGACTATTTACATGGAAATAAATTACGTAACATTGTACGACAGGAAAATAAAGTACGAAATGAATGTCTAAGTAGCCGCTCGATGATTAAAGTACTTCGAGCGATGAGGCCATTAACGCCGCTTCAAATGGCATCTTGCAACAAAACTGATTTCTTAAACGAAAGTACTAAACACGAACATCAGAATTAAGTAAAGAAAGGACGTAAACAAGGTTTCTCCAGTGCGTAATGCACGCATGTTTAAATTGTCGACACCGGGTCACTTTTACAAATCTCTAGACGCCCTATGTCCAAGCATTATTTGAAACAAAAAGAAAAAAATGCAGGAAGGAAGGTAGCAAGAACGTATATATACGTATATTTTGTTAGCATATTCTTGTTTTCGATAGAACTTTAATAGGTTTGCTAAAACCAAAACTGACGACTGTTTTGATTATGTGTAAAGGCAATAAACGTATCTGGAATAGAGGAAATCTGGAACGGGAGAACATATACAGCACACATTCATTAGGACTAGCGTTGGAAATGACGCTTTCACCTTTGACGCTTACGAAAGCAATC
The DNA here is from genome assembly GCA_020654165.1 of Oryctes rhinoceros. NCBI lineage: Eukaryota > Metazoa > Arthropoda > Insecta > Coleoptera > Scarabaeidae > Oryctes > Oryctes rhinoceros. Next base: position 10,167,628 of record JAIOKQ010001009.1, on the reverse strand, counting down.
TTTGAAATCGCTTTCACGCATATTGTGTGGAGAGCTAGTACAAATAAACGATATTCTTACTGATAGTTGATGTATTTCGTTTCTATTCAACGTTTAACTATACATCAATTAACTTGAAGCTTGTAACTTAGGCATTAACAGTTCAGTAGTCAAAAGACAGGTAATTCGACGTTTAATGAACGTAATGATCGAATATAAAGATATTTTGACAATTAAAAAGTGCATTTTTTAATTATATGTTCAATTGTAGACACTAGCACAATAAGAATTAGAGTTTCAAGACGCAATAAATTAGACATTTTGACACAAACATTGAACATAAGATAAAGTAAAATAAATCTATCAAGTTAAAGAAGTGAAGGATAATCCGTTGAATTTGTGAAGGATAATCCATTGAAGATCAACAACGAAAACATAACTATTTGGTCAAGGTGAGACTGAACATTCACGACGATGCAGAGAAGGAAAAATATGCAAAGGAAGTCCCAATCTTCTGGAATTGTAATAAGCAACATAAGGTATCTTTTGAAAATGTTTTCATGTATCTAGAGTGATCGATAACTAGCCAAAGAAGCAATGAATATAGATGCATTTATTTTCTTATTTATAAAATAAGTACTTGCATTATTAGCAACTAGTTATCAATTTAACGAACTTATTGATCATTTAATTTACAAAATTGTGCTCCTTTTGGTCTGATGATGTGCCCTTGTGCGCGAAATCGGTAGAATTTACTAACAATACGAACTCACGTCGGGTCATCGATGTTTATTTATCATTGATTCCATATACACACAAACACTACACATCTGCATGTTCCCGTGAGCAAACAGTTGCGTTTGCTTTGGAAGGGTTTTTTCCATTTATCTAAAAATTCATTCCGTTGTCATAGCGTTTCGCCATATTGAAATTTTATTTTGTCGATTTCTACATTGAATCCTGAATTTTTCGTGCAATACCACCAGACGCTTTTCCAATTATTTCTGCCAACGCAATTTTCAACTAAACTGGGCAAGGTACGTAAGGAGTTTTCCGCGTTATTATTCCATAGTTCCGCGATAGAAAAAAAAAATAGTGCACTGCAGCTACTACGTTCGTGGCTTTTCAAAAACGAACAACTAAGGGAAACGTTCCGGGTATTTTTGTTTCGAATATGGCTGAAACGCTTGTTGCATAGGTGAAGTTTGAGAGAACTACGGTCGCCGCCCGATATTTTAATACTTGCTGCGGAAAGGGAGAATACGCCGAAGAGCTGAGGGTATTACGCAAGCCGAGAGAAGGAAGGATATTTATACGGTTCTGAGAACGCCGGACCATATCAACAAATTTCTGGTTGAATTATTTTCCAACTGTGTTAGTGACGCTCGGCTTATTCTACCGCGGTGCATCGATTAAGTCTTCTAAATTTGCAGAAATTTTAGCCGAGAGCAGACGAAACCGAATATCATTCCTCGCTTAGTACGTATCAGCAGTTACGCAACGGTGTAGGTGTATAAGTTTCGTGAGGCAGTAACTTTTCGTTTCGATGGGTGAATAATTTTCAACAAAAGGGCATGCGAAAATTTGAAGGGTAGGGAGATAGTATAGATTTTTGAACGGTCGAAGTCGCCAAGAATTTGCAATATTATTGCTCGCCTACTAAATTTCTTTAGAGAAGCTACCGTACTCCTTCAGTTTAACTATTACAGTAAGCGAATCAAGTGTGACATGAACTTAACTAAATAGGAATGTTGTAGCCCCATCAAGAAATTTGTTCAAAATATTGACCTCTTCGGAAAAAATGACGTTCTGTTAGAGAGCGCGGATGGAGCCAGTTGAGAAAGGGGTTTATTTTTGTTAAGTTACAAGTCTTGTGAAGTGAAGCTCATTTGTTCCTCCTTGATCGTAGACGGTGTATCGTCCTTTCAATCCATTTGTAAGCTATTGACCAGAAACATATATCCTTAATGGGAACTAAAATCTAAAAATATTGCAATTTCTTTATTTATTTATTTTTTTTTATTTCAGAGCAACAGTGTTTGTATCAGAAGAACATTTTGAAAAATATATATACCCTGTCACTTAAAAAAACGCGAAGCTTTGTCTTTTTATGTAAATACGTTGGTTTATCAATTTTCTATTGACTGCATTTAAATTAGTAGCAACAACGCTACGAGCTTGATCAATTTCGTAGCACTAATAGTAACAAGAAAGATACAGCAGAGTGAAACGTAATTTTAGTAGCTGGTGAAATTCTTTTCATGTATAGTTATTTGCTATTTGTTAATTAATCTGTTTTCGATGTAGGGCTAATTAGCTTGCATCTACGCAACCGTACGCAAATGGAGCGATATTAGGGTTTAACGGTACAACTATTTTTAATGCGTTGAATCTGTGTTAACTAATTATTCCAATGGACTATGCGTATCTATTCACATTATGTATGTTATGCAGAAAAATGTTCTAATAATGATCGTTGCGCTGTGCGTACAAATTGATATCGATAAATTGCATTTATTTACCGATGTTGTAAACAAGGAATTATAGATAACAGGTGAATTAATCTGTAAATTACTTATTTAGCAGTAGATGTGGCAAACCTACCAGCACACACATATAATAATTAATATTTGCATATGTCCATATATGTTTATGGTTTTATGATTTAAACTGATGGAAGTATTGTTTCGACCGATACAACCAAATTTGTGAGATATGACATGCATTAAAGCCGCATTAGTTCAAAATTTCGTTCTGGCTTATCCTTTATCACTGCCAAAATAATAATAATAATAATATAATGGATTAGGAGGTAGTACGTCAAACACGATTCTGCCAATCTTGTAAGGTGCCATTTGTCACAACTACAACTTTCATTAGGCTAGGCAGCATTTAAAAAGGCATTTTAAATGCGACGTTAACGGAGCGTGAGCCATTTCTTGTTATACCACAAAGTAACAGCTCATCCAAGTGGTTTCCATCACGTTATTGTCACGTAATCAGCAATTCGCGGGAGCCATCTCTTCGTGGCTTATAGAACCTTCAATCCTAGTCCCAACAATTTTTTTTCATTCTTAGAGTGTTGTTCGGGGAAACCAATTATCAATTAAACCAACCCAATGAAATCTTTTTTACCAACAAATGAAAAAGTTCGAAGTAGATAATGGAAAGTTGAGGTGATCGTCTATTCGAAAAGAGAAATTACAAGAGGCGGTACCATCGTTAGACGCCTTCGCACATTTACGATCAATCAACATTTGAAAAAAATAACGTTAGATTTAAGCGAAATTCGACGATCATTATCAGGACATCGACTCCAGATAAGAGCTCCGATTCTAACATTAATCCTAGGAGGATTATTTTGCTTTCATCGATTGAACTCGCTGCTTCTCTCGACGGTGTTTTAGCCCATTGTAAGGGCGTCTACACTGCATCCTACAGGAAACATACGTAACACCCAGCCAGCCACGAATAAGCGGATAATACTGAGACGTAAGCTTTAGATAAATGCCTAATTCACTTCTAATTGCGAATTAATCACGGACAACTGTCTTTGAAATTGATTTTAATTGAAAGCGAATCTGTAAGGGATGTGCGTGTGATTGAACTTACGTAGATAATTAAATCCTGAACGGTAACGAATTCGGCTGTAGATTAGGCAACAAAAAAAAAACGAGAGATACAGAAGGTACAATTGGGATTTTGTTAACTACATGAGGTAAATGAAGTGTTTCAATTAACTTAAAACGCGTCATTTGAAAACGCTATATATAACGTCCGACGCTAAGATTTAGATCAGTTTTATTATATTAATTGTTAATACGTCGTCTATTCAGTTCAATACTCTTACAGGCTTGTGCGTGCACACTTTTTCGGAAGCGTTTCGCCTAGCGTAACTTCTGGATTTGCAAACGGACCATGGATTAAACTCTCGATTTAACGACTATTGTTGTGTCTTACTTACTCTTTAGTGGAGTGTCGCGTTTCGCGTGTCTTAGCTTGCAACATATTTACTTTCCTTAGATTTCCGTCGATATGCCTTCAAAAAATTGTTTCCTACCTTATTCTTTCTCGGCGTCTTCCCATGTTGGAATTTTGCTCCTTGTAGTTGCGATATTGTTGAGTATTTGGATTAAGGCGGGTTGAGTTGTTTTTGTACGGGGGATTTTATTTATAAGGCTCGCACTTAGGCACATATGCATCTTACTGATGACACTAACGTTGAGATTACTAGATGCAGTATTCAGCAGGTTATAGGGTCGAAGGAAGCATCGAAAAGAGGAAACTATAGCTGCTATCACGAACAATTTTCTTTAGAGTGTAATATCATAATGAAATTCAGGATTATTATTAATATATATGTTACCATCGGTACAAAGGTTGCTTTTTTTGGCATAGAATGTCGTAATTACTGCAATTTTCTCTTCGAAAAATTCCAATCATTCTGCTCCTTAAATAAATGTAAAAATGAAGAATATTCTACTTTCGTACTATCTACCATTAAGAATATCACTCTTTAACGTAGTGTTAATTTCTCTCAGATAACCGAACATCTGTTACAGGTACACCGAGAAGACGAATAACTTTACCGAGAAGAAGAATAATTTTAAATTGAAAAATAATCTAGGTTTGAATATAGACCACTATGCTATTAGCTATTACACGCTATTATCTGCTTAAATTTAGATATTCATATCATTTACATTTATCGTGTCAAATTGTGACGTTCGTTAGCTTGACATCTTTTCCGTAGCTTTACGCCTTCCTCCGAAATATATCTTTCATTTTTAGCTTCATCATAAAACCTTCAAAACACGAAGCAACGTCTCACGCACACGCCCATCTCCAACGTTTCCTTAATTATTTCTTCGCTTCCCCGATATAGTCAGCAAACATGTGTGTGCATGTTGTGGAAATGGATTCGGCTGCTGTTACAAGATAAATTATCCGGAGCGGCGCGGCAAGAAGCGGTAGAAGAAGACTAATGGACGCTTAGATGTGTGTGAAGGGTCGATTATGCAATGTTGGTTTCAGGACTCGAACGTTTGAAGACAGACGACTTTCTTGTTATACAATGAGTCCGACGCGAACGATAATGCCTTAACACTGCTACGTTCATTAGTTAATGCGAGAGCTTGTAATTTTCAGAATTGATGAATGGGGCATAATGTCGCTAGCATCCAGAAGGTTGTTGTGAATTGAATCGTCCGCTGGGGCCGCGACTCCTTCTTCCGAAGACGGCGCTTACTAGACGCATACGTATTTAAATACCGACGTTGAATGAACAGATGATTGCTTTCTGGTTGAGTGAGCAGTTATACATAAAAATGATGTATTTAACATCAATTAGTGAGGCAGTGCTGTCATTTGATAGACTTCAAATACGAAAAATCTTCTGTTTGAGGATACAGCGAGTTCCCCACATAATTTCTTAGTTGCGCAAAATCTTAATTTCGCTTTCAACCATTCTAAAAGAAGCAGTTGTATTTTAGGTTTGGTACGTCAATTGTACTATCTTTGCTTTTATGAATTTATTTAGATTTTGTATTATTTTTTCTGTAGCACTGAAGAAGTCGTTAGTATGCTTCTTTATTTATTCCTTAGATAAGTTCCCAATAAGTAATTTACATAAATCAACATATTCTAAACAACCCTAACCACAATATTTTCTTACAAATACTCTTAACCGCGATATCCCTGACATTTAACAAATCTATTCGACCCTAAATAAACGGGAACCTTACCGAGCGTATACACGAGCATAAAACTATCCACAAGCAAACCCGCCATTTCGTTAATTTCTGCTTGTTATTGCTTGTAATACTGTTTGCTTTGGAACCTCTGAGCCTACGTTTTGTTTGATTTATGTCCGACGGCATCGGGTAAAAAGTTTTTAATTTATGTGTAGGAGTTTTATTAATAAAATTTTACTTGGTAGCTTTAGATCCTTGGATGTCCTAATTTAATCTTCGATAAAGTTTCCGCCTTAATATTATATTTTGTTGGGGAATCTAGATAAACTTAAATTAAACAATACTCAATAATACCTAATTCGTCTTGCAAGGAATGACATATGTCGTATGACATATTACATTCTGTAATATGTCATACGAGTTCGCGATTTGATGTTTAACGACAAGTTTTTCCAACATTACGATAATAATGCTTTGCAGGAAGCTGTTGGCTTGCTCACAGAAATACTTATCTGCGCTGTCTCATTCATAAGTAGGCAAGTATTTGAACAATCCTCAATTTTAAGTGATAACTTTACATACAAACGTCTGCGCTGATATCCCTTGGATGTACCTACATACTACATACCACGGAATTAATTAAAATTAACTATTGATTAACACGGACAAGACCTTTCTGTCGATAATTAAATACGGCAGCACCGGAGATGCTTAGTATGAATCATTTCAATTGGGATTAGATTAAATACTCCAATTCGCTCTTCCGGTGACTGCGAGGCACAATCGTAATAGGGCTATACGTTTAAGCGTTCGTGGAATTGAAGGAGACGAACTCCAGCCAAGGGCAAATCATCTCGGTAATGGTCTGCGCATAGTGGGGTAGGTTAATTATGGTTCTGCGGTATCAAAATTACGGATTCCGAAGACCCGACTTTGAGAAATTACCTTCTACTGTACGATTTTGACTTGTTCAGGCATATTGATTAGATTCGTTAGTCGCAAAATCGATTGGTAGCTGTCGTTGCAGGAAGAGCAAGTATAGTACCCGGACGAAATGGCGTTAACGTTAATTAAGTAGAACCATTGCCGTCTAAAACTAGTTTGCAAATTGTTTATGACGTACAACAAGTTTTAATGAACTATGTCTGTCCCTTAGTGAGGAACAGCGTCATTCCCAATTTGAAAATTACGACAGCGTTAATGTACCATTATATGCTATAGAGCTAACTGTTACGTAAATGCAGTTTCTTTGTTAACCTATATTCTTTGTTCGTTCTGCTTCATTTTTTTTCTTAATTTAACCTCTTGGTAATAGGAGTATGCAAGTATGTTGTATCGCAACCTATGTTGTACATATTTGCTTCCGCTTTTGTCGTTTTCTGTTTCTAAGCATGGTAATGCTAGGTTCCTAAGCATTGGGCAGTTGTAAGTCATTGTTATCAAGTTAGGTAATTTAAGTAATTCTTTAACGATTTGCGTTCATTGCGACGTTTCTGGTTCGTTAGGTCAGTTTACGCCAAACGGCGCTAACTTAGCTATCAAAACATACGTCTACTTTCAGTATTGCGACCAGGGCGAATAGACGATCGTTTCCATTGACCAGCAAAGCGAGTTACGTTGCTTTTAAACTAAATAAACTCACACAAAGGAGGATGAAACAGAAAAATAAGATGTATTACTTGGCAATTATATTTTGCAATTCCTCATATCTGCTTTCCTCTAGAAAACGTCGAATTACGAAGCTCTATCACGTCGAACGTACCAAACAGGCTCAAATGGCTTGCATGCGTATTCTCACAGAACTGAACTTCAAGAATGGAACACGTTATTCAGCGCTCGGGAATATTACCTTTCTTGTCAAACAGAATATTCACCCGTACTTCTATTTACGGCATAGATGATAACAAGGTGGGCGGTAATTGTCTATTTCCATCTCACTGCATTCATAGTGGATTCCGTTTTTTGATCTCGAACGGTTGATGGCGTGCTAGAATCAACGCTCGCGCTAAATGGCGTGACAACGCCACATTACGGAGTCTGCATGATTTCCGTGTTTCTGACAACTTTTAATTAAGATTTTACTTATTTGTTTAGCTAAACGGTTGGCAAACGAGCAATTGTCAGAATAATCACAGCGTCTCCATTTATAATATGAGAGAGGGGGTCGGTCGATTCGTTCCGGAGTAAAATAATTACATTGCCCAGAATTACCATAAAAAATAACAATGGAAATGGAGGTCTGTTTCAGCAATTAGAGGGCGGAATTGATTTTCTAATTACGCGGAGTTTGTATTTAATTTCGGCGCGTCTATCCAATTATACGGCATAGGCGACAATTAAGTTAGCAATATATGTGCGGTAACGATTCCAGACAAATATGATGGATTGCTTGAACAATCTGCTTACGTAGTTGATTTACTGTTCGGTTGAAAAAAAACGAGAATTAGAGAATGCCATAAACTAATGGTTGCTTTTGGAAAGCGACGTGAAACATTGAGATATTCACATTACTATCTTTAAAACTTATGGAGGAAGTGCTCTATTTTCGGGGCCTGTTATTAGTAGTCATCGTCCAGATCAATATATTGTGGGCGAAACGTTGAGTTTTCGTTTAACAAAAAACGACATGACACGATCCAATTTGGCCATGGAAGCTTACGTTTTTGTTATAAATAATAATGCTTGTAACGTTAAATTAAAAAAAAAAATTATTGTAGGATTGTTTACGCTCTATCTACGCAATTATTTACCCTTACCCTTTCTTCTTTTTAAATTACCGTTAAATATTACTTTGTTAAATTTAAGGTTGCCTAGTTTCTATTCCTTAATATTTTTTTTTTGCGTTTAAGAAATGCCACAATTCCTTTCTAGTCTTTTAACAAGCTAAGAGTTACTTAGATATTTAATTATCACAGCCAAATATGTTTTTAGATCAGTTCAGACGAAACAATGAATACCCAATTGTATTGGAGAAATTACATCCAGTAACAAGTATAAGTCTATATCTACATATAGAATAAATTTGTATAAATTAATAATATAAATTTGAAGGTTGGACAAACGACCGTGAAAGTAATAAATAAAGAGTCCAAACGAAGTGCCCGAACATTGGCGTTGCGTGGAGAGTTTACCAGAATAACAGTGCGCTTATTTAAAAATAAATATATTGAATCACTTTACAAAACGTTAAGAAAAAACATAAATAACTTACCTAACATGTTTACATTGTTGCAGAAATATCCGGATGTGCGCGATGAAGTAATTGCACCATCATATATGTTTCTGTATTAGTCTCGGAAAGGTTCGTACGTAGCGACGTAAATAAATGCTTATATGCTGAAAAGGATTGTTCGACGTTGAGAGATGTTATATTTGCATAGTTAAAGTGCTCTTTGTATCTGTACAACGTATCTTCAGTATTGGTAAAAAGTTGCCGTAATTTTGTAAAATCTACATTTTTATCTAATACACTATTAAATTTTTCACGAACACAAACACTTTTTTCATCATCAAGGATATGCAGCGCTAATTCTACGTGGTCAATAATTGCTAATGAGTCCGATAAGGACAGCGCACTGTTCTGTAACTTTTTTATTGCATCCACTATTGGAACGTAACTGTCGTAAATAATTTTTAAATTTGCTGCAACTTGAGGATTTTTAAATTGAACCTGACTGAGCCTTATTGCAGCCGCTTCTTTGCCGTCTAGTTGTAAAACTACTGATTTAATTTTTTCAAAATGTTTATAATAATGGAATGCTGCTTCTAACCACGTACCCCATCGTATAAGAATTGGTTGCGGCGGCTCGGGTATGTCAGGACACTGCGAATGAAATAGGCGAATACGTTTCGGAGATTTAAGAAAAACCGCTTTCGTTTGTCCTATTAGTTCATCCACATCAGGATAACTTGTACGTATAATGTTTGTTACAAGGTGTAAAGCGTGAAGCAAACATGTGACGTGCAGCAGGTTTGGTTGAATCGTTTTGAGTAATTTTGCTGTGGAACACATAACCGCGGCAGCATCGGTAACTAACATTAACAGTTGCTCCGGTAAAATTTCAAATTTGTGTAGTGTTTCTATTAATACACTACGTATCGCCGTGGCAGTACAATCTTGCATTCGTTTACAGGCTAGTAAATAAGGGTCAGAAGATCCTTGTGGGGTCAGCGTCCTTACGACAATGGATAGGATGGACTGTTTTTTAATATCTGCAGTTTCGTCCATTGTCAACCAAAGGTATTTATTTTTCACCGTTTTTTTCGTAAAATTTACAATTGTTTCACGCACTGATGGTACGTAATTCTGTAGCGTATTTTTAGATGGTAATTTCCACGTAGGATTGTATTTATTCCAAAACTGGCGAAACATTGGGTGTTGGACTTTATGTATTGCTATATTGGTCGCAATTAGCATCATTGTTAAATCAACCACAAATTCATTATATGATTTGCGTCTAATCTTTTTCAATTTATGTTTGTCACTTTTATATGTCTGTGACACTGACCCGCTTTCCAAGATAATAAAGTTGTTTCACAAACTAAACATTTCACTGCCTTACCGTCATATATTAAATCGGGAAACCGATGTATAAATTTATTTACGACGGTAGCAGACAACCGATTTGACGCATTATTTTTACGACCTCGCAACATTTTCAACGTAACTTCCTTCGCATACAAGAGCCCATTCGTTAGCTGCGCCGATGGTGCGTAACCGAATTTTCGTACTCTATTCATGCGGTTCATAGTCAATAGAGACGCCTTAACTGAGGAACTCTCGTATCTCAAGTGGGCGAATAAACTTCAGCCTTTGAATCAGAACGCAAAGAAGGACGTCAATTCGCTTTAAATGGATGGGATGACAAAGAAGAAGTCTAAAGTAATAGCGACCGCATTCTATGTGCTCTACGAAATTGAAGTGGCAGTGGTCCATATTCATAACTATAATCGTATCTTTTTACGAGCCGATAAATGCGTCAAGCTTATATGTGTTATATTACTTGATCTGTATATGGAAATTTTATAATGATTGCAAACACTTTTTGGTGCTATTCCAGAAAACAAGTGTTCCCTTTCTATGCGAAAGGACCACACCGCGATTTTCAAAATGCGTCCAATGATTGCCAGGGGAAATGTACAAGAAAGCTTAAAATTTGTTTAACTAAATATGAACCACGCAACGGCGTGCGCGGATTGAATACGTGTCGCTTGCCTTATTTGAAAGTATGTACTTGTGATATATCCACAAGCAAATATCTCGAAAACTATCAACAATAGGATGCTAGTATGATACGAATTTACGCCAATTTCAGCATGCAACGAAATACGGGGGACTTTGTGGACATCCCGTATAATTATTCTAAATTCTTACCCAATGTCCACTCAAGACGACAAGATGTTCGACGCCGGAATTTCTTCTATCCAATTTTCTGAGGATCTTCGCCGAGGACAACCAAGTTTCAATATTAATTCCGAGAAATCCAAGTGAAGAAGTACAAACTCACAAAGAGTTATAATAGAGTTAATTATTTATTATTATCTTCGGACATGCCCCATTTGTCTACCATTTCCATGATCTATTGATCGACAAAATCGTCATTATTTATTAAAACGCACCAATTTAAAACAAATCAGCATAGTTCGACGGAGTACTTGTACATAGAACGTGAATTTGAATAATATTAACGATAATAACCATTCATTGATAAATAATAAAGCTTCTGTAAACTAAAAAAGTAATATGCTGCTTTGCGACGTGGCTATTTGCATTAAGGTAAATGAGCCTTTACCTTAATGCAGCTGCAGTTGTACCTGTAGTTCTAGCGCATTCTCTGTGCACCTCATCAGTATTAAATTTGATTATCTTTGTCGAAATATAAACAAAATTCGGCTGAAGCGGTGTTTGTCTAGCGTTTACATCTAACGTCGTTAGAAATTCCATCCAACGTTATCACATGTAAACATGCTTTCAGCGGGCGAGGTTTTGCATGCACAAACTCTATTTTAACGGCGAGGATGGAAAGTTAAACATGTGCAGCGTGTATACCCTCGAATCCCTGTTCCACAGTGTAGCTAATATTTTAGACTTTTCCAGCTGGATAGGCGGAGCATGGCGACAATATAGGAAACATTGTGGAAGGAGCTGGCAGCGCACATTGCCGATCCAGAGGGTTTCCCTTGTGCCAAATTTATGCTATTCCGCAGAGATTCTAGCCTGCCGTTCCACTAGGAAGCGTCCGCTTTCTGTTTACGTTGAATATAGCAACATTTGTTATGCGGAGACGTACGGGGTTGGATCGGGAAAGCAAAGTCAACGTTCCAAATGGCGCAGCATGGTTTAATTTAATTGAAATACCGAAGGAATATGTTTAGTCGAAACTGCATTCGATTATGGATAACTAAATGCCATTTGAGCTAGAATATCAAGTCAAATAATGCAGTGTTCGTGTGTACGCTCTACATACGAAGGTACTGGTTTCAATACACAGTGCTTACAATAATTATCTTCATTGTAAGTGTACGTTGTTGTCAGTAAAACGTACAGGATGGAGTCGTCTATAGTCGATAATAGATAATGTTCGTATAGAGTAAAATGGGGTAATATGGCAACTTGTTTTTAAAATGCGTATAACTTGAGTCTCTGAGACTAAAAAGATAGACTGATGCATGTATATCACATCTCATGGTATCAGACACCTACATTGAAAACGTCGGCAATTAAGTGTTGTTAATAACGCTATAAGCAACATAAAACGCTCGCGTGTCCAAGATGCCATATTACCCTTGCTAAAAGAAAATACGGCAGCTTATGCTGGGGAATATGGCAACATGCATTTCTTATATATAATGTCAAGTTCACTCAAATGACAGGAAAATTTATTTTATTATTCTTATTATTCGTTTATTACATACAAACAATGTTCGAAAACAATAACACAAAATAAATTCTAAACCGTGAAATATCCAATTATTTAGAATTCACACTAATGTTCTTTCTTTTTCTTTCTAACATATAAGTGGTGTACAGTCTTCGCAATAAATCTCAGATGGTGTACATATCTCGTGAACCCAATGTAAGCATGCTACACATTGTAGCCAGTCACTTTTGGGGCTATTTGCATCAAAGTAGTACCACCACACTGTGCACATATGTCTGATTCATCAGTCTCAATTTCTGAATTGTCTCTTTTCATTATAATCACTTCTGCTTCACTTTTTGAGAAACCGGTGGCAGTTTTCTTGGTTCTTCTCTTCCTGTTATTTTGGTTTATCGACATATTTTCTTTTTGTTGCTGCCGTTTAGCATCTTTCACTATTTTCAATTCCTTTTTATACCGTGTTTCTGACATTGTTTCTGGTGATGTAAGTATCTGTGTATGTTGCTTTCGTTTATCCATCCGACATCCACTTGCCTTAGGAATACATGGAACGGTAGAAACTTCTTCAAAAGGATTTTGTGCACAGTCGACTAAGGGTTCAGCGTTAGCTGTAAAATTGTTGAAATTTTCAGTATCATTAGGAATTGCGGTTCTTACTGGAGCAGGTTCAGTAGGATTTATTTCAGTGCTATTCACAACGCAAGCATTATTGGGAATTTCTAACGGATCAAAAGGAAAAATGCCACAAGTTCTGAAACCAGAAGCTCCATTTTGTACTGTAGCTGCCTTACACTACGCAATATGTAGAAGCGAAGAAAATTGTGGTCTATTTAAAGAAGGATCCGGATGATTCTTAACCCAGGTACCTCTTTAGCATCCATAGCCGCATTTCTAAGATCGTCTTCGGACTATTCGTGGCATCCTAACTGACTGTAATGCGAAAAAGAACAAAATAAGCAGTTTCGAGGAAATATGCCGCACGATCAGGTAAATGCCACAGTGTGGCGCATATTTCCCCACAGAGTAGTCCATGCTTATAAAGATTGTTGCTCATAACTGAACATACATAGATGGGCCAGACGGGAGTCAAAAGTTAGGTTAGGAATATTAGTTTAGTCTTTAATCTCAAGTGACTAAAATCTTGTCTAAAAAATTACTAATTGGCATTTGTCGATTCATGTACATAATGACTGAAAAACAATTTGAAGTATGCTTACCGAATATATTAGTTTTCTCACCTCGAACGTTGCGCAAACTATTTCACAATACGCACGTGTACATGTATACCACAATTGAATATTAGTTGAATGCGTGACGTCACATCTATTGGATTTAAAGCGAAATATTAGACTGTGCCATAATGAGCCATAATACCCTCTTTTACTCTGCGAGATTACCTAGAAAGAAATATTTCCTATAAAAAGAACAAACGAAAGTGTATACGGTGTTGCCAACTTTACATGAACGAAATCAAATTTTAAGATGCCCATTCTACCAGTTTGTGAATAGGCGGAAAGAAGAAATATTATGCGATAAGTTCTTTCAATAAGGTATACCACGATCTCAAAGATGCTTACGCCTCTCAGCTCTAACAACACAAGTATAGCAACATTATTACTTCCCAAACGTAAACGTATAATTAATCTGATGCCCGCAACGGATTCGTGTCAACACCCATCAACGTTGGTCAACTTCTATCTTTGATCCTTAACGTAATGCCGCGGGAGAAATAATACAATAATACAATTTTGAAATCATACTGCGATTCAATTTTATATAATACAAGCCTTTACAACCGCGTATAATATTTACCAAACTACAACTTGCTTTGCGGCTCTAATTAAATTTTAATCTCGATTTAAATCGAAACAACTGGAATATTTGCATAAACTAGTTTGGGATTGGCCAAGCCGGGTAGCTGGTTAGCGTTAAATTTATTTCCAGATTAAAATCTAGTCCGCTAGATCTCGTCTGACTCTTGGAACGGCGTATAGAAGGGCTCTTGCCTAATTATTCCATTAGCAAGTTGTAACTGCTAGGTACAAACCAACGAGTTTTATATATTATTAGACGCCTAAAAACCAGCACTGTTTTGAAGTAATACACATGTAACTGATGTTGTTCTTTTCAGGGTCGCACTAAAACAAAGGTTTGGGGGAGCGGTAGCGCATAGTTATCTTGATTAAGTGGTAACCGCAAACTACTGACATGGTTTTCATATTTCCCTTTGATAAAGAATAACGTTACTGCTGTTTAATAGTAATAGCAGTAATTTTGTTTTTGTTTAATAGACGAATACCCAAATTTTTGGGTATTCGTACCCAAATTTTTGGGTATTGATTCCTCATATTTTTAAGTAAGGTACGTACAGTTTTGGTTTAGTACAGTTATCAAACTGTACTAAATCAAAATTTCTCGATGTAGCAGTAAGCACGAATCAAGAGAACAGCTATAGTAATAGACTTCACGTCTCTTAGCGCTTAACATTATAATAAAAAGCAGGGATAAACATCTATTGAATAGTTGGCATTCAGACGAGTCTGTTTTGCAATGCATGCTTTTCTAATAGCAGCAAAAGCAGTTTAGAGATGAGCAGTATTGTAACTACATACAGGAAACCTAAAATATATTTCTGCACAAGCGGGCTGATCGACAGTTAGCTTTTGTTATTTAAAGTGGAACATCCTGTATATTGTTAAGGTTTTAGTTTTTCCATCTAAAACTAAATCAATTCAAATATATTGTTGTACATACGTTGAATTATACATGCGGCTCTATCTGAGCGTGCTACCAGAGCGCTCATAATTGACCAACAAACTTGGTCAAATTCAAATACCGTAAATGAAATATTTTTAAATAGGATTGTATATTCTTTTGTTTTGACCTTATTGAACTACTTAAAAAATTAATTTTGTAAAAGAAGGATTAATAGAATGGCGTAGCAACGCATACTAGGCATTACCACGCCATCCAAAATCCATATTGGGTACATCACGTAGATTATAGATCCACAGGAGAATTGCTCGTAATTGCCAAAATGTTAAGATTTATCATACATCGCATGTATTACCTTTCCAAAAACGTATAAATATGCCACTTTCTTGCCATCTTCCTTTATGGCAACAAATTTCGGCGAGGAACTAAATCGTCGATGAAATCAAAAGTTACTTGACGCAAATCAAAATCGAGCTGCTTTATTTGAAAAACGTTAGCTTCCGTTGTTCAATCGTTCTTCGGAATAGCTTAGGACCTCACCGTGGATACATAGTGCTTCTAGATGCTTCTATAGTTGACATATATCTCTCCCTATTTTTTACGCTTCTCGGTAGCCCAAAGCATTCGTGAAAGGATCAACCCAACCTATCGCGCAGAGGTAATTAAGAAGATGGCTCTATTTTCCTATTACTAATCAATGATTATACAATGATTAGTAATCATTGTATTTATAAGTACTTACTCAGTATAAGCCCATTCTTATTCCTTTTCCCGAATTCTCGTACGGTTAAAGATTTATAAAACATAATTCCTTACATAAATATTTTCGCGCTTAAGCGAAAACGCCGTCGCCGTGACATGCAAATAGATGGAGTGCTTTTACGTGTTACGAGTTGATTCTATGCGGAACTTGGGAGGGATCGCGCTGTCTAACTATATTCGACGTCGGCGGCGCTGTAAACAATTCGAATGCAAGAAGTAGTGTGTTTCCGTTCGCCGACGCTTCTAAGTGAAAAAGGAAGCGCTTAACACAGCTGTATGTGAATTTCCTAGGCGTCTACAAATTCAAAACGCCGGTAGCCATTTGAATTAATGATATTTCCCAGGGTTATAGAAGCACGTACAATGGTAATGTTTACTTTTAATAGATACATACCTTCGTGAGTAGATAGTAAGGTAAATCAGACTAAAACGTCCAGGGTATACTGGCGCTATAGTAGAAGTTGTGTGTGTACAGCCCGTCTAATCCTTGCTGGTATCTAGTGACTAGATGCACCGTAATTCCGTTGCATTTCGAATGTCATTTCACTTTGCGCAATAGATTTTCCCCATCGATCAGGAAGGATTTAGCGGACCGTACCTATCTATGAATTCTTAGTAAAAACTGAATTTAGTTCAGCGGATCCAACATTTGATGTTATATCAAAGGTTAATAAATGACATAAACCTCGACTATATCTACATTCAGTAATAGTTAGGCAGTTCTAAAGGCTATCAAAGCCTACTTATATGAATCTGATCCGATTCATAATTTAAGGAAATTTAGGCACAGCAACCACGTTATTCTGCGATGGGTCGAAGGTAATGAAAAGGTAGACAAGTTAGCTAGGAAGGAGCCGGCATGCCCTTCATCGGTCCTGACTTCTTCTGTGACCTACAAGAGTGCCACATATAAAGCATAGGAGGACCTCGTACTAGGAAAATGTTCCAGAACAAAAACAGGTAAAAGCATTGATATCAGGTTCGCGTAAGATAACAAAAATACTACTACCGTTCAACAAAATGGATCTTAGATTTCTGACGAGTCATGCAACCGTCAAATATCACCTATTCAATCTGGGAAAAGCTGAAAATGAAATCTCGTCGTCTATTCTTAAAAGATCTGGAGACGGTAGATTTCATGTAAATATGTTGCCATCAGTTGTTCTCGACATGAATATTTCAGTAAACTATTCCTAACATCTTCTGAGGATCTAACTGAGGAACGAAGATCTTAAGGTTTATAAAGTCGCGGCGACTAAAGGCATTCGTGCCTCTGAAAAACTAATTAGGCGGAGATACTTAAAAATTATAATTTAAGAATTTTAGCAATACCACGAAATCAATATGTAAGACGTACTCAATTAGAAATAGAATTAGAGCTCAATATAATGTGACTTTTACATGAAAATCCTTCTCAAAGATTGTGCAAGTTGGGAAATAGACACATATGGAAATGAAAGAAGCACAAATAGATATACTATCTCCCTGTGAGCAATACAATATAGCCACGATTTCTTAAATAACAGATTGGTAAAATTCTCCTTGAGTAAAAGTAGATACAATACAATAAGCTATTGACAATGGTTGCTCTTCTATAAATGTCGATCGCATTCATAAGAAATTCCAACATGGGCATTATATAAGAAGTTCCTCGCACCATCTCTCGATAAGAAATTTGGGAAGCTTTCCTCCGCAAAATATCGAAAGGACAAGATATGAACGTTTGTTCCAGTTCGCGAAATACACTCAAAAACCTTTTTCGCCCTTTTCAATATCCAATGAGTTAGTAAGATCAGACTGAAGGTTTATATACATGCCTTAAAAATGTTCAAACTTTTAAATATTGATGTGTTTATTAGATAAGACACGAAATCGTTATTATTATTATTATTATTATTATTATTATTATTATTATAGTTACTTAAACGTATATGTGTAGTTTGTTACGTTACAATATGAAAGATATACGAGCAAAACAGGCACATAATAATATCTTATTTAACGTCTTGAAATTTAAAGGGGTTTTATGCCTGAAAGCAAAAACACCTCTTCTCTAAGCCTTCGAGAGTTTTATTGCGAGCTTTTTTTTATTACCGAAAACTTTTCTGAACCATACATTCATAGTTTTTCTTACCCTTCTTAACATCCCGACTCGAAATCCCATCTCGGCTATACATATTGGCGCAAAAAAGCGGATTTCCAGGCCCATTAGTCCATTTAAATGTCAGACGGAAGCTAAGGATACTTCACTATCAATTTATGAATGCGGGTAGTGAGATAAGAAAAGTGAGGGATGCCGGGAGTCGTTGCAAAATCGCTTTTTGCAAGTTTAACAATAAGGCGGCGGCGATTTTCATGTAGGCACCTGCGAAATCGTCAGTCACAACTTGTAAATTCGAATATCCGTTTGACGCTATATTCGGAGTCTATTGTGCACAACAGATCTTTCGAATTATTTTTCCTTTTCAGCGGAATTTCAACGGAACTGAAAGATTACATGACAGCTTTCTGCGCTATTAATTTACTCCTTTATAAATAAGAGCCTGTTTCTAAGCGATTGAATATTGAGTCGGAAAATTAATTCAATTTTCCCAAGACAGTTGACAAACATTCTGTACGCCCTTCGTTCCTTGTAACTTCTTTATAATGAGATTTGCTTAGCTCACAATCTGGAACCGTAGTAAAGTTTTCCTTTGTTAGCAATACGCGCATTTTAATGCTGAGTTGTTTCAATTTAGCATTTTAGTACAGTAATTTAGTATTTTACAAGGGTAATCTTGAACTGAAACGAGCGATTCGTAAGTTCTTCGCGATATTTTCCAGGAACTAATATACTATTCATGGTTCGGTTACTTTCGAACAACGTAGCGTCCTTAGGAAGTTGTTAAAAAGTTATCTACTTTACGAATAACAACCGTTTGCCGCGGTTCCTTACTTCTAAATTACTAAAATCATGACGGTGCCGGATTTAACAATTTGATATGTAGTATATTACCGCAATAAACAAATTTTGCGTTTGTAGTTTTTGTAATGTTGACTACCAACTTAATAGCCTTCACGTAAGTAATAGTGTTTCTGTGTTACGTTAATTGGTCTAATGGTCGAAAGCACACCCGACATAGTTATGAAAAAAAGGTTTTAGGTAGGTGGAACAAATGTACATACATGCTTGAAAAATGTTCTTTTATTCATTCAAATTCTTTTATTCATTCAACACGTTTAAGAAAATATTCATTTGACTCTATCGAAAATACAATTTCTTTTAGGTAAAACGTGTTACTTTGAATGAAAGGAACCTTTTATTCAAAGCCTTTATAAGTCCAGGATGCTATAAAATTAAAGAAATTGTTTCAAGGGAAAGAACCAAACGAATCCGCCCAAATCTCAAGGAAACAGCGTTTACACCGTTTGAAAGCAAAAACGGCTCAACTATCAATGCATATTTTACTTAACTCCTCGTCCGAATTTAATTTTTACGATTATTGCTATGTTTTAGCGTGTCAGCGGCCTATTTGCCCCGAAGCCACGATAAGGGATATTTAATTACGTCCATAATGCGTTGATTGTATCAAAGTTTCTGCAGGAATCCGACCGTTTGTCAGTGCCCCTCCGAGTCGTGCGTCTTGCTCTTGCCTCTGTGCCGTTCCGGCGGCATAGTTCGCAAATTGAACGTCTCGATGCGCTATTCTGTTGCCGCCGGAGCAAAGGAAGGCATTTCGCTGAAATTGAAGAGCGTTTCGATTACTTTCCGGGGTCTCTAATTACAAAATTAATGACATAATTGCATATATGCACGTTATATTCACGCGAAAGCGGAACAGTATACATTAAGCGCGAATTTAGCCGTCGACCGGAAGTTTCAAACTTTGCATTTTGTTTCTGTTGACAAAACTCAAAATACGTTTATATAATAGGATGCTTTAATGCGTATCTAAGAATTTTAGAAAGAGTACCCTCTTGTTTCTCAACAAAGAGAGAGCTAAATCTAATCATAAGCCATCGTTATTTTATCAAAATAATATTTTTTGACTTGAAACGCTGCAATTGAACAAACGAAATTGTAATTTTTTTTCGAAAATATGTCACCGTTTATTGCTGATTTTGTTCCTGAAAAGCGTCTAAAAACCTTTCAAAGCGATCATCTATTTGCTAAAGTAATAATAATATCGGATCGCTTATTTAGTTTAGAAACTAACCGCACGACAGGTGCAAATATTTTCATACGTTTTATCTTACACCCGGCCTCACAAAAAGACAAAATAATCACCATTTCAGTCGACACGCCGGTTATCCGCAGACCTTCGAAGCGTATCCTCTGTCGGTTCCGATGGACCATGTAGGTACGTGCGAACGACGTGTAATTATACTGCACGTCAACACCGACGCTTTTTATCAAAAAGATCCGAGTAAGGCAGTCGATTGTGAGATCGCATACTGTCGTGTCGCTCTTCCTCTTCTTTCCAGAGTATAAGCGAACACTTCTGTAATAGGGTCTCGCTCGGAGCAGCCGATCGATGTATCCGCTACAGAGAGACAAACTGAATATTATTTGAGGTTGTATTCACAAAGGATGCGGTAAACTTGATTAGTAACATTGTTCGATATTCAGGAAGGATCGAGGTTCTAAATGTTATTGCTTTCCTATTACGTTGTAGTTGGGCAACGGACCCTTGTGAGCTGGTGGGAAGTTTTTGAAATAATATTCAGGGCGATTCAATGTCTCAGCAAATAAAAATAAAAGAACATCAAGTTTACGGATTACCTACTTAGCTCAAGGATGCGAAATTTCGCGATTTCTTTAACGTTTGATACTTAAACGCCTTACATACTAGTTCGGTGATATAAGTTTTGATTGATCAATATTTCTGTGTGGATATGGTCGGCATGGAAGGTTGAGAAATCCCATAGCACAGTAGTCCCAATGTCCATCATCTCCGTACCGGAGAGCCCTTTAGGCCATAAATCAACAAAGTTCTTTTGCATTGTTCAGAATTATGCTTAGGGACTTCGCCCTAATAGTCCTGATAGTAAATTGCATAGAGATCATGCCTAGCATGATTCCTCTTACTAGCATTTGCAAGCAGCGAAAGTATTCTACCCACTTTTGGATTGGGAGTTGCGAGGAATTTGTTGGGTTGACCAAGAAGAAGCGCCTTTCGCATTCGGTTTCTCGCAAATATTCTGGTTTTTCTCTTGAATTATTTTCTATTTCATTAGAATATCGATGAAATTCATCGCCATAGGACACACACACACATAGGATACACACAGCTTTCTATATTTTCTTTATGGAGCTACGTATATTGAATCAATGGAAAAAGTCCATTGTGTATTTCCAGATTACGGGTGCACGCGAAATCTTTGGTGAACAATTCGGCTTTCATTCTATCCTGCAAATTGATTGTTTTGAGCGACGACGGAACAATGCTAGCGCCCGCAGTCCATTCGGGTTGGATTTTAAAAGTATTTGCGTGCTGTGCACTTGCCAGAAAGCCAAAAAAAGAATCCAATATTTAAATCGGTGTTTGTAGTGCGCGCTGTAACTAAAGTGCACTTATTGTGTACAGCTTGCTTTAGAATCACATAGACGCCCCGTCGTTACGAACATTTATACAACATTAATTCTTCTTTTCCAACGTTTTCAACGATCATAGATCACACGATAGTTGCGCATTCTGGTAATGGCGTCAACAAGGGTTTAAGTTGCGTACACGTGCGGGCAATATACGTTCCGATAAGTTCGATTTATATACAGTAAATTGCAACAAGCCGTGGCAATATCACCGCGATTGGCGTTAAGCAGTAAAGGAAAGTAGAATAATCAAAATTATTGTACCAATGGTACAATAATTAATAATAGTTAATAAATAATAAAAATAATAAATAATAAAATGATTTTCCCCAATATTTGCGACTAATGCTGATAGAATTAATTACTTTATCTTTAATATTACTTCCGTCTAAGGCTATTTTTGTTATATCGGATAGCCATTGCAATCTTTAATCGCTTGATCTTTGTTCTAGCTGTAGTGCAACAGTATATCGTTTAGGTTATAATACGTATGCAAATATATATACATATATGCGTTTGCGATGAAATATTCCACCAATACCATGGGGAAGCTAAGCTATCTTAGCATCCATCATATTTTTTGGTTATTCTATTATTCTATTATTATTTCTAGGCATTTTCTGATGTGTTCTGTTAGTAATTTGAAAGAATCGTAAATCATCAATTATAGTGACTGCAGCTTCGGCCATTTATATAGTTTTCAGCATTTGTATCTGCTGAAAAGATACCACTACGTATATGATTTCCAATACACCGGCTTTTTACGATTTTATTATTATTACTTAATCTTTTTCAGTGGATAATTACAAAAGATGCGGTCAAAATTGAAGACAATTGAAGTCGTTATTATTAGCAATGACTCGTAGGTATATTTCATTAAAATCGAACATCTATTGATCTGCTTCTTTTGTTTGTTTGAAACTTCGGTTGGTACGAACAAATTTTCTTGCTTAAAAAACCTTATCTAGATTGAAATAAGCGGATACCATTTGAAACGACAAATTTTTAGAGCAAACAGATTTCGCAGAGTTAAACGGTTTGCCTTAATTGGCTCGTGTTTGGAAATGGTTCGTTATCGCGGAAATCGATTTCACATTTTTACGTAATTCGCCTCCAAAACGGATGAAACGTTTCGATCTTGTATTCTATACCTCCTTGGCTGTTCGTTCAACTGAACGTGTGCCGGTTTAAATGACGTTAATCGGATGATACAGAAATAAGCACACAAAAAAGTCTCTCTTGATATAAATTCGGTACACAATGGACACCATC
Organism: Oryctes rhinoceros; assembly: GCA_020654165.1. Classification (NCBI taxonomy): domain Eukaryota; kingdom Metazoa; phylum Arthropoda; class Insecta; order Coleoptera; family Scarabaeidae; genus Oryctes; species Oryctes rhinoceros. The sequence continues at coordinate 10,144,754 of JAIOKQ010001009.1, read as the reverse complement.
GGCTTTAGTACTCTCACAGTGAAAATGTCTTTACTGCTAAATCCTTTAAGTACTATTTAAACATAATGTAATAGAGAAACGGTAAAATTCTAATTCTAAGAAGACGGATGGCGCGTTTTGTCAAATTTTCGGGCAATTTCATCAAGCACTGTTGTTTTGAGAGCTGTTGAAAGTGAGCAAGAATATAAATTTGTCAAAAACATGGAAAAAGAATAATGCCGGTTAGTGATTCGATTTCCCCTTTGGATGAAAAAACGTGCACATATCAAAGAGATGTTGGACGCAAGTTGTAAAGACAATTACATTACAATACCATTAGATGCTGATTTAATGAATGGTTTAGCGGTGATTACGGACGGTGTGGTCTATGGTTGATGATATCGTGCTTGTTGGCAAAATATGCATGAAGAAAGGCGCAAACACGTTTCTATCGGTTGACAAAGTTACGACGACGATTTTTTTGAGTTTCGCAAGGCTCGATCTCCTCAAGAAATATTTTCTACCATGATGACACCATCTCGGTCCATTCATTGGTAAGTGCCACAGCGAAACTAGTCCAGTTATGGTGCGAATTAATGCCTTATGCACCATATTCACCTGATTTGGCCCCTGTAACGTCTTGCTTCTTCCAAACTTGAAAAAGCGAGTGCGATAAATCTACAATTTTAATTTTTCATTAAAGAAAAAAAAACAGTTCTGTATAAAGATCCTTATTTTATTCAAGAGCTTTAGTTTTTAATTTATTTCCTTCTTATATCGCGGCAATTTTGCAAGTTTGCCCGTGGAAAATATACTTCCTTAAATGGGTCGTATACCGCTACCACGATCCGGGGAACTACATCCTATTTAGAAATGCAACATAATTCTCTATTAGCCAACCTATAGGGCTTTCATTTAATTAAACTACCCTCACATAAGCATAAGTCACGGAAGAACAAAGGCGTCCGCATAAAACATTCATATTACCCTCGTAAAATCTGCTTCTCGGGCTGGAGACGGCGAGAACTAGGAAAATACGTAACTATCTCGTTCTTCGTACAAGCAGTTTCATTTAATTGTAAATGTGCAATAAGAACACGTGTTTTGCGCTAGATACCTCCCAAGTAACGTCACGGGAAGGAGATTGTACGGATTTGGCGACGTTTATCGCATTCTTTAGTATTTCGCGTACGCTTCGTGGCTTTGGGGTCTGCGATCTTTGGCGGAATTGTAATCCTTGAATTGTTAAGTATTACCGAAATGGGAATCTTGGGCAAGTTCACAAATTATGTCGCGTTTTTAGCTTTTGTATTATGCGCGGTGATTTTCCGTTCGTCCGAATTGTGCGTTATGCGGAGTTAATTTACCGATAGATGGCTGATTTCTTGAAGTATTTTCGGCTTCTCGGTACGCTTCTTTAAACTGGGAAAGGATGTGAACATTGTTGCTTCAAGCGAAGCGCTACAGCTATTTTATATGTAAATTCGCGGACAGAGTCAGCATTGACAAACTTATTTCTCTTATTTACAACTCCTTTCAACATCTCGTTAATAATCAGTTCTGCCAATTTTAAATTTCACCAATTTGCTTTTATAAACTTTTCTCTCTCCGTTGATTTATTCCTTTATGTTCGTTTCCGGACATTTATTTAATATTTCTTTCTCTGAAGAAGTTGTTATTATACATAATGTGCAAAATATGCCAGGATAAAACGCTAAAGTGATAATACAGGTAACGAGAGGTAACAATGAATACTTCCGGTTCCGAGAAGGGAACTATGCGTTTGCTGGAAATTATTAATAATGCATAAACTATGCCCTTTATTGGGAAAGCAATTACATTAGTCTGATGTTGCTACCTAAGCAAAAACATCAACGCACGTACCATTACCATAATAGACTAGATGGAATCGTCATGCATTACTATTCACTAAGATCTTTTTTGCTGGAGTTGTTTGCGTGCTGTTTCTGGATATATTGTCATATTTTTAATCTAATAACGTGAGCGTTATTGAAGCCGTGACATATCCTTTCATCTAGAATTTACTTCGTGGATTCTAATAAGCACGTTGTACGCGTTTTTTTTTTATTATTTATATATTAGATATAAATACAAACATAAATATAAAATTAATATGGTCAATACAGAAGCGACCGAAGTGCTTCTGTATTGACCATATTAATTTTACGCGGGACTTTTTTTTAAGATATCAAAGAGAAGAAATGGAATTCTAATCGCGAGCCAGGCTTGTGCAAAACGCCTTCTTTGTGCCCCGACCTTCACACATTAATTGCTTTGGTAAGTTGAGATTAGAGGGCGAATGAAGGCATCAGAGAGAAAGGCCAGATCCGCCTCAAACATCTTGATTGTTTGAGGCGAACATTTCAGCCTAGTAGAAAAGCATGTAGAAGATCTCTGCCAAGAAGGAGAACATACAATCTGAATGGAGACGTTCAGCCATGCATCTCCCAGTAGACCGGGGGTACTTCGGCAGAAAACAAGTATGGTCTGCTGCTTTCTCGGAGGAGTCATCCACCCAATCAAAAAAGAAAGTGATCTTGGCTCGTGAACCAACGACAAAGTTCTAAAGAAAAAAAAAAAAAAAACAGAGAGCCTGAAGTGTATTCTTCAAATTTCAATCCTGAACATCAAGGGGCTAAAAGGGATACTGTCATAAGGTTCTATACATTCTTCCGACAAATGATTTGGGAGCTCCACAAGCCTTATTTGTCGTGTCGAGTGTGTACCTTCTCAACTTTTAAGTATACTGTTTGTTCGCGTCTGCCATCGAAGTTCTTCCGGGAGCCTTCCCGTTGTGAGAGTCGTTAAGCGTGAAATATAAAAATTAATTAATGAACGAATTGCGTAGAAAACCTCTGTGTCGTGTCTGTGGCGATATCATAAGCCACTACAAGTAAACAACCTGTATATGTAAATAATTATGGAGTAACCTTACCATAATGAAATTTTTACGAAGTTACGAAGCTCATTTCGATGATAACGTTTTTCCTTGCAGTTTATTTATGTATACGCATCGTACATTTACAGCGGGTTCCGTGACATTTCTCGCAAGATGAAGGAAAGGGGACGTGAGAAGCGTCGCTTCTCCCCACTCGTAAACGAAAATTGAATAGCAAGACGACGAAGAAGGTCTCCTCTTAATAATATCTTGGGTGACAAAAACGAAGATAATTCGCGACAGGCCAGGCTACGCAGGTTTGCGCCAGAATCAATTCCGCGGAATTAACTAGCGGATTCGGATGCGCACCCCGGAATCCTATTCAATTGCTCGCATCCGTCAAGCAAATACATATTCAAACCCTGTTGCATGTATATTTCTGCTCGTATTGTCGATTTGATGCAAAGGTTTTGGTTCAGACGACGTCGATTGCCCGATGAAGGTATTGGAAACGCACGTAATCCTTCTGGTGAAGAGAAGGAGACGTTCATAGAAGAAAACGACGAAAGGGGTGGGTTTGGTCCGTTTTCTATTTCTCTAGTTCGTTTTCTTTCAAGTTACTTCGAAGTTCTCTTGACTGTTTTATTTTTTTTTATATAACCAAAATATTTTAAATACTTGTTTCTTAAAACAAATAATATAATCGGCCAAAATGCCACTTCGGATAACAATTAAAAATAATTTGAATCCTGATAATAATTGAAAATTCATCCTTCGTCTTAGAAACAAACCACAATAAAGCAACATATCCATCACACATCCCTTGATTAAATTTTTCCTTTCTATCAGCGTCTTTAACACTCTACTGACCGGATGTTTAGATGTTGGTAGATATGTACGTATGAAGCGACGATCTTATCTTAGAGCAGACGAACTATAACGTGAAGCGTTACAAACGCTCTACGGTATAAACTACCACAAAGACAGAAACAGCTTAATAAACACAACTCGTATAGTTTGGTATTTTGTAAAGTTTCAGGTCTAATTTAGTGTCCGCACTTCCTTTGCTTTTTCGCCACAAAAATTTAATATAGGACGTCGCCTATGCGAGGAATTTTTTGATAAGTGTTATGTGTCTCTAGCATATACCTTCACGCATATGCAAATATCTAGATATAACATCTCGACCTAGCCTATCGAAATGATAAATATTTCAATACGTACCCTCCTACCCTCCTTATTTTTTTTTTTTTGTTTGAATGGATATCGTTTGATGTATTTATAGAAATCTCCAGAAGCCAAATCTCCATAAGGATAGCGTTGGGTCCATAAATAAATACAGTTTGCTGTAAATGTATTGCTATGATAAACTATTTGAGATTAATTAATTTTTATGGTCTGCTCTAAAACTTCTGAAAGACGGTCTCCCTATTAGCGCAATAATCACCTATATTCATTTTATGAGCCTGTACGAGCCAATACAATGTGTCTTGGTAACTTCGTTTAACGGACACCTTTATTTAAGGGACATATTCATGTAGTGGATACTTATAGTTTCGCCGAAGGAGTTACATTAATCTTACTTAAATGTATATCTCTCACATAAGCGTTCACCTCCAGTTCGCTAAATCGCGTGGTTATTGAAGAGAAAATCTTCTAAAACACATCTCATTTTGTTGACCTGTGGTAAAAGAAAGAGCTTTAGAAGCGGACACTTCGTTAAACTAACGCACTAATCTACTTATCTTGCCCCTATACACAAACTCGGAAATTCGTGTATCGGTTCCGGCAAATTTTGGGTATTTTGAAAATACGGAAAATCAGTGTTAATTAATTTCAGCAAATTTGCAACCTGTTTACGAATAAAGTAATTTATTCCCTATTTTGCCTTTTATTGCTTTGACAAAATTTATGGTAACGAGGAGATCTGTATGCGGTCGGTATTTGCTTTTTCTTTACAATTGCGTTTCTCACCAATAGATGGCACAAATACATGTTTACAGTTTACGGTGTCAGATGTTGCGTATCTCGCGGAGTTTTAAATTAATTTTTGCTAATTATTAATTTAGAGTAAGTAGTGTATCGTGATGGTTGTGCGTTCATCTACCTTTATGTAGCAATTATATCCAAGGTTCGTCGGAAATAAAAGAGGTAAGTACACTCAAGAAAAATAATTGTTTTATTTACAAAAGAAAATAAACAAATAACTTCAGAGAAATAAAACCGAACAATTAAACACGTTAAAAACTTGTGGTTTTTAACGTGAATTAAATAAAGTTTAATTTAACTCATTAATTTAACAAAGAAATGAATAATACGGTTACTGGAAGGGCTTCGCCTAGGCCGGTGTCTATCGTCGACAGCGATACGAAGAAGACTTCCCTCTAGGTCAGCGTTTTGCGCCGGCAGCGGTACGGAGGGAGGGGCTCCGCCTGGGACAGTGTCTAGCACCGACAGCGAAGCGGAGGGGATTGCGCCTAGGCCAGCGTCTAGCGCCGACAGCGATACGGAAAAGGCAGGAGTACACTCCTATCAAACAGGATTTTCAAGCAGCTTGTATGCTACTCCGGACGATGACGCGAGGACTTCTTGGGAAGCATCTTAAAAACAGCAGTCATGCCAAGAATGACAGCAATACCAGGAATCATCCCAAAAACGAAAGCCATACCTGGAATCTTTATATCTTCTTTTATTGTTGTTCTTTTTAATATTGAATCTAGAATAAATTTCTCTTTGACTCACATTGGCAATGTGTTACATCCTTCCGAGTTGAGAGGAAGTGCAACAAAGCTATTTTCTTTTTTTTATAAAAACTCCTGGCGTCTTTGTAATTTTCTTTTTGAGAAAGATTTTGTTGGACTTCTGTATACCCCACCCTGAGCGCTATTCTAGTCGAAGGCGCGAAATGCGATAATTTGAGTAACAAGGGATTTCCCAAAGTTTGTTCACATGAAAATAAATAAATTTTAATCAAATATTCGCAAATATGATTCAAAGAATGAATAAAAAGTTATTATCTTAATCATAGATTGTTCTTTCTTTTAGTAAAAGTTCTTTGAATCTGTAACGACCAGCGGTTCGTTACAGAACATCAACGAATTCGAAGCCAATGGATAGTCGGCTTGAAAAATTTCATACAGGAATATATATTTTGTAGCTAATACATATTAGCAAATTGTAGCACAAGAGATATCCGTAAATTATACGAAACAAATTTATTTTTAGACCGCTGCTAACAAAAACTTTTTAATCGAAAGATGAAAGGATGCTTAACGGTAATATTCAATGGAATTAAATACATAATGTTCTCTCCAGCTGCATCGTTTTCTACGCTAACTTATAATTACGGTAAATTCATATTCATTCGCCGTTTCGTTACTAATACACAACCGGTATATTGAATACAAAACGCAAAAAGGGGGGCTTTATTGAAATTCTTGCATTTTATCGGCTAGCAAACAGACATATGCGCTCTCGGTTCATATTTGATTGAATTCCCTTCCGTCCGTGTAATGGTAAACTCTAAGCTGCCGAAATACCAGCGTAATAAAAAAATCTAGCGCTTGCGTTATCTCTATCGCACCCGACACGATGGTTAAAATGCCTGTGTGAGGGTATTAGCATTTTGCGAAGTTATCGCGAAATCCCACCAATACCGCTAAAAGAGAACATGGGCGTGTTCCGTATTGATATTTGCGGTGGCCGCATATTACACATTCGTAAGCCGTATGGGATTAATCCCGCCAGAAGCTCTGAAATATGATTTGTGCTCAGTCAATCGGAATTCATAGAATGTTCGCGAGCAGTTTCGTTGGGCTGTTATCGCCGGTTATCTATATTAAAAATTAAGCGTTCTAAATGAGGATATCTGCATGTCTATAGTTTTCCGGGAGAGAAGCGTAATCCTTAATAAACATTGAAAAAACTCGTCGTTTCTAATAAACAAAATAACGGACAAGCCTCTACAATTCGTTGAATTTCTAATTTGTGGATTCAGTTGATGGCTGCAGTGTTCAGTTGATAAAACGCTTCAGGAAAGTAAAGATGAGCTTCATAAACATCATGGTGGTGTAAGTGCTTGCAAAATTTTCGCAGTGGGCATATGAGAATAAGTGTCGCTGAACGTTCTAGACGTGCTGTTGTCAATACTACTCAGGGAGATGAGTGATGGAAGACGAAGGTCTATGAAAACTGTCCGCAAGACGGTTCAGCGATTGCTCACAGCTAATCAAAAATGAAATCGTGTGACGTGCTCGAGGAACAGTTTGATAATGAGACAAAAAAAGGAGTCTCCAAACAATTGGTTTTTATCGGAGAATGGTATTGAAAAAGACGAAAGGTATTTTTTCGATTGTTGAGGAATAATCTTCCTTGGCTAGTTGGAAGAGGATAAAATGGAATCGTTGCTACACCGTTGGAAATTCGAGTTCCATGGAAAACGTCAACGGTTAAACGAAGACGTTCTCTTCCATCACAATAATTGCAGAAACTAATGCTATTACTCGGGAGGGATCAAAAAATTGAAGCAACGATCGACGAAATATATGAACCCAAGAGGACACTACGTTGAAAATAAAAGTAGTTTCTCTTGGAAATTTAAGTACTTCTCATTTCTTTACGGACTTTTCCGTCAATCACTCCCGTAATGGCCTGCCTGTGATCTCCATCTTTTGATTTTTCTGTTCTAATACTCGGCTTCATTTTTCCCACTTTCTAGTATTTCCATTCGATCTACCTTTAATGCTTTACATAAATAACTCTTATTTCGATGGAATAACCTGATTGAAGGAAATTACGTTAATTCAATTTTTCATTTCCGATTGAAATGTTCTAGCGACAAAAATTATACGCACCTTCAGTTTTTCTGATGCAAATCTTTGAGTTTCCTATGCCCTTTATTGGCGATGATGTCTAAGTTTTTGTTGCATATTAAAATGTCTATACCTTGCGATTGTTATCCTGCTTTATCTTAATGAATATTATGAATATGATAGCTTACGTCACTGTTTTTTTAATTTCATGTTGTGCATGTGGTGGTAATCGTGTACGAACAGTAATTCATCTCAACACTTACCGTTGATACCATCGAAATTTATACTTCAGTTTTAGGTACTCAACGAAGGAAAGGTTTATGACGCAGTAAGTACGCCATTTGCAGTAAAAATATGTAAGCAAAGATAGCTTATTGGAAAATTGCAGCTCGCAAAAGTGATACTCCAACTTTCTTAATAATAGTTGGGAAACTACTTTCCACAAATCTCAACATACATACGTATATGTACGTAAACTTTTATCGTATTGGCGGAGATAAGGCGTTGTTTAAACGAGAGATAAGGGCACCAAAAATGGTTACTGTCTTGACCTAGATGAATATTTCAACAAGAGCAGCTGCGATCGTTTTCGAATCGATTTCAAATATGAAATGTGAATGAGAACCTTGCTTTTTCGCGCTTCCCTTGGCTGTAAAACGGATTTTTCTCGCTTCACAATAAAAATCTTTCAAAAAGTTTTCAAATCGCAATGTTTTATGAGCTATTTTTTGCCACGTAGGAATGAAGTAGTAACTTTACAGTCAACTTACAGTTTGAAACCAGTCAAATGACTGATTTCAACGGTAATACATGAAATTATCGGTTGTTAAAGAGACGTTATTAGGAAATGTTACGCTGTATCTTGTAAGTGCATTTTACTCGAACATATTTCTTTACAAAATCAATTTACTATTCCGTAAAGCACATAAAAAGTTGAGAGGTAAAGAGATAAGTAGGTAAACGTCATTATTACAGAGGACAAAAGCCAGTGAAATCATACCTGTTTTGCAGTGACTAGACAGATTCGTGTTTTGTCGACTCTCGGGGAAACCAGGAGGCAATACGAACCCTTTCTTATGAGACGAATAAACACGAGTCTATCTGATCGCTGCAAAAAAGATATGATTTCACTCGCTTTTGTCTTCTTTAGTAATCATACACTCTTTGATCGCAGTGGGATACCAGTTGACCTGTTGCGTAATGTTTCGTACTAGAATTGGTCAGACTTGTAGACTATTAGTTTCATTTTAGAGGAATTATAGCTCCTTTTTTGGGCGATTGCGACTTACAGTTACTTACTTACAGTACTTACAGTTTTATCTTAGAGGAATTACCGTTTCTTTGGATGAGTATTTGAAAGAGGCGCGGGCGATGGAAGAGTTCTTTGAAGACCTATTAGAAGGTTTTTTTTTTTTTTTGAGGCAAACAACACGTAACAGACATCGTAAAGCAAGAAGGGTCGAGAAGAACGAAGAGAATTGCTGCATCTTACGCGCAACGTGAAGCTCATGCTGTGAGATGCTATGTCTGAAAATGGAATCAGGTAGAAGCAATGACGGTACCTTATTCTAAAAACTATAAGTTTATCTGTATCACGCAGACAATCAACGGTATTGATCTATAATCTCAATCCAAGTTGGAGAATTTATCGGAAACCAGAACACATTGGAATAGCAGTTAAATGCGCATTTGAAATTAATTTTCCATATACGCTACCAATAAAACATGCAATTAAATCCATTAGAGGTTCAACAACAATAAGTAGCATCCACGTCGAACGTTGTACAAATTGCCGCAGAAAGGCAGTTATATCAAGCATGTCTAGTGGCATATAGGCACGTGTATATGAGTATCTCCATTAATTTTAAATGATGCGAACTAATTGCGGTTGCATTAGAAGTATCATTGATGTCGTTTCTCTGCGCCACGGTTTCCCTCTGATCGAATTGTGTTTCATTATTCACCCAAGCGATATTGAGACGTACGGAGACATTGGTAGGACTTGACCTACGACTTTAACCGTATTAACGCATACTTTTTGATATTAATTGCCTAGTAGCACGTTTAAATGTTTGAATTGATGAATTAAAAAGATTCCCTTGTCTCGTTTGTGACAAGTAATAATAATTAAATATTAAAAGAAAATTTTCACAGACGGTTTTTTTTTTTATATAACAAGACTACTTAGCTGTCTACGAAATATATCTTCGTAGTTTTAACTCCCAAAACAGCTACAAATAAATAGAAAATGTTCAAACGGTCATTAATTTAACTTTCTTCAAACAACTTAACGTGAAGCAGACTGTAAATAAGAATTGAATTTGGAGAATATGTGGGAAAATATGTCGGAAGCTGTAGCTAAGAATAATCCACCTTATATTAGATTCGTTGTTGCAGCGGAACAAAAACATAAGTGGACATTAAATTTTACAGGTAAAAATAAGTAATTATTATCGTTTTCTCGACAAACGAACTTAAAACGGCCTCACTAGATTATTCTAGAATATGAAAAATGATATACTCTGCACAACATATTAAGTATTTACTATGAACATCAAAAGTATGCGAGGAAGCTAATGCTTTTATGCATTCTTAAACGAAATTGAAGAGTTGCTGCAGCCTGAATCCCCCATTCGTAAACAGGTATCCTTGCTAAAGCATTATACGTACAACGTTTGCTACAGCGTTGATTTATTTCTCGCTACGGTTGCATCGACTGGTGAGAATCATCCTACCGGGAATTTTCTAGTGATATCAATTAATTAATAATTGAATACCTGCATAACCTAATTGGACATATGCAAGTTTCACTGACCAGTGTTATCACATTTCGATAAAAAGTGATATCATCTAAAAAGCTACAATATGTATTTATTTTTTTTACCTAAGGGAAACCTGATAACTTATTGGATAGGATAGAGAGGATTCTTAAAGCCGCACGAAGACAAGTTTGTGAGAAACTTCAGGCATTTTTGCTATATTATTAAACGTGATAAATACGGTATGAAGCCAATGTATTAAGCAAAATAAGGATGGTGTAAATCAGTTTGCGCACTTTTATAACTGCTGGCCTACATAACGCTAATTACATTGGAAAATCTACTTAACCTAATGGTTAGCTGGCACGAGAACACGATAGATCCTAATGGCAAGTGCAAGTTAAGTTTCACCGACGAATGCTATTACATTTCGATAAAAATGATCTCATATGAGGAGCCACAATATGTCTATCTGTTAACCCAAGAGAGATCTGATAAAGTAAAGTGGACAAGTAATTAGGCTCAACTGTAAACCTGTAACAGATAACTTTGTTGTTGGGATTCCTAAGGCCGTACGAAGACAAGTTTGTGAGAAACTTCAGGCACTTTTGCTATACTATTAAACGTGATAAATAAGGTAGGAGGATTGAGTAATGTAAAGTTGATGTAAATCAGTTTTGCGCACTTTAATAACTGCTGGCATACACAACGCTAATTCCACTGGAAAATCTACTTAACCTGATGGTTAGCTGACACGAGAACACGATAGATCCTAATGGCAAGTGCAAGTTTAGTTTCACCGACGAATGCTATTACATTTCGATAAGAATGATCTCACATGAGGAGCCACAATATGTCTATCTGTTAACCCAAGAGAGATCTGATAAAGTAAAGTGGACAAGTAATTAGGCTCAACTGTAAACCTGTAACCGATAACTTTGTTGTTGGGATTCCTAAGGCCGTACGAAGACAAGTTTGTGAGAAACTTCAGACACTTTTGCTATACTATTAAACGTGACAAATAAGGTAGGAGGATTGAGCAATGTAAAGTTGATGTAAATCAGTTTTGCGTACTTTAATAACTGCGGGCCTACACAACGCTAATTACAATGGAATACCTGTACCTATAAGTGGTATCTGTTCATAGGGTTTTTAAGGCCGCGCGAGGACGAGCTTCTGAGACTTCGGAGACTATTGCTATATTATTAAACGTGATAAATAAGTCAGTTGACTAAGCAAAGTATCACCACCGTTTTTCTACCGTAGTTGTAAATTCCTGACATAAATCTCCGACTTATTACTGTTCGTTAAAGATAAAACTTCTCCCTTATGCACTCAGGGCGTTTACTGGATTCCTTGTTGTTGTGGTAGTATATATGGCGGGGAAACAAAGCAGTCGGTCAGCACGCACGGACAGCATTGTCCGAGCACAAGCTGAAGAGCGGCCACCAGGCTATATTAAAGGATACGAAGTTTATTTAACGTGAACCTCACTGTCGTTCTAAAAAAATTCAAGAAGCTATCGATAACTACCAGTATTTCAATAATTCAGTCTCTAACTGAGACGGTTACCTGTTATATTTTCAGTGGAAATTCTTCTTATCTCAGTTCGCTGATTACAATCCGTCTCATATCCTTCCCACTTGCTCAACCTCACAAAAACCGGACCCTGAGTCCGGTTGATTCAATTGATCATTCTTCGATGGCAACGGTGCAGCATGCAGCAGCCCAGAAGAAGCTCTGTGCACCCGAAAATCGCCATTCTCATGTAAATACGACGCGGTTTCGACACGAAAACCTAAATTTATTACCGCGAAGCTCTACAACAACATATGACACTATTTTAAAAGCCACGATATGATTCGTTCGTTATTCTTTGTGAAAACTAATGATGCCACCTACTTGAATAAGTGCTTCTATTATCTGCTACCTGTTAATTAAATTATATATCGGCAAATCAATCTGGAACTTTAAGTATTGTAAGATTGCGGCATGACTGCAACACCTAATAGGCATTCATAACGGAGTGTCACGCCAATCTATGCGATCTAATCCATCTTACTTAAGGGCGGAAATGGTCTCTAACATCCAGGGTGCTCTTGAATAAGACCTACTTTATGAGCAGCGGCGGTATCACAGAAGATTGACTTTGCATTAGTCCCGCTTGATTAATTGCCTAATTTTAGGCTCGCTAATCCGTAATTTAGCACAAAATTAAAGTCGATCCGTATAAATGACGAAGTTCGATACGCCGTCGCGTCGCGCTGTAGTCGGGGCGTTGCGATAGTTCGCTCGGTTCGCTCTCACAGCGTCGAAATAATATCCATATTTCAGAACTGAGAGCTCTACGCCGGTTTCGCCGTTCCGCTCTATCGCTTTTAAATTGTAATATATGCGGATATAAATCTGATAGAAGGAGATAGAGCGAGCGAGACGCGAGACAAACGGAATTCTATATTTTTACGGAATTGGAATTAAAATTGATTTTTTGAACTCCTCCGGGTTGAATTGTAAATGAATCCATGCTCTTTGGAAACGAATCAATAGACGACAATGTTATTCTGGAGGGTATATTTATTATGTAAATAGAAGCTGTGTAAATAAAAATTAAATGTGCAATTTCTCTGAGAGAGCTTGTTTCCTGGTTACATCCCATTCGTTCTGAATAGTGCTTGAACTTTAGTAGATAGGATTTGCTAATAATTGAATACGATGAACAATGTAATGTTGCCGGTGAACATTAATTCTGATATTTATCGAACTTCCAGAAGTCCAAAGTTTTATCGAGATACAAGTAATCTAACCAGAGCGAATTTTGAGAACTGATCACTCAAAAAAGGGAGTCAGGCCGAGAAAATCTTCGCGCAATAGCTTTTACAATTTTCGGTGAACAAATCAATAATAATGTCTCGACTGATTGGCTACTTTGTGATTTTACAAATTTTGCGGTGGGACGCACAATGATCCCAGGACCGAATAAAATAATCACTCAAAGAAGCATCCTATTGTAGGCGTATCCCTTAATTTTAAAGATTTCGATTGGTGTCGACAAACCTTGAGCTAGTTCAACAATGGAAGCTCAAAAATGGTAACGAATCATTGATTTGCTCCTATGAGCCTGAAATCAAGAGTAACTGCGCTGTATGAGCGCTTCTAGATGAACAAGAACCAACAAAAGTTATCCGTTTCGATGTGTGACAATGAAAATGGTCACAACTTTTGTCTCCAGCTTGATAATGCAAGTACATATATAGCTCAAACAACGATTGAACGTTTAGAGCAGCAAAACATCGAATTATTAGATCGTCCGCTGTAAATTTCAACGAATTTTTAAATTTTTGAGAATCAATAACGAGCTGCATGGTCAACGGTTCCAAGCGTAGAAAGAAACAATGCGTTTAAAACGATAATTTTGGTTGCGCCAGTTAATGACACAATACATCGTATAACGAAGCGAAGATGTTTTTAACAATTTTCTTCTTTACATTAAATATTAATTGCTTTAGAAATAAAATGCATTAATTATGCACCTAAGACTATAACGTATTCATTTTCATCTCTAGGCGGTGAATCTTCATCTTCCGTAACCAGAACTTCTCCCATTGTAACAAGCTAACTTCCCTGCGGTACCTGCTTCGGTCTAGAATGCACTCCTTCACTTAAGTTACATTGTTTGCGGTTAGGAAGTTCCTCTGATAGGAGTTAATATTACAAATAAGTATATAGGATGCAGTGGTCAACGCTGCGGGTTATCTGCAAGACCTGTACGAACTTTGCAATTAATTTATAAGCAGCAATATCGGATAGTAAATGCATCTTGTACCTTTGACGTGCAACTAGTCCTGAGTTTATTGGAATTTATTTAGAAACTGTCATGTTTGATAATAGTGAGAGGATGGTCATTGTTAGAAGTACATATTTTAATTTTATCATGTTGAATTTGTTTTGATCTTAGGAAGTATCAGCTATGTATGCTTTCGATAGTTTAGATGAAAGACTTGATAAGGACTTAAGAATGATTAAATTACTAATACAAAAGAAATTTACTTATAACAACAACAGCTTTCTTTATAGATTATAGTTTTCTTTATTAATAAATGAACGTATAGCTACGTTATATGAATGCAACAATAAGACGACACTCTAAATATAGTTCCCTCTATCAGGCAAGAGAGATGGTGTAAAAGCGATTTCTCACAAACCTACGTAGGCATAAATTAAATTAAATTAAAACCTTCTATTACAGAGATAGAAACGACTTGCAATAGATAAAACACACGTCAAAAACGACGGCACATATACATAATTTACACCTCAAATGCTCCCGAAATTACTTTTACACCACATTGAGCTGCCACTTTATTAAAAAAAAATGTTAATGTGACTCCTCATGACATTGATTATATCATGCTAGGCCTATAGGAGCCATTCATACGAGTATGAGCAGTCCAACAATTGCTCGGATAATTATACCTAATTTTTGCCTAGATGGCGCCAGAAGATACTTAGCGGCGTAAGGTAAAAAAGCACTCGGAGCAACGCTTATGACGTCTCGTGCGCAGAAACGTGTCTTGGTTAGTGTTTCTTTCCTCACATTGTTGTTGCCGAATGTTATCATTAGGAATTATATTATCTTGGATATTAGAAGGATTGTGGAAATCGGCGCTTTACGAAATAATTTGGCCCCAGCTACAAAATGATGATATCTTATCTTTTCTGAATGTTATAATGTATATTTCTAATTAAATTAAAATGTTTGCCTTTAGGTAAGCTGTAGATAGAGTTTACGTTTTTGAAGTCATTTAAATTTTAACAGAAACACCACGAACTCCAATTTAGATGATAAAAGATGTGATAGGAAGTCAACGCAGCTACATATGCGATGATAGACCGCTAATGGTAGCCAAGTACTAATTTTAGCATTCGATACACATTAGGTATAAATGAAATAATATCGTATGTACATCCATCCACAGATTGTATCCCATTCAGCGGCTCATTTCTATTCGGAACGTTTCTGAATTGAATCGTCGATAATGCCAGCGCGTGGTGACCGTTGCGATAGAGTTCAAACCATTTATTAACGCGCGACATCAATTATTAATTAGGGAGCGTAGTTTGCCATGCACGAATATCGCGACCTCCGCGCCGTTATGACCGTCTCTGCGGCTGCATAAAGTAAAATTTGTTTCTCGGAAATAGCTCGCGTTTATTACGGATATATCCTCGGTCTAGGGAGGGTAATAATTTTTTAGCGGCATTGCCCGAAGCCAGCCGAATTTACTATTGCAATCTCTATTTCGAACTTAAAACGCTCGGGTGTATTTTATGTATTTTGTATAAAACGGTACGTTATATTTAATATATTGCAGCGCTTACTCTGTATTGCCCAATGTTTGTTGTGGACTTGAATCTAAAAGTTTTACGGGGATTTACGGTCGTGAAATGCGAACCGGAGATTTTTATTACGAGCTTTTATTGATAATGTAGCCTAGCATCTTCCTGTGTTGAATTATTTGGAATACCAGAAGGGAACTGCGCGATTATATTCGGCCAAGGTCGATATTTTCCCAAATTAAAGATGGCTATTTAATGAACTCTCAAGTTCGTTACGACATGTGCGCAATTCAACGTTGGATAATCAATATTTTGAGCAAAGATCGTATCATATGTTATTTATTGGTAGAGAATTAACAAATGATGTCGATAGCAAATGTACGCTGGGGCAAAACAGAAATAAGTCTATATTTCATCACTGTACAAACATTCTAATTATAGTATCATATCACATGTTGCTTTCTCTTTTCGGGCTACGTATGTTGTGCTTTATTAACATGTTGCGATAATCTCGACATCGCACATTAATAACCTAGATTGGTAAGTTTCGAACATTAGTTAATTTATTCTTACAGAGCGGTACAGGGATTATGTTTTATCTTAGCGTTAAGATAAATACCTCGTATACCGCCCCGTAGAACAGTCTCAGAATAATAACATCCGCTTTTTAAGCAGTATTTCAACATGCATAAAATACTACAAAGGCGAAACTTAATTGCTGCAGTAGCAGAAACGACGTCGCCGTCCGACTGCAGTACAGGACCGCAATTTATTTCTGTCATATAAAATGAAGCGTTTACAGTTTCTTTTCATTATTTCGCTGCAATTAAAAAAGTTTTCACGGTTGACGTATGCGCCCCGATTACGCGGAGGGTCCTCTCATTTGCATTTTAATTTGTCCGGCACGCTTACGCCATTAGCATCCGAATGCAAGGAAGGAAAGAGAAGGAATGCATCCGAGCATAAAAAAGCTTAAATACGTTCGCGAGATAAAGTTAATTGCTCTCCATTTCTTCTGCGTTTTTGAGCATCCCTTTTTGAAGTGACGTATCGCATCTTGCGCTGGATTTAGTCGGTAAAATAAAGACGGCAATGTTTTCGCGAAAGGTAAATACGATATACGCGATATTAAGGGCGCAGTGTTTTGGAAGCTATATCTTACGCGATTAGACGTAGAATTGATTACGCCATACGTTCGCGACGTAAATAATTTCGCCAGGAATGGATATTATCTATGTTCGTAAAATTTAAAGACAATTCGTCTTCTCCCTATTTTCTCAACAATCACATGTACATTCCCTTTGGAAAAGTCTGCTCTTTGTAGAGGCGGTGGCCTTTATAAATAGCAGCCGGCTTTCTCATTACCCTAATGGACTGAGAACTTGGTTGCATATACACGTATACCCACAGTGCGATCCCGGTATTTTTTTTTTGTTTGTACTTGCTCTAAATGTACAAAGGTATAGTTGTTTTAAGATATAATTTATGATCAAGAGGAATTACTTATACTGGAATATTATTTTTTCTTTTCAATGTACTTCTAAAGAGTGTCACGCACATAATTGTAAGGGTTGTGTATAAAGTGGCGAGAGAACTACAAGTGATGATGATCTTTATGATATTTTTAATCGATTTCTTTAGCAAGTAAATGTTGTACACTAATTCCTCTGTATACATGACGCCATGAATGCTTTCTATTATTATTATCAATTTCAGATTTAATGAGCATACTGATATGTATATGTTGTATTAATTCCACAAAGGTTGGAACTGCGCATACAGACAGATTTCAAGTCGACCAACTAATACGTTTATAATGATACTAAATTAGCATGTTACTAGCGTACATATTGTGCATTTGGTGATAGAGTTATGTGATGAAATTCTGCCAAATGTACCTTTCTTTCAAATGCTTCCTGTAAAGAAATATCGGATGGTGCAACGTATTAATGTTAAAGCATTTTGTTGAGCGCAGTAAATATGTATACGACATAATAAAAGTCTTCTTCTTCTTCTTTCTAATTCGAGCAATCCCAATGCCTGTAGTTCCCATCGCATATTGGACGATTTAATAAAAGGGCGTGGCAAAGCCTTCAGTTATCAGTTTATGTGCGGGGAGTTTCCTATCAAATCCTATTCAACGAATACATGAAAAGGTAATGTAAATAATGCATGCTTTCAATGAGTATAAATAGACGAATGTGTAGGTAGTTTCCGTGTGAAGTTTACGTTCATAAACAGTCAATGGATCGAATACAAAGTAATATCTAGATTGTTATTAGAGAAGGAATACACTGCGGCATTCTTCTACATTGAAGTAATAGGAATAGAGGATAAACTCATGCTTTAACTTTTGAGCTAAGCAGTACTTTATGAGATAGAACATATAGAAATTATACAACGATATATTCCCATGATACATGTGAGGTAACGGCCCAACGGGGTGTATAAGCTTTTATCGCTTCTCATAATTTCAGAGCTTTTAACGTATCAACTGCGTATGTGTGTAAAGCGCTCCAGGGTGTAAAGGGTGAAACGCGGTTAATTGTTTTCCGATATATGGATAGTGATTCAGGATTGGGACGGGCTATTTGAAAAAAAATTGACTCTATTAAGACTCGAACGCACAGTACCCAGCTATCCTCACTCAAATACAAGCTCGCTTACCATTGGACAATGCCCTTTAATCCATAACTACACGATCTATGTAGTTATTACCTGTTTAATGTGATATCTAATTCCGATGAGAAGAGCGACTCGTTCTCTAGTTGCACCTTCATACAAAGTACCTCAGAATTTCCACTAAAGTTTCAAGCAGCTGCGTTCTTGCGTGCTTTAAATATGGGACTACGAACACGATGCTTCTTAGCTGATGACGAAGCTAAAATATACCAACTTCCTCGCGGTGTTTTCTTTTTTTTTTCTTTTTTATGTAATAATAGAAACGCAAGTTTTTATAAAACAATAATCGCTTTTAAGGCAGATATTTCTAAAATTTGAATATATCAAAAAAGCGATATACTTTATTTGAATTTGTCACGTAAAAAAGGACGAAGACCGATAAGAACCAGCAGGATACTCATATCTTCTGCACATATCCGAAGTCAGCAGCAACAGGCTGAAAAAGACTCCATAAGGAAGAAACGCCACCATACAATTCAACGCGGTGACCAGCTACTCTCTCCTAACAAAGACGTGTTACCGTAACTACGAGTAAAAGGCATATACGAATTGGAATGCTCATGTGGAAAAAGCTACATTGGTTAAATCAGTGTAGAGTGAAAAAACATGAGAGAGACGCACGCCTTAGGCACATGAAAAATCTGCAACACCTACACCAAAAGAAGGAGACCACCGCATAACCTACAGCGATGTTAAGGTATTAGCGAGGATCAGCCACTACAACCGAGGATAATACGCGAATCGATAGAAATAATGAAGAATACCATCGCTAAGACGGATACAAAGTCGGCAACACGTGGAAGTTAGCTCCATACAGGGTACGGTGAGATTCATCGGAACTGGAACGGTTGTGGATTAGCAGAGCGGAACAGAAATGGGTATGTAACGAGAAATAAGAGACAACCACACTAGTCTTTAGAAATATTCTGAAGAAGTTAACAGCGTGATCAGCGAAACACATCAGCTGCAACACCAAAAAGACATTTCTACGAATGGGCACGTATTTATTCGTCTTTATTTCTTCTAAGATGAATCCCACTGGATGTAAGGAATTCATATCACGTTTTCTCTTTGGAATTATCTATATTTCCTGCTGGTAATATCGAAAGAGAGATAAAAGTACTTTGAAAACTTTTCTATTATAAATCAAAACTCGGTCTAAATTTTGAACGATGTATACTTCCTGTTTCTTTCAGACAACTGATAAACTTCTTCGACAATACACCACGGACATCTTAGAGATGAAATTATTTTAGTTCTATATTGATATGAAGTCGTTTCATGTTACCATTTTTCAATGTAATTTAGTAGTGACCATACAATCAGATTTTTTGTTCCACCATTCATAAGTACGTATCAAGGTTACTGCACAAAACGCAAAGTGAACATCTCAACACAATAATTCAATATAGAAATCTATGAAACCAAAAAAGGCGAATAACCTGTTATATGCAGATGATGTGCTCCTAATAGTAAATCCCAAAAATAAAATACGAAAACTAATGAACGTCGGGACAGAAGAAATAGAAAATTGCAAGGTGGAAGTCTGTAGTTCTACCTTTTTCAACATATTCTAAGTGTTTTTGGAGGAGTAGTCATTCTTTATGAAAAGTTATGCTCCTTACTAATCCTTACCCACTATAAAGATTTTCAAATAACAGGATGGTTACAATTTGTTAAACAATTATTACAATCCGTAGAAACAAAGAAAATTTATGCTATATGTTGCTCTCCTAGCGAAGACTGATCAAAATTTCTTGAATAATATGGGAATGGTACCTCCATTTATATCCACTATAGCTTCTGAGATTTCCTTTAATCTTCTGCTTAAGATATCCCCATAAAAGAAATCTATTGGAGTAAAATGAAGGTGCCATTTAATATAATCGGACTATCCAATCCATTTATTAGAAAAATGTCTATTTGCCCACTCCTTAACTCGAATTGCTTTAGGGGCCCTATATATCGAAAAGTAAGCGTCAACGTTTCCGTGTATGTTTTTTGATTAGAAAAAAATAAAGGCCGACAATTCTATTGTTTTACATTGAATGAATCGTATGATGAATCGTAGATATATCGAATACCGAATACTTTCTTAGATAGTCACAGGAAGAATTCGAATTTGTTCGTAGCTCTATGTGAAACCTATTGGTTAATGTCAATACAAATTAGCGCGTACTACTAAATGCATGGCAACTTTCCACCAACATATAAAGCTCCTATCAACATTGGCGGTGCAACGCCTAAGACATACACCAACTTGGGAAACACAATTGTTATGAAGTGTTAACGTGCCGAAGCATCCCGCCCGAAATTATTATTCATATTTCACCTTCCAAACTTTAGCAATTTGTAGCGGCAGCAAGTTTCCTAATATGATTTAGTAGAATTATGTTGCGAGAGAATTTCCCAGTTTTGAGATTTACCCGCATCACGTCCTAGCAACCGCAGCAACAGCGTCGAGCTCTCGGTTCCCCGCTTCAGAGCGCCGCAGTATATAAGCGCCTTGTAGTTTTCATTGTTACGGCTCCGAAAAATTCCGATAGAGTTAGCACTTTTCTACTTCCTATACCTATAGTCATTTCCTCCGTATAAATAATAATGAAAAAATTAATATTCTAGCACATCTAGCAGTGGGATATTTATTCTTCTAAAGGGGAAGCCATGGAATGAATAAATTGTGTTCAATTACTCGAGGAGGCTATATAAAACAAAGAATCACTTACTAATAGCGCTTACTGTGGTGCAAAGAATTTGGGCAGACGGGAAGCAATCAGAAATAAAATATGAAGCTTAAGTTATAAATATGGTATTTATTGAAGCACGATACTTATCGGCCATTTGTTTACCTGTTTGCTGTTGACAAGGTTTCGCAGGTATTCTTCCTGGAATTGCTTAAAACGCAGCTGGTGTACATACGTGGATGATGGTGTTCTCTACACCATCGTCTAGACGAGTTCTCTATAAGAGAATGCATCTCAAGACTGGTGGGAAAACATCCCAGATCGGGACAATTGAATACATGAATATCAACATACCTAAACCAACAGTTGGCCTATTAAAAAAAAGCAGAAGGTCTGCTCAAAGAAAGTAAATTTTATACTGTATGCTCAAAGAGTTTTTTTTTTTATTATTTTAAAACAATAACAACCTATTTATTCCACCACTCAATCCACATACCTTATAATTGTTTGTATGATAAACAACAAATAAGACGAATAAATCGTAAGGAAAAAAGGGTTACCTACTTTGCTCACGCGCAAAAGTTAATTACGACTATAACCTTAATGATATCGCCCTGCAAACTCCCAAAGCAGCTTACCGAGGAAACACACGAAATTATCGTCGTTAATAGTTGCTGCAATCGATTTTTATATTATCTTTTTGGAGCGATGAACTCGCTGTTAATTGTGTATCTGTAGAGATACAAAGGTGTAAACGCGGATGGGAATTAGCAACGCTATCTGCGCATTGATTTTGGATTAAAGCGAAAGTGCCACAACGGAAAGATACCGTTCAACGAATACAACATCCTCTCCACGTACGTATGTATCTACATCCATTGGCGTTGTATGATCATTACGATTATAAAACCTCCACAAATGAGAACCGCGATGTAAAACGAAATTCGGCGAGTATTTTAAACGCAATTTATCGAGTAAAATGATGGTAATATACGCCATTAAGCCGGCTGAAAACGCAATTACCGTGCGGACGTTACTTCCGAAGTAGATAGTGTATGGTCAGCTTAGGCGAAACAGTAGCGTATCAGTATTTGTATAATAAGGATGAAAAGGCATGATCGCATTACTGGTCTCTGAAACATTGTTTAATTCATTTTTGTATCAGTCCAGAAGTTAAAATACGCGTAGCGGCATTGTTAGATGTAGAGAAAATTGGTGACTTCTCGAGAAGATGAAATACAGTAAAATCCACGGAACGAGTTTGTTGAACCGGAGACGTGTGTCGATATTGAACTTGAATCATTTGTCTAACACGATAAAGAGGAAATTAAATTATTTTAATTTCGTACCAGAATATCGGCGACATTTTTATTTTTGTTCTGGCACCAACCATCTATCTACACAATCTAATAAATAACCGGCTATACATTCCGTGGCTTCGTCCTCCGACCAAGGTATTGTTATACACGCTTCGCTTGTAAAGCTGGTGAAATAAAAGTCTACTCACCGAAATGTAAGGATCGTCAACGGTCTGTAAGACTTATGGCTCGAAATATCAGCCATGGGCGTTCCCCAGAAATCGTTCTTGAAGGTGTGACTGATCGGATTCAATGCTAGCACATCTTTATTTAACGTTACGGCCGGTATATCGTCGTGGACGAAGTCGCCGTTCAAACCGTTTATGTAGCAGGCGACCGCCACCGTGCTAACTAGGCTATACATGGGCCATGAAGACGGCGACCTTTTGGATTCGTTCGTGTTGTTGGCACCAGTGGAATTCACCGCGTTTCGCCGCTTCATTTTAAACGAACACTGCATACGCGAACGCGGCACTTTGTTAGGTTAAAAGGGGAAACGGTTACGACGGGAAAAATTCTTTACGAGGAGACACTTTCTCCATGACTTTGAAGCCGCCTCGTCCTGCTACTACTACCAGAGGATATATTATGCTGACGATATGAAAGTACTTTTCTTTTAACGGCAGCACTCTCAAACACTTATTATCGAGGTACGGGAACAATAGAGTTCCGTAGATAAAAGAAAACCACTTACAAACTCCATTGTTTCCTATATAAGATGATCTTATCTGTATTCGATGGTCGGACTAAATTATCCTCCGTGCTTTATCCAAATCTGAAACGAAAAAGAATAGAAATCAATACGCAATTTGGTAAAGATAGCTTAGTATAAACTGTTATGATACTTTAAGTACTATGATATTATGCCATCATCACACGATCTAGCTGAATTAGCAATATTCCACGTCAATTTAATTCTTTTTTTATTTTTCCTTAAAGTAAATTGTTGTAGGAAAGAAAATAAGAGAATAGTACTACAAGTTCTATATAATAGAGTAGAATTCAATACAACGCTATGTATGTTATCACCATTAAAAGGTTGAGAAGTAGTGGTCGTTGTGGGAGACCCGATGTGATAGGTACCGCTCTAGATGTGTAGCCATCCAACTTAACAAACTGTGAATTGAATCTATGAGTTTATAGCCAGTGAAGGATGTTCGCTCGCAAAACTAATATCAGCAATTTACTGAAAAGAATCTGATGATCCATGTTTACGCTCTAGCTCCACATAGTTCTTACGTAAGCTTATATTACATAGTTATAACTCATTTGATTACTTTAACTTTTCGCATTTATCCTTACATGCCCATATTTACAATTCACGATCTATTTTTCCTGCTAATACTCCTTTATTGTTCTTCTCCAGGTCGTCCTGTTCGTTGCTTTGTTTTTGCAATATTTTAAGAACAGTATGCGTCGGTGCATCGATTACACCTTGGTATAAAAATCTTTTGGTACTCCGTGGCTCTATCCTTGTTTAATGACAAAGTTGCAACAGCGGTTAAAACAAAAATGGTTCAATTGTGTTGGAGATAGACAAAGAACAAGAATAGAAAGGAGAAATAAGTCAACTGAACGCACATATTTTTCACCTAAACGATTTTTCTCCCTTTACAAACATCGACTTTTAATTTTTTGCAAATCCTTTGTACAAAAACTTATTTTCTATCAGCACTGATCATCTCGAAGAAACTCTTGGGAAACTTGAGAAGATAGCTGTAGAAAAGATGTCAGACTCACACTACATTAACATTCTCGCAACAGACGAAAACAACTGCTACTAAATTCTCAAATAATTAGTCTCGTCCTTCTTGTCCTATGTTTATTGTTTTCTAAGGTGATCTCGAGACGTCAACAACGGCACAAATAAAAAACTAACACTTTTTATGCGAGAAGAAGAAGTACGGAAGTACCACCCTCTAAATGCATATTTTAATAATGTTATAGGTTCTTATTGGTTTCCCCAGCTCTTCTTTGTATATCCCTATCACGTCTGTATACGCACCAAATTTCATTCAAATCGGTGAATTGGAATTGGGAATCTTGTCGTGTGATACAAGACTTTTCTTTGCCCTCAAAGGTACACGTTGTTGATGTTGTCAAAGCTAACAGATCTAGAACATTCAATACGAACATACATATACCGATGGCGCCTTCCATAGATTATAATAATCAAAATCACCTGACCACTCTCGCATCGTTCCACCCCTTACCGTATACACACCGCCATTTATTAAGAATCCACCGGTTCGTATGTACGAGGAAGCGAAATAAAAATAATGGATGGTATTACGAGAGCGCCGCTATTGTTCAGGTTATTAGAACTTCGAAGTTCTCAATTTGAGATATATACGGTTTCGTATAAACCAATTATGTCCGAGACAAATTTAATACAAAGAAAAAGAAGCAGTAAGTAATGGAATCTATATTTTCTACCACGGTCGAGCAATCCGTTGGTTATTAGGGCGGAACATTGGGGTTATAGGAAAGCAAGAGAGCTTGCATTAAGCTTATCCGATGGTTCGCTTTTCTTTTAATAAGCTAAGACGTGACCTGCAAACTATGATGAAATAGCCGAGACCTTCTTGAAAGTATGTATTGTCAAATATAAGTGTATTATGTAAGACGTGCTTTTATAGACGTTTCCCTATGCACTTTACGGCTCATTCTACTAGTTAGTAAATTAAGCGTTCCTGCTATCTCACTATCTATCGCTTGTAAACACTAAAGATGAGCGGCTTTAGAGACTATAAGAGCAATTTGTTGTTGTTCAACTGAAACAAGAAGGAACTATCGAAAGAGTACATATTTCATCGACATTATCTATACTTCGTATTAATTGTTGGGGAAGCTGCTTATAGTAACTCTTTCTATTTTCTGCTCTAAAAATGATCACCGAATAAAGAGACGAGATTCAATTAGCGAGATGCTCGTAATTCAAGAGAACACCTAATCTCCAAAGAAATTGGCGAATCTTAAAAAAAAAAAAAACACAGCCATCACATATACATCCGCCTCATTTCACAAAATAAGAAATACGACGGGGGACGTTACCACATGAATTACGTCGACCCTCACCTTTAAATTAATGACACGAGGTGGAGTTCTACATCACACGCGAAGAGCATGATATCGTATTGTTCCTCCGGCGCTAATAAAATTGTTAAAGAAGAGGCGCGGCGGATACTACAAAAAAGCACGAAGAAAAAAGTATAAAACATCTTTCCTTCCGGCGCTGTACGCCGAATTTTCCGTACCATCATCGTCTTTTATGTTAACACCTTTTGTTGGGGAGCCGGCGTCCGAAATGGATAGACCGCGTTTCTTTTTTTATTGTTTTAAAGGTTATTTATGGGGTGGTTTCGTTTTTTTTTTTTCGCGGGCGCGAGGTAGCGCAAAACACAAGTTTTGCCGGCAGCTCTTTGTTTCGGTATTGCGCTCACCAATCGTGAAAGAATTACACTCCGAGTGAAAACGTAGGAAGAAGCGATTTTCGAACGAGTTTGCGTCTTACCATAACTGTCGCAGTAATTTATGCAGAATTTCCTCTTTAAGGCTAATACTGTTATGAAATTTAAAATACAAAGTCATATGAAGGGCCTAAAAGAGATCATATTAAGTATGACTAAACATTACTAAATTTAGGCCATTTTAAGCAGAAGCATTATATATTGCGTTTTCTGCCAATATTGTTATGGAATGGTAACCATTAAAAGTATGATGATTTTTGAATACTGGCTACTACTAGTAGTAGGAGTCTATAAATGCAAAATACCAATTAAATTAACTTTAAATATGAACCTACGCGTTTCACTGAGATTGAGACGATGAAACGAACATTATTCTTTAAATCAGTAGAAAAATTCGGTGCACATTGAATCACACTTGGCAATTGGCTTATACCGACGCCTATTAATATTTAAGTCAATTGATCCTTAATTCCTTCTTAAATACGGAAATTTTGAGGAATATTGCACACAATTAAATGATGTTTACCACCCTGGTACGTTAAGATAAGTATTGCATTTTGCCTTTGGTTTCAGTCGAGCTTCATGCTTATGGTGGATAACAGTTGTGAAAACCTAGATTCAAGGTATTTCGTGGCTTTATAAAGTAAAGGGCAATTATTTGATGGTGGGACATGGTGAGTCTAGCATGTTTAAACTAACACTCCTGACGCTCTCACAGCGACAAACAAGTCCTTCGCCACATGATCAAGGGGCGATTTAAACGATACCAAAAATATTTTCTTACAATTGGCCACCATATTGAAACAGATGAATCTTTTGCCATACTTCTGTTGGCAAAAGGTTCTGCAATTTAGGTGTTTGAGAAAACAATATGTGGCCGAAAAGAATAGTTGTTTTTTTTTCCGGTTATTTCGATGTATATTAAGGAGAAGTACAGGTGTACTTGCCCTCATGGATGCATATTGAATATAGCAGCTAAAAATAAAGCACACATCACCCAATTGTATTGTTGTCCATTCTCTGCTAGTGATGGGATTACAGCTAATTTGAGAGGGTTCTTTTATTTTTATGTTCTTGGAGCAAATTAAAAAAGGAACCGTCGAAATTTGGAAGCCTCTGAACGGTCAATAAGCTTGAAATAAATCAAGAAATAGCGCTTTGTAATCTTTTCTCGTAAGGCAACTAATATTAATACAATGTGTGAAAGCATCCGGTACGCCAACCAATGATCAACTTAACCCGGATCAATTTCCACGTGTAACTCCAGTTTAATTGGGTTACGTACCGACGTTTTCACCGCATACGTTCGCTTATTTACTACAAACCAATGTATGGTACTTATAGGTTATCACCTACGTGTTTCGCCAAATAGCTCTTACGTAGCAAACATACGGCCTATAACTTTAATCCGAACGTTTGTTAATATGCCGCGTGGAATACAGCGAAACGTAAGTTTTAATTAGAGCAACAACGTTACATAAATACATACGCGGACGGGTAACATACGGACTTCACACCAAGCGCATATAAAATTAATTAGTTTTGACATTGCTACACCGTATATACGGCAACCACGATTTCAAGCTAAATAAATGCCAACATGCAAAACATTAATGATTACAAAAGCTTATCGTTGTGTTAGAAATTGTGGGAATTTGTAGCGCTGCAAATTGAACATACACTTTTCCAGACATGGGAGCGCATACGTGATGCTGGTAATAGTAATATTGTACACCCAGCATGTATTGAAGAATGTTACTATTCCGTTACGCTCACGATTGTTCTTGTACTAATTAATAACTAAGTAACTAACGCGTTTATGGCAGGGTAACGTGAGTGAAATGATGGGGCATGGTAGGTCTTCTTTTATTTTACTTAAAATGATCGTTATGCGTAGTTAGAATCATTCTGAAGTTTTACTCGTTTATTTGAAGGAGAAACCACTCTTTGAATGTATGTTTGAATTTTATATAACAAAATTGAATAAATATAAGATGATTGCGAAGCTTGTAGAGCTGTAATACGAGACCTGCATTTATTTATTGTTAATTTTAAATAGTTAATGTAGAATTAGTCTAGAGAAGATGGCGCATACCATAAAGAATATCTCGTATAAACGCATTAATTTACAACTTTTATTATTTTTACTAGAAAGCCAATCGTAGGGAACGTCATCAATCAAAAAAAAGCGGAAGTAGCTTAAGTAACGATTAAAAAGTATTGTCGTCAACTGGCGCCACAAATTAGAAAGGCAAACAGTTATAAAAATCTAAATATTTTAAACGTATTTTTCGAGTGTACCTTCACTCCTCAGCGGGGTGGACAATGTTTAATTTTTTTTAATATCTACTTACTGGACTTACTGGAACGAAGATAGTAGTTCTAGTAAACGGGATTTTCAACCGTAATGGCAAGGAGATGCTCCCACCATTGTGTTAATTGAAAAAGGAATCATTCTCCCCACGCAAATGATTCCTTTGAGATCAAGATCAAATGTCGTTACGTATGCAAAAGTATCTAGGAACGATGGTCGATATCTAAGTATTCGCCTAATCTAGAACCTTTTCTTCAGACTCGTTTTCATTCATTCATTAAGAATCACCTTTTACGTATAATCAGGTCTGTCTTTCATAAATTGAAAGATCCTTAAGACTATAAAGAATGCTTAGTGTTTAGTGCAACAATGTTCTTTACGACCGTTATTTGCGATTTAGTGCTGTAGATTTCCCACTTATTTTGTTTAGCCATTAAAGAGTGATAATGGAATGTTTCAGTGTTCCACTGTCTCAATGTCACAACGTTAGCCAGCATGACCTATTAATTACTAAGAATAGAAATGAACTGACGACTAAGCTTTTAGAAATAACTATGTTTATCGAACATATTTACAGCGATAAGGTATCGATATTTTTACCGTTGATTTTGAACAGCATTACAGACACAGATGTCGATATGTTGAAGGTGTGGCCACACATTGACGATACGTGCACGTAACGATTGTCGCACGAAGCTCGCACGACGTCCGTCTTGTTATATTATCACAGGTCTAACCGCGATTAGCTTCACACTGACGCGACATGTACGACCCGGACACGGCACGTGTACGCATGCCGTCAACAGCAATGGGTCGACGAGTTTTGCTTAATTTTTGTCGTGCGTGTTACAATGTCTTGTAGCAAACCTTACCACAGTTGCGTCATATTTTGATATACATCGATCGCAACAAACAAGCGCGGCTAGTAGCGTAACAGTATGACTTCGATGTCTACAAGACGAAAGCTATACGAATCTCGTACGGATCTCATCTCGTCAACGTCCGGTGTTCCTCTCGTCTATGTGCGGCCGTACCTTGATTGTAGCCAGTTTAATGCTTGCAATAATTCTTTTTTCGGTTTTTAGCGAGAGGAGATCTTTAGGCAGTTTGACCAACATTTTAAGCTAGTGGATTCAATTACTCGTATTATTCTTATTGTTCGTTGATGACATTGGATGAGATAAGTTGTAATCGACTAAAATTAACTTTTTATATTATTTACGAGCTTGTGTACACTAGCCAAACAATTAATCGGCTTTGCAACTCGCGATCGACATATTCATTGTTTTCGTATTTTAGAGCAACTTCAGTTGTTTCAGTTACCAAGGACGTGAGTATGGCGTGCGGTTCTACCATGTATTCCAAATTTGCGGTGTAGTCTGAGTCGCATTCTTTTGTGCATTTTCCGTTGCGGATAAACTTTGTTCCGACATTTAATTCCGTATGGTACGCGAGTACTATCAATGCAGTTTGATGTGTGCGGCGGCTATTTCGCAACTAACCGCATCTGCGACTGCCTGGCTTCACCATGAACGGCTCTCCGACACTTTCAAACGACTAAACGGTTAACTTCTATCGAAACTATACACTTTGAAAATTAAATTTCGCTGCCAGCGGTGTATAACTAATAGTTGCGAAGTAACATGTTCCACATAGGAATGTTTATGTTATGAGAATAGCTAAACTACAAAATTAGCTTTATTTCGCAGTTGCTTGCGAAAATAGAATTTTCAGTTGGTAATTTAATAAGCAAAATACGCTCGCTTGCCGCGAGTAGTATAAGAATACAGAAAAATTTGACCAACCGAAAGGTTAGATAGAATAGATCTTGTAAAATAACCTTGTACCTTTAGCGTTTAATAAAGGATAAAGTTACTCAAATTAAGGAACAAATTTCACCTCCTCGAGAAATGAAAGTAAATGCTTGGATGGTAGATCAAAATTATTATACGCTGAATATGTGTTTTGTATATGTGTATTTTGTATGTTCTACTTTGGATCACTTCATTTATTGTGTAAGTTATAAGCAGGATAATAGAGAACGCCAAAATCAGGTCTGAAGGCTTTAAAACAAAATTATCTACCCAAAATTGGTAAATTAATGATCCTATTTTTCTGTATTAGTTATATTCTCGGACTTGGACATATTCTAAAACCAGATTATTTGTTTTTTTGAAGTGAACCGTATTAATGGGTAGGAACAAGAAAATTATCTTCAGCTAGATGCCAGGACACATCCCCTATTGATGGCAGTGAGGCGGCCAATGTCCTTGCCAAAATGCACATTGTCCCTTCGAGCGAACGAACAGTAATTGCAACGTGGAATAGTTCCACAGGTCTATTATAAACCGGCCACATCCGATTAACGAAACACCTACAAAGAATGTGCTTCCCTAAAGAGGAAGAATACCGTCTGTATGTGGAAGAGTAGGAGACAATTGCTAACCTCAGATTTTCAGATTTTCTCTGTTCGGTGAAGTTTTCGTAACATCTGAGAGTCTGTGGAGAACATCGCTGAGCGAAATTCTGAAATACGCTGTATAATAGAACAATGTATTCAATTTAATTATTAATAAACTTACATATTACAACGAAAGCGATATTTCTTTACTTATACATTAACATTGTATTAAGAGGAGGAGGTGTTAGATATCTTGTTGTTAATAGAAAAATTAAATTTTTCTTATCAAATGGAGAATTGCCGACATTTAAATGAAGAAACAAGTAAATTGGAGAACAGTTGAAACATGATCAAGGCCAGTTTGAGGTCTCGACATTTGGTTTCCATTTCGACGCCCAACAACCGGTACAAAACTTTACATCACTGAAATAACAATAAACGTAACTTTATTTCAATTTGTAACTATTTCACGGCGTAAGACTCTTCAATATAAAACGATGGGAAGCAATACGATACCGCAGCTCAATTTGTTATCGCCACATATTTATCAGCAGCGTAATCGCACTACCATCCAAAGAGGATCATTACTCACCTGAAACGGTTAGGCAAGCAATTGTTCGAACTTGGGACCGATAAATCCTGATCATGTGTGCATTCAGTCGTGCGGTGCAGATGTCATGCTGCTTGCACTATGACCTCGCTTTATTTACTAACATTGCTGTCTCCGAGTCAATGAGATAGATCTACGATGTTTTATCGTCGAGAAGTAATGGTGACAGTCAGCTGGAAGATTTATATAATGCATATCTGTGTATAACCGATAAGGATTTTGCCGAAGTTGCTGCAAAATAGAATATTCAGCGTTGAAATTTGTTGTTTTGCCGGTACCAAACATCCGGTTATTTTAAAAATAATTTTCTACGTAAACTACTGTTTAACTGTGATATTATTCAGTTATATGATTGAAGCGCTACCCATAATTATCATACCTTTTTAAGCTGGCTTTATGTATTTTATTGTATTTTGAAGATATCATCAAGCTTGTCTATGAATTCATCTATAGGAATATAAAGGCCAAGATCATAACTGATAGTTGGGGGCTGTAATGATTATGTTATTGGAGCGGATTCGCTTAAACCAGCATCGACAATTGATTCCAAAAAATGTATGCACGTATAAACATGCTTCACTACCTTGGATGTCGCATCACCAATCACTAAGGTAAACAATGGTAAACAACAATGAACCTAAGATGCATTCTTGGAAGATGTCGTATCTTATCTCAGAGGTTAGAGAAACACTCAGAAGTTTGTAATCTATGCAACAGTTAAGATGTCAGATGTTTGAGCGGACTTCCTCTTATTCCACAATGTGTGTAAGATATCAATTTTCAGAGTTAGCCAAGTATCTTCTAAAATCTTGGAAATAGAAGAAAAGTTAAGATATTTACTTGGAAAGCAGTAAATTAAATTGACAAAATTTAATTTAATTTAATTTTCTAAAAAAGAGAGATATTGGTAGTTTCCAAATTCACCGAATTAGGTTAAAATATATCCAAAATTCTATCCTAATATCACGCCGTTACATTCGCCAGAACCTAATCCATAAAAGCGACTATTCTAGCGACCACGGTATCGAGCCGATAATGCGGTAGGAGAATTACGTCACGCAAAAGTACATTGACGTGGTCCGGGTCCGACCTCCGCTCGCTATTTGGCACCGAGATATGCGGCTCTAAACGCTCTTCGCTCGCCAGGAATATAAAAATCAGCGTGGAGCGTCCTCTTTTCATGCCGCCGCACGGACCCTATAAGAGACTTCGTTTCGTAATTGAGTTCTTTCCGAAATTTATTCGTATACGTGCAACGACCAATGCTCGGCTCAGACCATATACTCGCCCTTTCTACACACCTACTGTAATCGTTGCGGTGACATCGGTGTAAAGGCGGTATTGCAGGTTATAAGCTATTCTGTTTGATGGTATGCACTTGACATTACCGGATTTGCTGTAGTGACGTAATAATTTTATTATGCCTACTTATTTTTTTAGACAAGTAACAAGAATCCTTCCACCTTAGACTCAATTCGGACGCGATCTCTCAGTTGGTGCTGGAAACTTTGTTTTTTTAGCCGTTATCCACTTATTTGAAACGTACATTTGAAAGTTGTAACATAACTAAACGATTCTTATTTTAAAACCACGATCACTACGTACTTGCAGTTCCTTGCGTCTGCTTGATTGTTTCGGATTGAATAAAGTGAAATAACCAAGTAATTATTGGCTTAGTGGGTGGATCATTGAATATGGATGAATTATGGTTATCTTCTTCTGAATCTGACAGTGCGTCGTTTGTAATGATCAGCATTTAGCTAACCGCTTTAATAGCTGCTTCAAATAGCGAAGACTGACCACTAAAAACAACGAATGCCAAAACCTGGAAAAATGCTGCTAAATGTCAAAAGAAGGTAACTTTAAGAAAAGAGGGTAAGATGTAATAAATTAATTCTAGAGATTTTGTACTTCAATTTTACTTAAGTTAATTTTATTTGATTTGAGAATAACGTAACTGTTAAGAACATTGTGAAGTTCAGCAATAGTTGGTTTGAGTTTTCGATATGTTTGCCTTAAATATAAGTGGAAAGCAAAATTTGGTTTAAAGAACAAGGAAGATGTGCAGAAAACAAAACGGAAATGCGGCAAATAGGAAAAAGGTAAGGAGAATAAACCAAAACCTGGAGAAAAGGGAAAAACTTTTGCAAAACGTTGAAACTAGAGACCAACCAGAGAAAGAAAATCAATTTATTTGTGGGAAAAAACATCGCTGAAAACAGTATCCGCGGCAACATTTCCAAGTGATAAGTGCAGTGAACGATCTTTTATATTAGTTTTCTAGGAACAAAAGGCTCAATTGTGCGTTGTAAAACTTAATACTTGTACATAAAAAATGTTAGTAACCAATGAAATAGGCAAAGTAACACCGTCCGGTAACAGTTACTACGTTTTAAAAACCTACACAGTGGCTACTAAGAAAGTAATTTTTTCCTCGCGGTACTATTACTAAATCAAATAATCCACTAAACATTAAGCCGACTAGTACTTCCTTTGAAATTCCCTCATAAATAAACTAAATTTTTGAGGCAAAAAGAATGGCCAAATTCTGGTTTATGCTATACGCGTCCGAAGCCGCAGGAGACCCTCACTAAATCTTTCTAACATCTACGACCATTATCCTATGTCTATCGATCCGTTTTGTGCCCTTCATTCCTATAGCCTCGAAATAACGGGCAAGTGGCGTATAAATAATTCGACCAGTACAATCGACGTCATCCGCATCTGGATTTTATTGTTATTAATGGTGGAAAGATTTTTAATCGCCTTCCAATGTGTGACAGCATTCACATGTCTTCGGTTGGGCGGTAATCGAGGTCGTTTCCCAGCGTTCCAACGCCGTATGAAGGGACTATGTCGGCGTTGGTGTTAGAAAAGCGCCGATATTTTAATAACAAAGGCTTTTCCCTAGACAAAAGAGATAACGTTGCAGCGTTCTCTTTGTATTATCGCCCGTTCGTTGGTTTCACCATGATTGTCGGAGCTATACTGCAGCAGCCGTGGAATGCAGAGGGGCGAAATGGCGGAGAAGGAGTAGCTCCGAGCTGTAACAATGACCGCGCCAGACGCAGCAGATTTTTTATTGTCACCGCATCCCCCGTTCACCGCCGATAATGAGGCCGCAATCAATTTAAGCACTTTATTAGACCTCGATGCGAACGGCGATAAAATTAAATCGGAGGAAGTGGTCTCCAGTCGGTCCAGTTTTATTTTACTCTTTGATTACGTGTTCGTAATGTGGGCAAAATTGCACAGCTAATATTATACTTTCAAGTTTTTCTCTTCTTTGACCGATGATTTGACATATGAATGCATCAGTCCACGGAATCCGTTGAATTGTTTTACAGAAAGAAAAAGAGACTTCATTTGAAGGCGTCCCAAGAAGTTTTAGACTCAAATTATTTGGTCTCTATTTTTTTATAAATCATTATCCACGAAGAGGATCCATGTTACGGTAGTCGTAGCCGTCTAATAAGGCTATCGCAAATTACGTGTGCTATTGCTCGACGAAGTGGATGAATTGTGGAGGAGATAGCAGAGAACTGGAGAGAGATAGAGTAATCAACTTATTTCTGCAGGAACGATCTAATAGTTATTTATGTCACAAAGGACGCAACTGATGTTTTGCAAAACTGCAAAAGCTCTTACTGCCCAAGCGACATACAAGACTTTTCCTTACTTACGTCGCCTCAATCAGGACAATAATGATTGACTTACGTAACCGGTAGCAGGAGAATAAGCTTCTGCGTGACGGTGCTCAAGAAAGGAAGAAAAGAAGATGTGCGCAAAATTGCGCTGAAGCGAAAGGATACAATAAAATTTCCTAAATATGTTCTTTCATCGGTTCACCCTCAATCAAGTTTTCCGAGCCGTGAAGGCACTACCCGTATTTATAGATTGGTTCCAGAACACCATTTTTTATTGTATTTCCTACGTTATGAATCTTCTCTTGGCATTGTTCAACTACTAGAACAACATTTGGGCATGCAACATAAAGAATGGAAAAATAAACGATTGTTTACCATAATTTTCTTGGGTGAAGGCTTTTTTTTAGCAGAAATCAAGAATAGTTACGAAGAACGGAGACCGTTAATAATCGATAAACAGGAAAGTTTTCAAATCGAGAATTTAAAAGTAGTTATCGAGAAGTTGGAACGTATATCAACACCATTTTTAAGTAAACAGTATTTAATTGGGTAATTGCATATAAACCGATAAGGTTTATGGTTTAGCTTTATTAGTTTGGTCTGAAAGGCAAGCGAGTTGTGCAAGCAGCCCTAAGTGCAGAAGTTGCGGTTGGTTTTATGATAGTTAGCTACATAATAATATTTTTATTGGTTTCTTAAAGAAACAGGTAAATCGATGGAAAACAAGCTGCAGTAATGAAAAGGGAATAAGTATGCATCAAATACTAAATAAATAATTCAGCTTAATCTTTGCGAGAAAGAAAGAAAAAAAAATCTTTGGTAGAAATGTTAACCTCTACGCCTATCGACCCTAATAGCATAAGTAAGTTGGCTGACGGTTGCAATATGCGTAACGGTTACCCATGGTAAAGAGTAAGGTATATAAAACCAATGGTACTTTTCTATCGTTGGATATCGAATAGCTTTAGGTCAGCGTAATCAGTTAAGTGAAGGTCGACAATCGGGAGAGGCAGTAAACGGATGAACGATATAAGCTAGCTAATATTGAACCAATCAAAGGTTAGTTGAAGATTTGAGTTGCCGAGCGTAGGAAGCATGTGATGCCACGTTCGGCAGACATTTTCTAAAAATACGCCCCCTCCAACAAAAATTTCTGCAAATTTATAATTTCGCAACCTACCTAATTCTGATATACGGCTAACGTAAGCTCATCCTGTGACACCCCGTATAACTATCATTTCGCCTTTAATTTAATAATAAATAAATACTGATATATTTCAACGCTTCGATGTGGTATCCTCGTCCCTGTATTTACTAACCATAATTAATCAATACAATGGGATTTGACTCTGTTATAGTCATTATCTTCTCGTTAAGACTTTAACGGTAGGACTCCCTTTGAACAATAAATTCTTCAATTTGAAGTTCCTCTTTTAATTATCTCTTCGCTATCGCTTAAATCTAAACGTAGGAACCTTATTATTTACCTTAATTTACTTTCTAAACGGTTCGGCTTGAGATAAAGGCGTCAGTATCCAATTAATTATTTCTTCTGTGAAATTATCTCAAGCGAAAAGGCTAAATGTTACTCGGAGAGCCGGGAAATGATATGCGTGGCTTGTTTTAATTCGCAAAAATTTAAGAGGAGAGGGGGAATTAATGGCTGCAAGTGCTTAAGTAGGTTGGAACCTTTACTAACGTGGAACATGCTCCTATGCCTAAATAAATTCAATGTAATTACTAGAAGATTTAATTTAACGTTGGAATCAGTTTTAAACTTGGTTCGTAATTCCAACTAAAATTTTCGTTCTCTTCAGTTACTTGCACCCTTCTGTGTTAAACGAATTACAGTTTTATGCTTGCGAAGTCATTATTTGCTTAGAATATCGCTTCAAAATAAACGTTCCTTGGTAAATATCTCTCAATGTTTTTATTTACGTTGTACTCGAATAATGAATAATTAGTCTGTTGGAAATACACCTGAAAATGTAATGTATAAATACGAAACGTTGAGGATCTAATGCGTATTGAAATGCAACTAAATAGTGTATGAAACTCGATAAATATGTGTTGTTTCTAAGGCGGTTTCCGTACGAAACACTTATTTGGAAATGCAGCCGTCGGCCATTTGACGATCGAACAAATTAAAGTCATCTGCGACTGGCAATATAGCCGAACATCTTCTTTTCGAATTGTTCCCCCACTGTTCAGTATTCTCTTCCGTCCACCTTCCTCAAACGCAAACATAACGAGCCACTATTTTATGTAAGGGTTTTATTACGACAGCTGTGTAGTTTCATGCCACTCTCCAGGCATTCGTCATACTTAAAATGATAAACGTCATCATTTAAACCGCTGCGACATTCCACCGCTAAGCTACGTACATGCATACATATGGGGGCCAAGTTGCTAAGCCGTAATATTCAGACATGCCCCTATATATTATTCACCAATACCGTTCTGTCTAGTTGGGGTTTCCGTCGATTCTTTTAGCGGATATCGAATTTATTCAACAATCGCGGCGAACTCCATCATTATATCTATGTGAAAGGAACAGTTGTTTTGAATCGACGGTTCATCAATGAATAAGAAATAACATTACAACACATTTAGGATTAATATTTGAAGATCTGTTGATGCAGTACTGGATCGATGCGACTTAGTTTTATCGTTACGTCATCACGCGTAATGATTATATTGCTGCGGTGTGCGTAACTTTGAAGTCTTACGATATACGGGGAGAGAAGGTTAACTGGAAGAATATTTATACAAGCATATTCTCCAATTCAAGCTGTCCATGTATGAAAATCTTGAACACCTTGTCATTTGAGTGTTACGTAACTAGACGAGACGATCTATAATTAGTATTCCTTTCAATTTTCGACAATATAGTCTACGACAATCGGGGCATCCTGCGTTTAACAAAGATCTAGGTTGAAAACGCAATTATGTGAATTTTATGGGGGAATACGAGCATCTGGGGCACATCAAAATCGCTAATGAAGCTGTAGATGAAGCCAGTTACAAAACTTATTTTCCCCATGAACCTGATCGTATCGCCTACCACATCATATATAGTACCTATCGTGGTTGTAAATCAACGCAGCATCCTGGTGTTGGGAGTTTCGCCTCCCACTACGTCAATACGGACGCGT
Organism: Oryctes rhinoceros; assembly: GCA_020654165.1. Classification (NCBI taxonomy): domain Eukaryota; kingdom Metazoa; phylum Arthropoda; class Insecta; order Coleoptera; family Scarabaeidae; genus Oryctes; species Oryctes rhinoceros. The sequence continues at coordinate 10,106,648 of JAIOKQ010001009.1, read as the reverse complement.
CGGGTATTAAGATTTAAATTTCACAGATTTCAAAAATTTTTATTTATTTACAACGAAAAAGAACAATACATATTAGAAGACGAGTTACTTTTGGGTTTACAATCATTTTGTTGTTAAATGTCGAGATCGCCAAATTGGACTAAAAAAATCACAAAATTCAGAATTCTTTCAGAAGTTCTTTTTTTTAAGTTATTACCGATTTCGCAGTTTCAAAACCGGGTTGGTTGTATAGCAGAATACTTTTTTTTGTGAATTACTGTTTTCTGGAAGAAGGCGTTTATTTATGGTTTGTTTCGAATCAATGGAGCGAGGAAGTTACGGATCAATGAAACGTGGTCGTTGCTAGGAGGGATGTTTAAGGATTTCTACAGATTCGCGGTTTTTTTGCTACAATAGTGAAGGGCTGCGAGAGGAGTTAAATTGGATTTATATTCATGTAACAATCGCGTACAATGGTCATATTCAGTAACACGAGCATTGGTAAATCGCTTTGTTTCATCGATGTACACACTACCGTGGTAGACGCTAGATTCTGAAATTTATAATTTGCGAGTGCTGACAATTGAACAATGTGGGTATTTCGTATTGGACAGCAATGACACTGTATATGCTCGTAGAAAAAATGTTACATTAAAAGGACCTGAAGAAAATGGAGCGAAAACTACTTACTTAGTCCTTTACTCAGAGTAATCGTTGGCTAAGGATGTATTTACTTAACAAAACTCTGTGAACAAGAGAAGCGAGATCCGAGACTGATTGTAAGCCGATGAAGAAATCGAAGATGTCAGAACGGCTCAACTTCACGACATTGTGACATTTCACGTTGTATAGTTATAATATGTAGTATATATGTGAATATACATAGCTAGTTAGTTATTTAATATTATAATGGAAATACTTGAATAATTTAATAGGTGTAGTAATACAAAGAAGGTCTGGAGTTCGTTTATTTAGGCAAACCAAAGGTTGACAGAGGATTAGTAACCCTTGTCGACCCTTAACTCGAAGAATACAAATAACAAGTAATTTCGTAATAAAGGATGAAATGTGATATTCTACGAAGATGGAAAATAAAGTTAACCAGTAAATAATTGTTATTCAAAAACGTACATCGAAACTGATACATTCCCGTGAGCAAACTGGGGAATTGTTGTTAATGGTGTAAAGTTCTATTTAGTGAACTAATTGTGCGACATGCAACATACTATGTTATATTATAGGATTGATAGGAAGTTAGTTTTTTCTATCATTTGATAATTCGAAAGGTCTTTTTCTTAAGAGCATAACTTCTTTTCTTTGTTGATTGCTTCTTTTTACCAAATTTTTCAATAATATATATATGTACATTACTATTTCCGATTCGGTACTTGTATATCGCAACATAACATGTCTATCGGCGTTTTACCACTGTTAAAGTTTGTATAAAATCAATTGACAGCAAAAAGGTAAAGGAGAAGACTCGCTAATCTATATCTACAGATATAGAATCTCGTTATTCCTCCGAAAATTCCCCGTGAAAGCAGTTAGTGTTGCACACAGACTTAACTCCGGTAATATTGTTGGATAACACGATCCCTTGGATAATCAAATGGATATTTAAAATTCCAACGCCGGTGATATCGTTTTCAGTGTTCGACATGTTTGGAATGCGCGTTAAAGTCGCGACAGCTTTCGAAAAAAACGATCGCAGTACGCACATACCTATTACGTAGTAGTTTATTGGAATTCCTCAGTAGTGGCGTGCTATACACCGAAATATTGATGGGTATATGTCTGGTTTCGGAACGCTGGAGGGAAGAACAGAAAGAAGAAACCTCTTCGCTCTAGTAGGATGTGCCTCAAGTACAGAAATTTCCGAAATAGTAGATACTGCAAAATTAAAAGCTATTATTTTTATTATAAAAAAAAATATTTTTTTTATTTACATTTATATGTTACTTAATAATACATATGTGAGTCGAGAATAGGGCGATTGCTCAAGTCCGATATACTCGAAATTCTTTGCATCGGTCCAACCTAATTTCGGTTCCCACCTGTGGATATCTTCACGTTCCAGCTTAATATGTTGTTAAGCACACAGTAATAGCAGTGCGATGCCTCTTAATATTAATAAGAACGTAACTATAAAAATGAGCTCACCTCCCTGAGGATATCACAAATACAAGCGGATTATTTATTGTGCAGAAAACGGCGAGAACTTAATTTGGATTTTTATATTAAATTGTTGACTAACAAGGAAATGTATAAAACGGAAATTCACCAGCGAAAATAATATAGCGCTCCAGATATTAACACCGGTATATTTTCGCCTTAAGATTACATATAACCGGAATATAAATAAAGCGAATGAATAGCGTATAATGTTACAAGAACCGCATCTCCGTTATTAAATATATTTCTCTATCCGCGAAAATGACACCCTAGTAAGTCGTCAGATTTTGAAAAATGTTCACGCGTCGCCTGGAAAACGCTGAAATATGAGATATGCAGGAGTGAAAGTGACTTTCCGGTTGCCGAGATGGAAATATTAAGCGTCACTGAGAGTAATTTTGAAAGGACGGAAGGGAAGAAGGCGAATTGAAAAAAAAGGAACAAAATGAAAAATGTTAACTGAAATTTTCTGTATATTTTATGCTCTACACAGAACGTTCACGTTGGAACTACATATACGTTTATATACATATATATACGTACTGATATAAAGTATACGTGTACAGGGTATGCATATGAAAACGTATATTTTATGTTCAAAAAGGGAATTCGAACCAATTCTATTTAATATTGTACGGTAATAATTTTGGCAAACCTACCGGAAACATTTCGCTTCGTAAATTGAAACATTTTATACGCGAAAGAAAAAGAAAAAGTAATTTAGATTCTGAAAATATTTTTGGATACATGCATAAATATGTAGCAGGTTCAAGTGAAAAAAGACCGCGGAAACCGTAACTTTTCCCCAACATCCTTAAATGTGCAGTGGCGAAATAAAATCGATGACCTGAAAGCGAAATTGCCTCAAGCATTATATTTGAAACCTTACTTTCCAAAAAAATCTTTAAAATTGTATTCCTCCCTTTGCATTTCCTCCCCAACAACGCTCCGGACGCTCTACCGTTTCGAATTTGACTTGTCTGATGTGGGTCTCAACTGCGAGAAACTGATGTAAGCGGCTGCAAGACTTTATCGAAGCTGTGAGCACTGAGCGATCTCCCGCTTTTTAAAATATTTTTTTGAGTTAAAAATAACATCTTTTCGGAGTAATTAGGCGTTGCGCGTACGAGTTTGACTAAGATCGAATATTCCCAGAGGAACCCAAATAATTTTCGTACGATGGGAAACAATTAATGGCGCTACACCATTTGCGGCGGTGATAATAAGAAAGCCATTGAACACTTCACGTTACACAATTTGCGCACTAAAAGGTCCTGACGTTATCACAAGCTGTAAGGGCTATACACGCAGTTGGACCGATGCACAATTTGTAATTTTCCGCCAAGAACTACAATAACAAACGTTCGCATATATTCACATCGTGAGCGTTCAATAGTTATATAGCCGTCTAATAATGGAACTGTAATTAATACGCTCGGACCAATTAGTAGCACGGATAAACGCGAATAATACGCATATAATTTGTATCGCGGAGAGTTCTAATTATTTTCATTTTGATTATAAATGAGATATTGCGTTATATTATTAAATATAGTAAAGCGAATTAATTTTCTCTTTCAAATTATAGAAATCGCAGAATATTGAAACAATGCTTGTTTGCAATATTGTGTTGGTATTGATTAAAGCATTAATTAATATTATTAATTAATCATTCGTAGTTGTAGTAATGTATTCCGTAGTTTATAGTACATACAGAAATTTTCAAAATATTCGCATTAAAGTTTGCTACAACATCTTGGTAATGCGTTTCAAACAGCAAATGCCAAGCACCCGAGCCGAGCACTTAAAGATAACAAATGAAAGTGAAGCACTAAGTACTAAGTGCTGATAATGCAAAGAAAAAGTAAATTCATTATTTACAAGTGAAGGCTTCAGTTAGTTATAGAAATCATAGTCATGTGGTAGTTCCGTTAAATCTTTATATAGAATAAGTACAGCGGTTGGCAAAATTAGCAAGAGTTAGTCCTGCATTTTGTAATTCAATTTTGGAAAACTCTGTGAGGAGTAAGCCATTTATTTTTTTTATCCTGTTCTTACTCATGGCATCGAGCTCATATAACGCTTTGATTTATATAATAAGGTATATAATTAATGCGTGCCGACAAGAGTGAAGCCTCACTTGTTTATAACTTCGTATTCCCGTAATATAAAACAATCGCCGGCCGTATTTCAATTACTAAAAGGATTTTAGAAGTCATTAAAGCTACAGTTGAACCATACTGGATAACAGATGATTGCCAGAGAGAAGTTGATAATTCAGCGGTTTAACACTTACCGCTTAAGTAGTACATTTTTCTTCGTACCCGCGGCTCTTTATTTCAACTCCTATCGCGCAGAAAGCGAAATAAAATACATCATTTCGCAATATACGCCTTCGCAGAGCACTTACTCGCTCCCGCTATTGGAGCAGCGATATTTTCTCCAAAGCGCCTCGGCGATAATTAAAGACATCGCTGCATAATGTCTTTTCGGTCCACTTAATCCGTTGTATTTAAAAGCTTCACGCTTCTGCCGCCGCCGCCGCCGCCCCCGGCCCTACGCCGTTACCCTCCCAACGTTGATCTACGGTCGCGTCGGACATTCCATCTAGGGTGCCACGATCAACCCTTCATTCGTTGCCTCCTTCTCCAACTCCCCCGTACCAGAACACCACTTCATCGCTGCTGATGCCTATCCATCCCTTTAATTCAGGCTGGAAATCGTCACATTTCGCGGTTATCATTGGAGAAGAGAAGGGCTAATTCTCGCTCTCGGCTTAATGGCTCACGACGAAAATACCCTCCGGTAATGAGACCAAGATGTTTTATGAAATGAAGAAATGAAGAGAAACGAGCAGACAAAGATGGAATCAATAAGCCTCTCTGAGTCTTCATTGTTCGATGTGTTTCATTCACTAGCTTACGCTGTCCTAATTCACACCGTTAATGGGTACTGGTGCGAATTTACCGAAGAAAGAAGGAAACACGTTTGATTATAGTTTCTTGGAAAATTTTAAAATACGCTGTGCTGTGGTAGTCCATAGGTTGTTTGTATTCTCTGTAATAGTGTACGTATATTATAATTATTAAGCGTTGTCCGTAGATGTTGAGAGCACACTTGAATTAAATAAGCCTCTTTTGGGTCGTTTCTTATATCTGCCTCAACATATTCATTTGATTTTGTATCAACACTTTATTACACTCCAGAAACCAGAAGTCAATAAGCAAAATGTGTTTCTTCAGCCAAACATGCGTCAAGGAGAACAAAGAAGACTCCATCAGTCCGACATTGTGACGGTCTTTTGGTATGTAGCCCGTCCCCACTCTTAGTGGGATACGCGTTATAATATTTGTTGCTTTCAATATAGAGATGGCAGTTATGGACACACGCTTCTTAATAAGTATTATACATATTTTTAGTTATTGTTCTAATACTTATTGAAACGGAGTAAGTTGATATTCAGTCAATGGAAACAGGTGGAGACTTAATGGAAACTTACCAAATATCGTTCATTGCACGAGCCCATCTTGCTTGCGTAGTGCGAATGAGGCTACAGAGAGGCTTCCTTTATGTTTCTACATTGTGTATGAGGATTTGGTGGAACTATAACTTTAAAAACATTGTAAACTCAATCTGTGCACCATTGCCGAATCGATCGCCATCTTGCAAAAATACATTGAAATATACATTGCTGGAGGCTATTTTTCGAAAATTCCATAACAATGTATGTAATTAATGAGTATTAGTAGCATACTGGTAGTTCATTGCACGTTAACTAAACAACATGGACAGGCTACCGTATCCCAGAAACATGTACACATATACGTAAGTGTAGACCATTGTAATGTAGAGCAGGTAACAGCACTCCAAGGGGCTTTACGACAATAAGGACATTCCGTAGTACGTGTTAGCCCTCTCTCCGTTGAATAGCAAATACGTAACGTTTCAACTAATACACCGCGGGCTACATTTGACAGAGAATCATTAGCAAAGCTTATGTTCTCTTTCGGGTACATTGTTGCACGACAGAGTGCTAGTAATGCATTGTACTTCATGTAATCTATTACTTTAATAAATACAATTAATTCACATAAATAAAGGAAATTTCGCAGACGAGTCTGTTCTTATATATTGTTCAATGATTATCAAAATTAAAAATAATAGGAACAGTATGAAAACTACTGGTTATTGTTGGTCAAATGCTAAACGAATACTGTCGATAACGAATGAGAAAAGAGACGCTAAAAGAACCGAAAATACTAATGCTAGTTGCGGTAGAAGGTGAACGTGTTCAGAAATAAGTCGTGTTCAAAAGTGGAGTAAGTAGGTAAAGAAATATTTGAAAGTTAAATGTTCATTGAAGCCGGCCCTTCATGGTGTGTTTAAATATGCCCGTACATACGGTCAAGGATAAAAGCTTATTGCTATTTAACCAACTTAATACTCCTTATTCCACCAAAAAAGTAGTTTGTATGAAAATTTCAATTGTAACATTACAATACATTGTTCGTTCAACCATGCTAATTTGCAGCAAAATACGTTGCTTAACTTGTAGTGTTATAGTTTGCAACATCACGTTTAACTGTCATTAGCGTCACGTATAGCTAGTTAAGTACGTTCACTTGCTCAACGTCAAAATCTCTCTCTGAGCTCGTTTCTAGCAGCTTCAACTCTTGCTATCTCCTATTATGTAGCTGGCGGGAGAGTTAAGAGATTGCAATGAGTCCACTTAACGACAGTAGCGCTATATAATAATAACTTCTGTTCTATTCAATCTTCTCACATCTCAAATCTTCCAGTTTAATGTAATCTTTTCCTACAGCGATCTTCAAAATAAATTAAATATCCCTTATCATCCTTTATTTTTATTAAATCCTTTATTATCCTTTATTTAATATTGCAGTGTTGACATGTCTTAGAATAGCACCGAATCTGGTTCTCATTTGCATCATGTGCTCTAAGCTATTTCTAAAAAATAGAATATCCGATTGAAATTCGTTACGAAAGCATATTTTGAAAGGTGTAGTTCTGTGATTAAACAATCGCCATCGCGATTGAATAAAGGAACGAAGACATGGTAAGTAATTTCTGACTGTTAGTTTAATATTTAAGCGGATAATACGTGTTTGACAATGTCTAAATGTTCATTAACCATTAATTCGAAGTACACGCCAAAGTTGGTTGTTTAAGCTCGGTTCCAGTACGCAACATGTAAACGTAGAGTTTGTACTGGATCATCGCAATATCACGTTGGTGTCTCGTTTAAAACTTTAATGGTCATTAAATTTCATTTATTTGAATGTAAATTGCCGAGTGTTGAGGAACGCTCTTGAATTCCGCAGATCGTAGTAAGTAATCAATTAATTTTCGTAAAATTTTTATTTTCGAATTTTTCCTCGTATAGAACGTTACGGTACATCATACGGATACTGTTAATTTAATATTTCATTATAGCAGAAAGCTGTCTCTTCGTTTGACTCACGTTAGTATTTGGTAGAGTAACAATAGTATGTTTCAAAAGAAGTTGTAGTTTTGTAAACTATAAGATTAAGCTGACTGTAATGTTTATTGTTCGTCAAGCTTTCTTTATGATTTTCTCTACCGCGGAAATGCTGTTGTTTAATACGTAGGACGTTTCGCGTTACCGCTGATGATTATTTTCTGCAAGATCCAGTTTCCAACCTGTTTGTTTCGTCGGCGCCAGCAAATACGTGAACCTTTTCACTTTACTTATTTACACATACTCTCACGCATACTCATATATGCTCTACTTATCTATGAGTAGCGTTTGTTAAATGCAGCGAATGCATAATGAGGAACTTGTTGCAACTACAGATTTAATGATGATCCTTTAGTCATTATCGGCGAATATTTCGCATTTGTTGTAGATTTGTCATATATTCTACAAGGTATCTTCAGCGATCTATCTAATCTATCTAATATCTCGACGATTAATTGGCGCATTTGCCACATTTACTTGAAATTTTTATTGATTTTAGATTGTACATATTATGAAAACTGAGCTAGACAATTTGCAACCTACTAATAGTAAGGCTTAGGTGACCCCGAAGTGTACGAATGACAATAAACGATACGTCGACAAGTCTCGAAGGAGTTTTAATTAACAGTTTTAACGGAAAGACAAAGTAACAGCATTTTTGAAAAAGTTGGATTTTTGGAAAATCGTCATGTGGACGTTCTACTTGCAGCTTTTCAATCCGTTGTTTGTTTCAATTTAGTTCCGATTCTTATTCTTATTCTTTTATTTTAATCTCTTCTTCCAGAAGAAGTCTATTTGTCACTTTTTAAAATGTACTGTACTGCGCAGCACTTTGACTATTATTCGAAAAATCACAAGATGTCCATTCGTCAACAAGCCGAGTTACTGATCATCTGAACACCTATTGCCCTGCTATATAGGCACATGTCAGTACCGAGCGATGAACTTGTAATTAGATACCCGTTCGAGCTATCATTCGCTACTTAAAGTTGCGTGCGAAAGGGTAATTTATGAATAATTCTCACATTTAAATGTATTTTATGCAGAACAAAACAGGCATGTTCTATAAAATGTGTAAGCACGCGGAACTCCACGGCAAGTTTAAACGGATAGACGCGCTCATACTCAAATAATTTATACGCAAATCTGCATATTATAACTTGAACAGTTGCCAACGATATATTGAAAGACAAAGCAACAATGGAGTTTACAGGGGATAAGCTACATATAATGCTGCGAGCCAAATTATTAAAATGGGTGCAAGCAGCTTCAGCGCATCAGTGGATGCGTTTATCTATACTTGCGTACATTCATTCGAAAACGCGATAGGAGCCAAAGGTGTTGTCAATATCAAACTCTATCAACTATCAACAAACTGACCGTAATGACGATCACTAACTGATCAACACATGTACGGATAATGGGCTACATTACTGTTAGAGATAGATTATACGCGGTATCACGTTTCGGCCGACCCGCCCTGCCGCGAATGGGAGACCTGGGAGATCCTAAACGCGAGATAACCGCATTGTCAATTCCAGCGAGTCGGGTGCAACGCCGACTGAGGCGGTGGCAGTAGCGAGGACAGCATAAACGGAAATTTTCCATTATATAGTTCCACACTCACCTACGCCCGGAGAGACGTAGTACCTTTACTATGTTAATAGGTAATGTGTCATTGTTATCTCTGATGGTTGTGCGGTCTGAGGGTATGCAAAAAGAAGCAATGAAAGCGCCCACCGCTCTTTGTGATCGCTTTGAATACGGAAAATGATTTAATGTGCGAGGCGTACACGATAGCGTATGCAGATCCTCTTCAATTAAGGGGGTAGTTTTTGCATCTAAATCGGATTCTATGCGCAAAGCTACTTCAACATTGAATATTATACGGAGTTACATCAAGTAGCATGTTACGCTTGTTAGGTTAATTTGCGTAGAGCTAGCGAAAAATTGTGAAAGATTTCAATTGTCGGATTACATTGTATTTATTGTGGTATAAGATCAAAGAATCGATGTTAAATAAATGCAGAAACTTTGTCTTTGTGAAACGAAGATTATCATAGTTTACGCCGCATTGTTGGAAGATGATCTCATGCATTAAGCCAATATATTGTTGCTCCTATCTACCAGAAAGATTAAACTATTTCATTTTCTACGTTTTTTTTTTTTTTTGATAATTGTTAAATTCCAAACATCCACCTGTTGGTCAAGATCGTTACGTTTGTACATTGAAAAACCGATTTAGTTGAGTCAAGGTTAATCCAATTAAAATTTACGTTTGAATACGATTAAATAAAAAAATAACGTGATAAGATTACAATTGTATCCAAACATCGATTAATATGATCCAAGTGATACTACACAGCAAAGCAAGTAATTTTAAATTGTGAAAGGAGACAGGTAACATATTACGCTGTCGTACTACATGTCCTTTGCGCACCACTGCGCGGTCCAACAATGTAAGCAATGTACAGACTGACCGCTCTTGGGTAACAAAACTAATTATGGAAGGCTGCATTATTCTACGGGATATGTTCTGGCTGACGAAACGAATGAATAGAGAAAAGTATTAGTTTCAAAAACGAAAAGAGAATGTTACCAAATTTACATGCACTACAGTGACCGCCATAGCATGTAAAAAAATGTGGAACCCAGCGAATCAAAGGATTGGAAAAGCTAAAGTTAAGGATAACATTTCTTTGGAAATCCAAGGTAGCAAGGTGTTAGGTATAGCGATTCCGGTAAATATTTTTACCGAGCGCTTCTAAGTTTGTCTCCTTTCTAATGCCGCCTTACACTCAACGGTAGAAAGACAACGGATTAAGTAGTCCTTTCTAATTTAAACACGAAACTGTTTAAATTAAATTCTTTATAAAACATTATTTGATTGCTATATACAATAATTTATATATAATTATATCAATACCAAAGTATAGCTCTTGCAGAAATTTTGAATCTAGCTGCAATAATTCAGTACGTCGACATATAACGTAGAAACGTCAACTATAAGTTACCTAATAAAACGTACTCTTTGTGCATATCCTCTACAATTTATAATTACATTTCTATCCTAAAGTAAACCAACATGAAAGTACCTTTGCCGCTTATAATTTCCCAATTCCTAAACAGTTTCCGCTGCAATATTTCGCGGCCTAAGGGGATTTCTGCTGAAATACGGCGTGCACGAACCATTACTTTCAAGAATGGAACGTATACACCAAACGCGTTTGTAAACATTTCTCGCTTGTTAAATCCCTTTTAATCCTTTTTAGCGACACTTCCGCCGTATTGCTACCAGGGCGGCCCTTTACAGGAACGTTAAACCTGCGCTGAAATTGCACCGGAATTCCCCTTATACATGCACATTTGCAATTGAAAATTTGATTCGTGGTACAAAGTTTAGTTACAATTAACTTTTTTAATGAGTCGTTTATCTACGAATCTACGAATGAGTTACTGCAAAATTAATAACCTATTGGTGTGTAGTTTCGCCCCGCAAATCAATTATATTACTTCGGACGCTGGTGTCCTTTAATTGATTATATTGTGCTTTATTGAAATCGAACATAATTGTTACAAATTCAAGGTGTTTGTATTTACTTGCTTCCAATAGGGCGTATAGAAGGATGCAATAAACTTGGAGCGGGATAAATTGACTCGAAAGAGCTTTCAACATGCCAACAAGCTATTGAAGCAGGTTGTAAAGGAATTAAGGTGTAAGTGGGCATATTAATATTTACTGACAAATCAGCGTGTTTTTTTAAATTTTTGTGTGCTTTTCAGTTGCTTCAAAAATATTCCTTTGGTTATATTATTCACGTCGGGGGATCTCGTTCTCCCGTTTGAAAAATCCTAAGTCGTGTCCTGTTAAAGGAACATAAATGATTGATTAGCGCAATATATCTTTCAAGATTCAGGAAATCCGTTTGAGATCTTCGTATAGCCAATAATGCGGGATGCAACGAACTTTGTAACACTTTTTCATTACGCTATAACTTGAAAACAAATGAAATACGGATAGAGCATATGAGTTTCTTTAGATCATTTTTATGTTTGCGATACATTAGAAGTTGACTGCATGCGGCCCTTGCCTTTCCCGAATCAACTTTTTGTTTCCTGCACCTCCTTTTTGACAAGCGGGCTGCTACAAACAGGCTTATTCGACTTAATCACTAATACATGTTTTAACAAGTCTTGTTGCAGAACTATAAGGTGCACAAATATCAATCTGAAAAGTATATATCTACAGTTGTTTACGTGTACAAATCAAAAGAATGAAGCCAGGGAGCTGCTAAATATTTTTTAAGAGCTCTATTACTACTCATTCGCCGTAAGTTACCAGTAAAAGCTACATCGCAACGCTTGAAGCATTCCCGAATGGCGGCAGCAGATAATTTATCGACACGAAATTTGATAAATGCATCCCGCTCAATGTAGCAGAACAGCTAATTTGGGCGCTCGGCAACGAAGAAGTCGAAAAAGCGCCCGTCGTTAGGGGTCGTCGCTGGCAACCGACGGAGGCTAACGCGAACGTCATCGCACGCCGCGCGAAAAAAATAATGAAAAGAGAACCATTTTCTAAATGACAACCGGCTAGAAAAATTGAAATGAATCGAAGCGTGTAACTGTACTGAAATTTTAATGGCGCGACGTCATATATAAGCTATCATTAATCTTGGCAGTGCGATGGCTGTCCAGTAACCCCACGGGGGGTTCGGAAAAATTGTCTTTCTCGGCTTTTTCAAGCGGGGTTTAACGAACGCAAATTATGTCGTAAATTGTTTTTCCCAATAACTTTTCAGGAATAAAACTGTCTGACGGGCGAGTATATATTAATCATTTAATTTAATTTCCACCATTTTCGAGGCCTTAGTTAGTCGGCGAACGAAGTCTCTTCCTATATGGGATGTGACACTCGTCCATTGAGAACATTTAGGGATGTCACTTTAATATCTAATGCCCTTCTGCGTGTAACGATTAAAAATTGCTTCCAATTAGGAGGAAGATTAAGTTAAAAAGATGATCGATGATATAGGTGGTAGGAGCATTTCAACCGAGAGCCGAAATGTTGAATATTTACAATAAAAAAAAATGACGTAGAACCTCGTACGTTATTCTTTCGCGCTCTCAACGTATTTTACTGTTTATCTTATCGTTTCCATTGTGTTTTTACTACCGCAGTAAGCTGCGTAACTATTTGCATCCTGTAAGCGGGGGTTCCCTTACGTCTAGCGAGGTACCCTTGTGACACATGGTCTTCGTTAAACTTTCTTCCAAAGTTTAATGCACGCTGCAATCTGGTATCATTAAAGGAAACTTTAGTGTAGTTTTATCCGTCACTTCTGATAATGTGTTAGAATGTAGCTTTTTAAGTCTTCAAAAATGTTAAACTTTTTCGTGGGCGGAGTTTCACGTTTGCTGGACAATTGAAACGGGTAATTATCCTTAAAAGTGTACTTGTTAACCACAGGCGGAGTGGCTCTCAACTGATAGCAGATAACACCATCTCTATCGTTCTCGCTAACGGTTTGGCTACTCTAACTAACTGCGTCGTTGAGATGTGTACGTGTCGTATTTTCCCGTTATATTTTGTATATATTGTACATTATGTAAATTTGAAGAAAATGTTTTGTTTTTCACTATATCTCAATATGTCAGGAATAAACTTGAATAGTAAGAATAAAACGATACCCTGTATATTATCTTATGTTTCATATTAAAAAGCAGTTAATTGTACGTGTTAAAAAGGTATAGCTTAAGCATTTTGTAAATCTTGATAATCTACGTCAACATATGTGATTCGATTTTAGGGCGCACGTGTTTTCGAAAAGTAAGTTTACATCAATAGCGTACGTAAATTGCTGAAGGCCAATACTAACCTTCGCACCGCCTGTGCCCCACAGATGGTTAAGCCCACTTTGACCTTGCGGTGGACCCAATTTATTTTGCGGTTATAACAAATGAGTAAGGGTCGTATTAACACGTCAGTAAGATTGAGGTCGGACGCTGACGTTAAAAGCTAATAATTCATTCTCTACGTATGTCTGATTAACAAATTTAATTAAACTAATTCTCATCTCACGTCTACATATATTTCAGCTATAAAGATGCTCTATCGGCTACATATGAGACGCCACTCATGTTGGCATAAATCTTTCACTTATATTTTGGTTGTTATTCAAATAATAAACATAAGTTTCTGAGATATTTATTAATTGTAATTGTGTCATGCGTAAGTATAGTTAAGCGGTGAAGCAGTGAAGCGGTACAAGATCAGTGATTTAGGTAACGAAGACATACACTATTAAAACGACATATTTTAATTGGGAGAGGGCAGATTTATGCTCGAAAAACAATTAAAATACCGAAATCATGAAAATAAACTAGAAAACCGTTCATATTGAGATGGTGGAGATTAGTGACGTTCACCAAATTCATATAATTTTAAGAAAAGGAGATTATTTAGACATATTATAGCAATATCCAATCTAATCCTAGGTTAAGATTTTCCCTTACAATGGAATAGCTACTCATAACTCCAAACCTTTGGTATCCTTTGAAGCAACAAGGGGAGATGGAGTCGGGATAAAACTTCTTGCATTGAGTTGAGAGCACAACCGTATTTTCATTGTCAAACTCTTCAAAAAGCTTTCAATTGTTTCTGTATATGTAAGCTGATCGACAGGCAGCGCATCTAGCGCCCGCTTAACACTTTTTGCTTCTTAAAGTACACATAAACCAATGTAATGTGGGTTATATATCTCAATTTTTAACAGATTTCCTGATGACGTCTGGTTTACAGACGGATCGCAATCCTGTGAGGGCGCAGGAGACGGTATTTGTGGATTAAGCCCTCGATAGAGGATACATGCAATTGCAACCTGCTTTGAAGTTATCGAACATGGAAGCTTCACGGGTGTCGGAACATGAGGATATCAAGGGCAATATGTTAGTGACGAAATAACCAGCAGGGATTGCAGGGAACACTTCGTAGCGTCAGGTTTCGAAAGTAATCAAGTATCCTCTGAGCAGGATAATGGCTTTGCAGAAAATGTGAAACTATTCGAGTGGAATTAGTTAGGAATTTTGGTTTAGTTAGGAGTTAGTTAGGAATTAGGAGGTAGTTAAAGAGCTCAGTACTCGGGTCTTCTTTTGTTACCTACCAATCATCTTCTATATAAAAAAAAAGATTTTTGAAAATTATTTGAAAATTCTGACCTACAACTAGTAACGCATTAAACAGCTTTCTACAATTCCAAAAGATTGACGTATCCGTATATTTTATTTCAACGAGAGTATATATAATCCGCCCGGCGATTCATACTGCCTACTTTTTGAAGACGCACGATACGTATCGAAGATAAAAGGTTCCAACTGCGCGTATCAACATAAAACAGGGGTGTTATTTAAACGAACGGGCAGGTACATATGTACATACATATATACACAAAGTTGAATTGAAAATGTTCGCGTTTGCTTGGGGATTATGCATAATTGCAAACTGCTGGTAATAGGCGCAATTCGGTTTTTACGAGCTGCTCGTACATCGAAAAAAATATATGCACATCCGAGTATAAAATTAAATACGATTTTTTATCGATTTCGGATTAAAAACGTTTGCATTTTTTGCGTGCGATTTCACGGAGAGTTGTTTTAATTTCATGTTTTACTATAAAAAAGAAATGACGGTGGAACTTGATTTTGTGACGAATATTTATATGTGCAGATAGATTTAAATTTTGCTGACGTAGATTTCGTCGGATTTCGTGTTTCGTAGTTGCGCATTTTTTTATTACCCGAATAACAACCGAAATCAAACGCTAACATAGCTCATGGTTTAATGGAATCCGTATAATATTCCAACAAAAAAGTAACCTGCATATGCATTACACTGTTTCTAAAGCATTTACATTTAACTTTATCTCTACCCTGCGCTGTTGTACCAGACCAGTATGCAGGTAAATATTTTATTAAAATTTTGCTTAACTAAAAATATATTTTGATTAAAGAAAATACATAAAAAATAATCTTTAAAATGAATTAATTAGTGAATATGGCCATAAAAATAAAAAAAAAAGATAATACTTATTTCTAAAAGTCCTGCAATGAGCGTTAACTTGCTAAACCAACATTAATCCTATGATAGCGCTTTTATCGATTGCCAATACTCGGCTTCAATTTTTAGCTAATGAGTAGAGAGGACAAAGGCGGATGAAATATTATTACTTTTCTGCAGAGACTAGAACAGACTCGTGTTTTTTCGACTCTCGGGCTCACCAACAGGCAATACGAATCCATTCTCATGAGGCGAATAGACACGAGTATATCTAGCTGCTGCAAAAAAGGAATAATTCCACCTGCCTTTGTCATCTCTACTAATGAGCCACGGCACTACTATACAAACACACATTTTTTTGAATGTTTGAATCTAGTATACCGTCTAATTGATGGGAAGCTACATGACGAAAGGAGGGAAGTAAGAACCTTAATAGGAAATGACAAAAGCGAATTGTCACCTCAAAGAGGGTTACTTCCACCAAAAGAAAATTGTGGGTATAACAAGAAGACACTTTACCAAATATACAATGCTGAAAGGTGAAATTCTGAAAGGCGCAATAACAGCGAAACTAGGTAAAACGGCCAGGTAAAGATACTAATTAATTAATCTCAAGGAAATCGCTAAATTAAAGAAGAACTATCTGCAAGGCTAAAGTAAAAGAAGTAAAGTAGTAAATCGTCCTTGAAGAAGACCGATATAAATACAATAAGCTACATCATATGTAGTAAGCAGCAATACGCACATTAATTCACCAAATTCAATATTTACAACTAAGGCTTATATCCCCCTTCTCCTAAATATTTGTAGTTATGTGTAAACGTATATTTGGTGAAGATTTATGAAGTAACAGCATAAAAAAGGAATATTTCATTAATCAGCATTTCTAAGCAAAGCTGTGATATCTCGTTTTTAATTTAAGAACTTGCTGTTATTAGGTACAAATGCTACGATCATTGTATCGAGAAACTAGCACGAGATGTAACCTTCGAGTCGAAACCGATAATGTCCGCGTATTTCTGGCCGGTAGACTGTGATCAAATGTTCGGATGAGCGGTCATTTTACTTGTCGCAGGGTGCACATATGCATGTAAATGCATTGAGTATAGGTTACATTGTCTGTTTCTCACAGATTGCTATTTGTTCAATGTTAATTACGGTATACGGTCGATAAACACACCGTGCGATAATGTAATAATAAGGCTCACATCATAGAAGATCACAGCAAATGTCACGTTTCCCGTCTTGAACATGTTCAATATTCGTAATACCTTCAACACCCTAACACCCTTCGTCACGAAGGTAAATCTGTACCGATGACAAGACGTGTCCCAAACGGGATCTTGCGAACGCCATTTCAGCATTTATCATCGTATCCCTCTTCTTCGTAACGGCTCAGTTCGTCTAAGAAGCCGGCCGTCTTACTTGATTAGGGACGCAGTAGTTAGCCGGAAATACGCAAACGTAGCCAATTTATATTATCAATTATTCCTCCGTCGATGATGGCAGGCGGTAGTAGCTTGCAGAGGTAGTGGCCCAGTCTTTTAATGCGGAGAGGATTTGCCGCGGCCGGATTTATGTGGGGGCGTCGCATCACTCGCATTCCGTGATTAAGACAACGGGTCCGGAGAGAAACTAAGGACCGAAACGGTCTGGTTTCTGATTATTAAGCACTTCCTCAATTAAATCCTACGGCAGTTTCGGATAGTTATGAATAAAGCGCGGTGATTGTATCGGGGCGAGGTGACGTGAGGATGTGGTAACTCATTATGTGCGGTGATGGAAAGACGATGGAGATACCTAACAAGGATAGTGTGTTGGGAGTTTGCGATTGAAATATGCTTTAGCAGTAACCATATAAAAGGTTTTTTTTGAAGAGCTCTCCCTTAATGTACTGTAACGTGCAAAGGCCTCGGGGCTGCGCTGTTCCAATGCTTAAAATAAATGGATCTAATGTAACGTAATAAGCAAAGTGAAAAGTTTTGGAAATGCTAACGTTTCTGTACAATGTCAATGCATATGTTCAATTCCAGCTTAATGATTTAAATTAGATAAAAACGAGGTTTATTTGACAATCAAAAGAATATATTTTAATATTTGAGTTGTAGTACTAAAAAAGAAGTTTCTTTGAATATTTGATGAACTTGCTGAACCTCTTCCGGTAAAATTCTACGAATTCAACCGTAACAAAGTAAGAGAGACAATCAACGCATGTGCCGGTTAAATTTTTTAAACTTTTGGGCGATGCGTCCCTTAATACCCAAACATCCGTTTCAGTGCTACCTAACGTAACAAATTGCGACATATTTTCGATCTCCTTATTATATTATCGACGTCATGTTAATAGCATACCTGCCTGCTAGATACATATTTCATAGAGTAAAGCCAGTCATTTTGCCTTTCGCACGATCATATATTAGCCTCGCTTTTTAACGTTTACGCGTATACGTCCGCGCCATCCTTTAAACGCCTCTCAATCATTTCTTTAACTCCTTAATGCCATCTTCACCGCCTACGGATTTTTTCTGAACTTCCGCGGCGCTGTCGGAAGGATTTTGAGGTAACTTTTGACAACGGCGACGGCGACGATGAAAAAAATGCGAAAAGCACCCCGGTATCCCCCCCTTTTATCGTTTGGGCAGGCGTTCCGGCAGTAAAAGACAGGAAGGAGGAGACGGTAGCGCGGTGCGATATTCCGTATGAATTATTGAAATGCGATTTTCGACACGGCGCCGCGATATGACGTGTCGGGGATTTAGAGGGTGTCGATATCGGGTAATTTTAATGCCCCTCTAGGCGGTCGGGAGAGAGAATGACGAAATATAGACGAGAAATGGAGGTAATAAAAGCGCATGCATGTCAACAATCAAAGGTATTATGTGTACGCGTTAAGTATAGGCGTAATCAATTGATATATTCATATTGTTGGTGGGAAAACCACGGATATGATTATGGTTTTAAAGAGGAAGAACCTTTATTTTAACTACAACGTAAGTTTATTAAAAAAAAAAGTGATTTATGAAAAAAAATGTCATCACTTTCATATAGATCTATGCATGTATACGGGTTTAACTTAAAATCTAATGGAAACCTTCAAATCTACTCGCAGTGATTGACTTCTGGTATATCCTAATAATCTTGGTTACCCTACGTTAGCAACATTACGAATACAACTGAGGAATGCTGGGTCAACAAGCTTAACGGTAAAGACCATTATGAGGGCGAACTAATGGTCTTGGGATTCAGAGTAAATATACAATGTGCAGTACGGGTCCTATTTTGCGTACGTTCGAAAATCCGAGGCCTTAACCCCGAACTAAATATTGCTTACCTTAACAATTGAGAGAATTCACTGAACTTCGTTCTCGCTTTATACATACAGGTTGTCTCTAAAAAAAAAACTAAAGCTTTCTAAGATATTGCGAACGCCAAAGTTCTCCAATAATGCTTAAAATGGAAACAAAACAATTTAGATTTCCTAAACATTAGTTATGGCGGTGACAAAAAACGAAAGCCTATGTAAACAACATAAAAAATTTAAACAAGAATATCTTAAGAAGATAACTGAACTGAAACGAAAACCAAATATGAGAAATAAACAAAGAATATATTGAGTAGTCCAGTAATAATACGAAGGCATTCAGGAAAATAATGTATAACGAGACCATGCAGAAAGGGCATCAAGTATCGTTGTTGGTTAGACTTATAATATCCTAATAAAAACGTAGGCTTCCACGACCGGAGTCTGTTGAAACTAAACGTTTTCCGGGTTCGAACCGTGTCATGTCGTAAAAATGATAATAAACTCCACGTTTCGCCCGCAATCGTATGGGGCTTCTTCAGGAGAAGGATAGGCACCAGTTAGCACGGTAACTCAACGTGTAAACCACACCAGAGGCGAAACTAACTGAGCGGTTGATCACGATAACTCAACATGTGAAGCATGTTAGAAGAGAAAACTAACTGCGAATATAATATCCTCTTACCATCTGCACCGCTAAGATAATAGACCAAAAAAGGATTTTTTTTTAGGAACTAAAAAGGCTTTTAATTTCGATTGGTAGACAAACTAAAGTCACTAGATAAGACGTGGCACTGATAATAGATTACCTCTTGATCTAATTCGGGTGCACTGCTCGATCTGTTTATTTTAAAATTAACTAGATATCATACTGCAAAGATTGTTACTTTTAATTTTCCCGAATACATCCACATCCTTTATCCAATAACGTTCGAGCTAGAAAGGATAAACTCCTGTAAATTGTACAAATAATAGCGGACGTAGATGACTTACAACGGACTTAGTGGCAGCAAAATAGCCCCCCTTTTAACGTGTAAAATAAGTAACAGTTGTTTTTATGTTCATCGTCTGCGACCTTTATTTAAAACTTGCGGTGTAGGTACTTGGCGCCGGTTTTATAAATTAAAAGTTATAATTAGATTTGTTTCAAGTTTAGGCGAAATCCGTCAAAAGTTTCTGATTAGAGATACGAGAAAAAGGCGCGGGCGGTAATTAACACGATAAATAAAACCATAAAAATATGGAAACTCGTTAAAAAATACTGAGTCAGTAGCCTCAAAGTGAAGTAGTAGAAAGTTACATATTAATAATAGTATCCTCAAAGAACAGGTACATTTTACTATTTAGCTTTTACTTGAAACCACTAGCACGTTTCCAATAGACTTGATGAAATTAGGACCAATCGTTATTCGTTTTCACTTCATTATGAGTCACCCACATGAAAGAGCAGATTTATCCCAGGACGTATAAGTTTGTTGACGTAATTTTTCCAATTTTCCGAAAAAAGCCGTCAGTGTTCTATTACGCCGTTAATATAAAATATTGCTGTTTTCGTTATCCGACAATCTGCTTCGACACCGTTCCATTTGTTTTTATTTATATTTCGCAATTAGCTGGCCCACATTAGCACGTATTGTATGATGATTTATTTGCGCCGCTGCGTATTTATTTCTTTCGCTCACTCCTATCAACGCGCTTCTTTGTTCAATTTGGCAATTTCCTTTCGATTTATTTTTTTCCATCTCTCCTATATACCGTTTTCCGTCGACGTCGTTATGTTTTCTGTAATGCCCTTAATTTGTTCGGCCGTCAGTAGGGGCAGAAAAACCTTGCCTTGCCAGCCGGCAAACAAGAGAAACAAAAGACTATTATCTCTTCGTAAGAATAAAGTGATTGCTTTTATCCTACGCGGCAGCAGATCTTTTTGCACTCGCTGAAGGAAAATTTGAAACGGACTGGGGAAGATGGAACATCAGTATTACGTTACTTATTTCTGCTTTGGCTGTATTAAGGGAAAATACGTTTACGCCAGTTTAATATAAATTGAATTTTGTGTACTTGGATGGAAAGCTGCAATAATAAATGAGAATTGAAATACATAGGCCGTTTACCGAATGTATGAGCGGAAGATAACTCCTTTGGTGAGTAATTTAAGAAAGTTTAGAGGGTTCTTATATAAACAATAAATTTTCACAATGTACAATTTTCTACCAAGTAGCTCAATTGTCCAGAGTTCAACAGTCTAAAATTATATTTTTTTTTATGAAAATAAACAAATTTATTTTCATAAAAAGTAGGAAAACCATATTTATTCGTTTAGTTGAGGAAACGGAAATAAATACTTAAAATAAAAGGAAAAAATACCGACATCTCTCAACATAAAATCATAAATTATATATTTGTTAGAAGATGGTATCGCAGACGTGTCTTCAAACGGGTCTTTGGCTAATCTTAGAAAAAAATTAAACACGGGCTAGGATACGTGAACTTGAACATATGCGGTGACTCGGATTCAAACAGACGAAGGCTGTTAGCGGAATGGCGGTTAGAAGTATCTCACATCAGCCCGCGGAGACATATTACCGCCAGAGCTTGGGACATAGATCCATTGCTTTGTGATTGTTCCATACACTAGCTCTTCGAAGCCAATAGTGTTCCAATATACAGTCAAATGCAGCTAATCTCTGCGGTGTTTATTCTGAGGTGTTTATCAACCTCCCGATCCCATAGCTTTACTGATCATTTTATTAAAGCGAACATGGTAGTGACTTGCAATTTCATTTATATTTCCCTTTAACTTGCGATAATAACATGTAAGTCAACAAACGTCTTTTAGGATTAAAATAATTAAATTAAATGGAAATTAGATACAAGAATTAGTAAAACTATCCTTTTTGTCAGCTTCTCTATTATTCGATGCATCACAACTAGCTGCATTTAGAACGTTAAAATCGGGATTACCACCTACACAAATTAGTTTCCTTTAACCACCTCTTCACATAACGGAATTAATAATAAAAAATTAAAAAATCGGTTGATAATGTACTTAATTTAAACGTGCACGTTTGCTAAGAGGTAGACATTTTGCAGTAACCTCTGATCTGTTTGTCGACGTTTGTTATTTGAATGGAAGCTATATTCATTGGAATGCTTCTAAAAGAACCCAACTCATTACCAGCTTCCTCCAATTCTAATATAATAAAAGAAAAGTCGAGAATATGCTCGATTTGTGACGGAACATACGACGGAAATAACCGAAGTGCATTCAATATGACACTGTAACTTCAAGTACAAACATCCCCGAAAGGCGTGACTGGGAGTAATATAAACTTCCGCTTCTGCACAAACTCTCGCCGTTCACCTCTTCTAACCATCCATCTTTCGCTCTATCCGCTTCTTTTTTGTTTATTACGGGCTGCCTGTATTTGTACGTGTATAGTGACGAAGTTTCCGGTAGCATAGCTGTACTAAAACGCTTTATATGGGACAAACACGTCTCTTCGCCAGCCAACGTCCGTGAAAGCTGCATGCATTTTCCGAGAGATAAGTAAATTGCTTCTTTTCAGTGATTCTGAAAAGGGCAATCCCGCTTGAAAAATTAAGGTGCTGGGCACATCAAATGACTCGTTAGCGTTTCGCGGCACGTCCGACGGCACCGGTGTCGATAAAAACCCGTACTACCTACCGCTTGAAGTGGGCGAATTAATCGCGAGAAGTAACGTTAACGGAACTGCTTTAGATGTGCTGTTGTTTTCCCAGCGTACGCGATGAACAGTAAAAAATAAAGAAATAGCGATACATTGAATTGAGGTAAATAAGAGCGTGAGATATTTAGTGCTGCTCCTTTTGATTAATGTTCCTCGTATTCCGTAGGGAGAACAGAATGTCTGCTAACCACGGGAAAGCACGTGCTCTTGATATAGTGGGTAATGCACGTAATGCGCACGTCAAAAAGTGTATAAACCTGGACAAGAAGTAGACGTTACACGTGAACTTTTGGAAAATCATCATGGAATACCAAACCATCGTTGCAATGAAAGAAAGTTAAAAGTTTTGGGATTGTTTTTAAGCAACTCATTTTTATTTTTCCCTACCAGCTAGTTTTTACAATGAGAAATTGCTTCTATCGAATATTTCTCGTGGCATGTCACAAGTATGATAGCATAAAGTTGCTCGATTAGTGTGTTGGTTGTTGTTTACCCTTAAGTTGTTGTTCTCGGTTAAGGCATTCGGTTCAAATTCTATTGGTGAAGGAGTTTAACCTGAAGAACAAATATATTCTTATGACATTGCTTCTTACCTGAGAAAGCGTTCCGATTTGACATGTTCGAGATATATTTTTAGTTCCTTTGTATTCCAAGGCGGAGTAGTGTTAACGATCTCTTCCCTTCAATTTCCTCCAGATCGGGATTTGATCGTCTTACACATGCAGCAAGATAAAATGTTCTTAAAACAAAATTTTAGAAGAACATCAATGTATAGATACCAAAAAATCAATCTTTGGCAAAAAGTAAATAGAAGAACTTAAAATGAATCTATAAAATGTCACTGTTGAAACTTTATCCAAAAACATAGCCGTCAGTTAAAGAGATTTCTCTCTCGACTCTCAAATCAGATCAACTCTCAAAAATTATGCAGTGGATGGCTGTTTGTTTCATTATTGCTGCTATATTGGCCCCCGGATGATTATTTCCTTCGGTCTCTTGATAGCTTATAAACGCAAAAACAACTGATACGCCCCAGTTAGTTGCCTTAATTCGCGTACATGTGCGTGTATCGGTGTATGTGTAGACCTTCAGAACCTTTATTTTTAAATGCTACTTAAGGCCTTTGATACGTGTAGTTGTTCGTGTAACACTTTCTATTCTTAAGCCGTTCGTGTACCACCTTTGCTTTGAGGCTCACTGGATGCCCACGCAGTACGGCTTTTAAAGATCCCTTTATAAGATGCAATGCGCGTCAGATGATTCATGTTAAGATCTTGAAGGCTTTTGAGACGCCTCTAAGGTTCCCAGGCTATAGTCGTCAAGACCAAGTGTGCTTTGATTACGAACACGGGTACCTACCAATAATTCTTTGATTAACATCCTGTTATTTACTTTTCGTTACCCCTTTCGTTTACTTCAAATTCATGCTCTCTAACAGTTAATTCCGTAAATTCCAATAAATTGTGCGTAGCGAGGACGAAAGGGATATATATTTTATCATATCGTATGACTCCGAATTATGTAAAGCGCAAACGTTGTAAAACGTAAAATATATTTCTAGTTATTAATATGTAAAAGCGTTAGGGCTTTGTGTACGTGTCCCACTACATATACGCGTCATGTGACAGTTTTGGGACGACGTTTCATCTGATAAAATTGGAAGACATATCTGCTGGTAAAAATTTTATTTCCCTGCGGTAATAAATATGTCATTTCCGAAAATGTTCGCGCTTTATCTTTCCGTGAGTACGCTACAAACATATATACGTACACACTTACATTGATATATTCATGTAAATGAAATGACGCTCGAATTTAGAGGACATGAAACGACGAAGCACTGCATCGCGGAAGCTTTTTCTAACGGAAGATACTTTCGAATCGACGCCTTATCGGCAGATTATTTAGAAGATTTAAAATCTTTCTGGGTCAGTGGAAGATTCCTCCACTTCAAGAACTTATTAAGGAAGGTTATTAAATTGATCAATTTATTAACATAAACGAGCACCTCAGAAAATGCCTAGAAACAATAACCAAAAAATGCAATGCTAAGATAGCTTAGCTTCCTCACAGTATTGATGGAACAGTTCACGGCAAACGCAACAAAAGGAGAGAAAAAAAATACTAACACAGAGACATGTTTCTACCTACCCGGCGTCATCAGCACGGTTTCGAGAGTATTTTTTATCTCTACCTTCGAACACTGTTCCCTCACACTTAATGCCATAGCTTTCGAAACGATAAACTCGACATTCCTTGGCGCCCTCTAGTGGTAAAGAAACGCACGCCTGCCATTCAGGAAGCAGCGACATAAACCGGGTTTCGTTCGTTAAACCATTCCTCGAGCCAGATATAATCGGAACACGTCAGAAAATACCTAGAAATAATAACCAAGAAGGTAGAGGTAAAAAATACACTCGAAACCACGCTGACGACGCCGGGTAAGCAGAAACATGTCCGTACGTTAGCGTATTTTTTTCTGTCCTTTTGTTGCGTTTGCCGCAAATTATTTCATCAATACCATGAAGAAGCTAAGCTATCTTTTCATTTAATTTGTTGACATGCTTAGCACTTTTAAAATTGTTCAATATTTTGCAAACGCCGCAAACAAAAGTTCAGATACCGTTTGGAAATTTTGTGGTTACTATTGCGTCTCATGTCGGACAGAAGAACGTATAATACTCCATAACGAAGAACCAAATTCAAATATTCGAGCCGATGCACCATAGAATAAATACAAGAGACATTCTCCTATAAAATACATGACCAATAACGATTTTCTCCAGTAGAAGTGGCTATCGAAGTATATTGGGTAGTGTAATTTTTATAAAAGCGTCCTTAAATCCCCGTTCTGCATAGCGGATCTTACTTCTTTGCAATTTACAAGTCTAAAATGTTTATCCAATCTCGTACGTTCCTCCGACAAGCCTTCTCCGTTGTCGTTAGTAATTTAAAATTTCTTAGCGAGCATCTCGAGTAGAGATCGAGGGAATGTACGCGGTGTCGTAATGTTCATTTTGATATTTGAATATTTCGCAGTCGTAATACATACCGTAGTTCATCTATGATGCACGGCTTCCGAGTGTAATTTGAATTATAAATTTGCTCCGTATTATACGTGCTTTCATTGCCTCTCATCAATACCGGCTAATACAAGGACCGAATGTTCCCATTATTTTGATTTTGTAATTGCAAATTTCTCTTGAATAACTGCCATCACATTTATTTGTCGCTGAGGGAATGATACAGCTGTAAGGAAGTGTTATGGTATATATGTATTTAATATACTGTTTCCTGTTTTCGGGAAATTTGAATGGCGTCGTTATCGTAGCTTCCGGCAACGTTTCGCCCGCGTTGCGTAGTCACAGTTCCGAAAATATGTCGCGATTGACGCCAAAAAAATATTGAAATGTTTGGAATGTTGCCAATTGCCATAAAATATAACATCTATCGGAGACAAAGCAATTATTATCGAAAGGCTCGATTATTCAAATGAGGATGTCTGCTAAATCTTACTAAGACCCTGCTTAAAGCGATTGTTACTTTTGGCCATGTAAGCCTATCTATACACGAGAAATAAGAACGATTATATAAACCTTTTTTTTTTCAGTAGGGTTAATCTTTAAACTTTGTGTAGTTCGCTATAACCTCTTGTAGTGATGAGGGACAAAGACTTTTTTAAAAAATGCGCTACAATAATTTGCGTAAAACACTAAAAAGAATAGCTCTATGCATAATCGGGTCCCATACATTGATTTGCAGCCAGTAAGGAAACAAATACAGATCGATACCTTTGGAACGATTCATTCAACTACCTCGTACGTGTTGAATGTTTTATCATTCGAAGGGTTACTGCGATACATCTAGCGTAAGCCATTTATTTGACGTTCCCTCATTTCAAACAAATGGCATGCATGCACATAAGGTAGGATGATGGCTCTGTAATTTATTGATTATTTGGAATCACCGGAACTGTCAAGTCGGAATTTTTCAACAACAATAATATCAACATGTTTGCGCAACACGCTTCTTATAATATCTACTGGGTAGATCAAAATTTACGATAAAAAATTAAAAATCAAATAAATAAATACCATTTATTATTCAAATTTGTTTAGTTTGCAAGCACACTTATGAAAAAAAAAATGTATAGGTCACTTCAAAATTAAACATTAAACATTATAGGATAACATTAACGTGTTTTCCTGACAAAATAATCGGTGTTCGAGATAAATGAATCACCCGGTGTAATATATCCATTTCTCTTATTAGCGGTGTCTAAATTTGCAAGGAGTGCGTCGCCTGCGGAGAGCCCGTGGTAGCTCCTAAGTAACCATCTAAAGTATAATTAGCCTTTTAGCCTATAATTCAGTTAATTTTGATGTTAAAGTGGGTAGCATTAATTACGGCCATCTTCATTTAGCATAGTAATTACATTTACATCGCACTTCAACGGCTAGTTACGTCGCTGTAAGTAGGTGGAGCGAATAGCGAAGTTTTTAAATTGATAAAACCAGTACATTACACGCGCTAACTGTTAATCCATTCACATATACACATGTACATCAGCATCACATCATAGAGAGCATTTATTCGTAAATCAACAATATTGCTTTGAAAATTGCAAAATAACACGAACAGCCGCAATAATAGCACCTTTTTTGGGAAAAAGAAAAATCTGCGTTATGTGAATACGTTAATCTTGACTTCGGTCCCGACGATCTTTTTACCTTGTTACGTATCATGCGCATAATTCATAAAACCTGGCAACGAGCAATCGGATTTATTAATAATAACTAGAGATTACGTTTCTTATTTGTTTCGATACGATAAATGTCGAGTAAAATATTGGCATTCTTTCAAAAGCAATCTCCTTAAGCGTATCTTCGATTTGATTTTATTTGCGCAACCATCTGCTTCTATCCCACATATGCGCGCACGAAGTACTACGGTTGTCGATTCATTTTCATTAAAAAGTTATCAAGCGGTCGCTTACTTGGTCGAAAAAGTTTGTTGTACCCGCAGAGGGAGGCACGCATCTAACGTTAGTTGTTCATTCATCAAGAACTCCGAATCCACTTTATACCTATCGTTTTGCTCTTCTACAACTACATTTATCTCTCTTTTTTTTCCTTTGTGAAACCACGAACAAGCGGGAATCGACCGAGTCGGAACGTGCACAGTAGGTCATGACAACGTTTAAGGAATATCTATTACAGGCTTTTGTGTCGGCTTTTGTTTTTCTTTTATACAGGCGGGCTGCTCTCCTTTGTTTCTGACGGTTAACGAAAATATTTTTTAAGGAAAGGGAGCTCTATTTTCTCTACACGATGTGAGTAAATATAGCGTGAAGAATATGAATTTCCTGCGGCCATTCCTTGCTTCCTTGTGCTTTTCTGTTGCGGAAGTTAAAGAACTGCTCCTGGCGGAAAAAATAACACGGCAGATTTAATATACTTCAGAAAAAAAAAGAGTGAAAATACATATATTCCCATATTCGTTTGCAATTTATTAACCTGAGATTTCCTTGTATTCTCCATTGCTTTTTTGCTACAATATAATCATGGAGAAATACAGGGAAGAATCGAGGTTTCGATCAATTTAATCTGTTTTATAGTATTTCGACGTTATGAGGAATTTTTAATATCATTTAATTAAAAAAAAAAATTAAGGTTGCCTTAACACCTTCGGGTTAAAGAGGAAGCCTGAAAAAGCCCGAGAAGCACATGCATCTGCTCGGTGCTTCTTATGCATGACCTCGGAGTCAGAAGATTACGAGACTATGAACATGACTATGACATGAATTTTTTAATAATATCCCCTCTACTTTAAGTTCTTTTCTCCTCGTTATATGTATACGATATGTGTGTGTACGCTCTTGAATGTTCGACACTACTGTAAATATTGGACATGACCCCCATCTGGTAGCGGCGTCCATTCGCAAACACGTTCGCGTAATTTATAATTTGTAGCCCTCCATTTGTATACCTTTCATTTATCACGTGCGCGCGTGTGAGTACGAGTAGTAGTAGCATTCTACGGATATATCTGGGCCAACCGTACGATAGAATACACAATATACGTGTTATGTACAGCTCGTATTTTCAGCGTGCAGCGTTCTCTTCTACGTTCGGGATGTATTCGGGGGCAGCGCGATATATATTCGTTTATGCGGTTGTTATGTGTTGGTCGCCGTACGATGCTACATTTGTTCGGAGCTTATTTCGAATAATCCAGGGGTCACTTGCAGGCAAAAATGATGCCGCCGCCGATGCGTACGCTCGTGCATCTATCTCGCATCCTAACTATGCAAATGCTGTGGAATATTTTCGTGCGTTGGTTAGTATCTATTATACGAGCTGATCATTTAAAAGAGAATTGGGCGTATTTATGGAAAAATATGATAATCCCGGAAGCTTTATTTGATGTACGCTGCGTTAGTCAAATTTCGGTATGGCCTGTATGCCGGTATAACAACTTGTTTTATTAGCATTTGTGTGAATAATCGAAGAGATTTAAACCCAAGCGTGCAAACGCGCCAATTTAAAATGTATTGTTTTTTTTTTACGTAGTATGTAGTGTTAAAATAAAAGTATTTATTTATAGAGTGATTCTTCTGCCTAGTTTTGTAAAAACGTTTTGAAAGGTTTCAAGCATCCTTTGCACCCAATTGCCCAACAAAGCAGAAGATCACTAGTCAAAGATTTCTTCTTTTTCATATGTCGATAGATCTGCCAGTAGCTTTGCATCGTAACGAGACTGTCCCATTTCCTCAAGTGCTCTTCTTCGTAAATCGTTGCGATGGAATAATCTGCACGTCCCTTCGATGATTTTACCTTACTGTATTGTCTAGCGAAAAAATCTAATGACGTGTACAGATCATTATGTTTCGCAAGATGTTCCTCTCACCAACTTCCCCCTCGCTTCCGTCAGCAATTGCGCCGCATGAGATGTGCATTGTTTTGATTCTCTAAACATTTAGAACAATAAAGTTGATAGCTACTTCAGGTATATCCAGCAGCCTCAGATTATAAAAAATATTTTAGTCCAGCAGTATACGTTGGCGTTAGTGCAATGTCAAGTTTTCAGGATTTCAGAATCAAATGTATTCTCTTATATATCGATCAATATCCTTGTAACAACATTGCTTTGACTACTATCTACCACATATTTTCTACACCAAGAGAGAAGATGGAGGTGAAGGAAAATTTTTTTTTATTTATTGCGTTTCTTTATGCAGGAATAATAAGGAAAAGGTGAATACGAAATTTGCACCTCTAGCAAGTGAACAGACTTACTGTGCTTGCTATTGTAAGAGGTGTGATAATACAGAAGGCAAGTTTATAGTTTCAAGCAACCTTTCAGCTGGATTTCATTTCACTGCATGCGCCATGAGGCATGTTAAACTTGAACAAGGATTTATAGAATATCTCTCATAATTGGCCCAATCGCATGACAACAAAAATACATCAAATTTCATTAAACGAGCGGTGTATCCATATTCGCCACCCTAAGAAATTTGAACGAAGCAAGGAGCCATATGTATACCTCAAAGAACCTTAGCCTACAGCCTTGAACTTTATATGTAAATTCGTATTTTATTGGGTTGCATTAGTCTCTAAAAGGTCGTTAGTATTTTCATCTTTTTCATCCGTACTAAACGAAAGAGTAGGCATTTAACGTGGTGTTAATGTAATTTTCAATTTATTCGCTAAAAAAATTACGGAACTCAAACGAAATAAAAATCCTAACCTATTTAACTTAGTTTCAGTTTGTCACGGTGACGTTGTTACAAAACCAGACACAGGAGACTGTTAACGTTGTCGAAGAATAATGCCAGTATATAAAATGTTGCCTACATTTAACGTAGTTAGAGGCAAGTTTAGCGGAAAGAAAGACGAACTAAGCCAAGATGAATATTCATGAATTTGTCTAGCTGCAAATTCGTATTCCGCAGCCGTTCTCTTGCGCGATAATCGAATATGTCAACAAGCTAACTACATTTCTTCGTGTATATTAAGCTGGTGCATCTATATCGAGGTGTATGTGTGCGGGTTAATAAGTTGGATATGCGATTGTAATTAGGAAGTAATTATTAGCATAGCGGCTATTCAATATACATAGTTGCTTACTAAATTTGAACACAGGTTCGCGCCTAAGAAAACGTTGTATACGTATGTACGTACATACGTAGGTGTTATTGTACATATGATAACATGAGGGAATCATCTACTTGTTCTGCTAATAATGCTCTCAGTACCGATGCGGTTAATGTGTCGTCCCTTGAAGTTACTGTAATTGATGCGATTTTTGGTCATTCTAATCGAAGGTGTTTCAGTGTACATCTTTACTTTTATAAATTCTAGTAACATGTAGTTTTCGAACGAAAGTGGTTTGAAAGAGTGGTTATCTTGGTTAAAATTTCGCTTTAACGTTAGATCGTTAAGGTACAGCAACGTTTGTATAAAGGCCGCGCAAAGGAGCTAGCTCCACAGCATAGACAACAGAAATTTCTCTCCCTCTATTTATGCAGCCAACCCGTTCAACCTAGTAGTCAACGCGGAGCTTAATGTATTTGATTGACTAAGTGACTATTATGAGAAATAATGATCGAAAATGAAAAGTACAAAAAAAGGTATTTTTACCAAGTCAAACAGCAACTATTGATTAATCTGTACTGGTATTCTTACATTCTTTCTTCACTGGTATAATTCCTCAAAGATTGTTTTTTTTTACACTGTCGCGCGTAAACGATATTCAGATCACATTATAGATCTAATAACTGTACTTGGAACATGGCAGTTTTGAGGTTGCAGGGTACTACAGAATCGTAAAGTTGGTGTCATAACAATTTTACATAAGATAAAATTTTTAAGTACTCGCGTAGCTAGAATTACGACTTATTTGTAATGTCAACTCGAACGATCGCATTTATAACCCGGCAACATTAAAATTAGCTTCGTCTTGGCTATGAAAAAGCCCTTTATATAGTGTAAAATTATAAAATTTGTTGCGATAATTTCTTCGGCATTTTTATAACTGAGCATATTAACACGACGTTATATTTTCCATTGCTTCTACCATCCTCTTTACAACTGCGAATCTCTATAATTTTCGCAGTGTTTTTCGCCTTGTTATCGCTACTAACTTACCTGAAACGTATCTACGGTGGTATTTCCATATGCACGTTTTAATACCTGGGATTGCTTTGGTTTCGATGTTATTACCTGTTTTATTTTAGATTTCGGTATTGATTTATCGCCCATTCAGGCCGTAACAGCTGAATTTTTATGGATTTTCAGCGCATTCTTTTGGCATTATTCACGTATATGTGTTGGAACGCGCGCGCGTGTGTGTATATATATAAAACAGAATTTTACAGGCGATTTATTTCGGACGTAAATGTGCCTTTTATCTAGTCTACGATCGCTTATAATACGCGTTACCGAGGTTTTATGATATTGTTATACATAGAATATGAAATTTTACATTTACATGGATAATGTTTGAAGTTTTTTTTTTTTATTATTTCAGATAATTCTGAATATGGCTTATATGAGGGGTGATCGTTATCTAGGTGTGAAAGAACTGGCAACAATTGTAATTTCTTGTTATTAAATTACCGCGACATTTGCCTGCAAAATCTAGCACATCTAGATTAGGAAAATGGCTTCTTGTACTTATAGTTTAATGCAGTCTAATGGCGTGATAGCAGAAACTTCACAACGGACTTGAATATGAATCCTAATTCCGTATTGTACATTTATTTAGCGAAATATAACCGTAAATAAAAGAAAAAAGTGTTAACGAGAATATTGTCCTTAAAATGTACAAAAGACGATAAGGCTCGTCAGCGATATAGATGGAAACTCACGAAGAGCAACCCTCAGGTGTCAGCGATGAGGGTGTAAATTGACCAGTGGCTGTCCTAGCCGCCAATAGTGCGAACGCGCCAATCTGTCAGCGATACAGGTAGACACTCTCCAATGACAGCTCTAGCTGTTAGCGATACAAAAAATATGGTTTGGGAAAGGACAAGAAACAGGACGGAAAATTTAAATAACGGCGAATCGGTGCGACCATCATTCATTCATACAGTTTAGGCCGGAAGCTTTTTGTACCAATCCTCAATTCAATTTCTCTGTCTTCTATAGAGGCTGTTATCTTACCCAGAGGATATTTGAAAATCTTCGAACGCTCCAATAGAATGCTCCAATTGAAATGCTTCTATCTGAGTATATTTCGTCCCTGCACCAAGGTTCGCTTACTCGACCTATGTCATATAGATGCCTTCTCACAGGGCAGTGTCCCGTCATCGACTCGGTCTTAACGGTCTTAATTTCTCTTTTGTTGCGTCTAATCATGTTAGCAGGAAAGTTAACATCTCTATCGCGTAATAGAGCTTTGGTGTGAAGTTGACCTTAAACCGACTCTCAATTTTTTACTCGTACATTATATAACAAAAGACCCTTGAGTTAAAACCACCAAATTTGAGCATTTCCATGAGCTTTTTAATTTAAGTAATTTCATCGTATTTCCCGATAAATTCAAATCTCTATTAATGAATATCTCTTAGAAGTAACGTCCCAACTATTATCTACACTGTGTCTAAAGTTAAAGGGAAATAAATATAACGTAAAAAAGAATACGTGATACACTCGTTAATTTTTCGAAAGAGAAATTATATGCTGCCGGCGTAAAGCAGGATCTTCTCAAGTGTTCAATTTCGCAGTTGTTCGAAACGAAACTTCTTACTTAACGTGTACCTCAATCAAAATCGATAGCAATATCCAAGATACACACTACAGCAAAGAATTTGCGCGGCGTTTTATCCGGATATAAAAGCAAGTGTGTGAAGAACAGAAAGATTTATTATTATTACGCTGCTCCCAATTTAGAGATATTTCTCTTCTCCCAAACGTATAGAACGGAATCCCGTGTAGAAACTCCGAAATTTCCCAAATCCGGCAATTTAACGAATCATTCTACTTCTTTCTTTCTTCGTCGTCAATTTTCTCGTGGAGCAATTCATATTTGTTCGTCGATAATCAAAGTTCTCCGTTAACATTTTATAACCGTCTAACGTTGAATAACAGTTCTAAAGTTAGGACGGTTGAAAATCATCCAGGCGTTTTCTAAAACACAGCGTAGTTTGCACTATTTTAAAAGTCTTAGATTGTCAAATATTTTGTATAATTTGGCATAAGTCGATGTCTCCATAACAGTATTTTTGGAGCAATATTTTAGTGACGCAATGCGCAATACCTTCGTTACATGGGTACGATGCGTTATAGTCGTTCACATAACGTGGACAATCCACAGAATTATTTCGGAAAGTTCCTGTAGAAGTTTCGCTTAACCCTTTCGCTACGGCAGGAGACGTTCCATTAGTGACGCGACATTTTCCAACACTAGCAGGTTTACTTTTACTAGCTGAGGCACCTCGTTGTGTTTAAGTCGTTATTGTGTATGTTGTTCAGGACACTTATTACAATTTTTTATGATCCTGGCGCATACATCAACATTTTTGCTAACCTATATATACCTGTACATGCATAGGTAATAACAATTTCGTCATTATGACATTTAGCTTTAATTAGTCTTCTGGGGAAAAACATGCGATTGCACAGTAGTGAACATTTCACGTAATAAAACGCAGAAAGCTCCCAAACTATTTCCATTTCTCGTTAATAGCAGCTCTCATCGTTCCGCTAGTTCAATGCTAAGAACTCTCGGGAAGAAGTTTAATCACAAATAAGATTACCCGAGAAGCTCTTAACGCCGCACACAAAGCCAGGTGTTAATACCAGATAACATGCGCTGCAATTCAGTACACTCGCTCGCTAGACAGATAGGTAGACATGTGTGTACACTTCAGGTAGTATAGGTAATTGAATTTACCACTTGCGAACCGTTGAATAGAGGTAGCGTTCACGTTGAAGTAGCGGGATTTTAATTGCTAGCATCCTTCGGATTAGCTTCTACTCTAGCCTTAGACAATTAAAGCTAAAACCGTAACGTACTCCACGGAACATAATGAAAAACATTTTATTAGCGTGCTATATGCAGGTTTTTCCGTACTAAAGGTACTTGTAGTTGCAATGAACGTAAAGTTGTCCTTTTTCTTTTCTGAATGCTCAGCTCGGTATTTACTTTGATTTGAATATGTGAATTAAGAGAAAATAAAAAAGATCGTATGCTAATAAATGCATTAAAATTAATGAATGGAAATGCAGGAAAAATGGAAAAGTCACGGCGGGTCAACAGAGCCAGATATTTTTTGAACAGGAACGAATGTTCCTTTCGTCGTGTCCTTTTAATAGTTATCATGTAGAAATTTTCTTGAAAGAAATGGACTCGGGCACAAAAAAACAACATTGAATGACTTTAGTAACTGCATACTTAAGAAATTATAACGGGTTCCGATTATTCCGATGCTGTAATTACTTCTTTGACCAGAGCTACACGAACAACAGCTAGACGTGTGATGCTTGTGGTTCCAAGAAAACGAAGTCTCTTCGACGGGTATTCTTCGAAACTGGTTTTTCTAATACTGTCAGAGCCGCCTTATATTACGTTTTTTAGTTACCAAGCTTCGAATACTGAGCTAAAAAAATCCACTGGTTTCAAAATGGAAGCGATGGAAGCGATCAAAGGACAAATGGAAGAAGTCGCCGGTTATGTGTGCACAATTAATAGAATACTTTTAATTTTATTTTGATCTTTCGTCAACAATATAGAAGAAATTTGAATGAATTTTCTGATCGAATTTCTTGTAACATTTTCAATACTTGGTATATCGGGTGATTTATACCAGGAAGCAAAAAATAAAAATTCTTGTTCGAGATTGGATTCTAAGCAAAATATAAAAAGAAATATTTTTTTCGATCGGTTTTTATTAAAACAAAAAAACCTATTTACTAGTTATTGGCAGTCATCATATACTTTAGGTAGTCTTCTAAATTGTTAGCGCAGAAAAGATATAAATTTCGGCAAGAATGAGGTTCAACAATGAAAGATATACCAACATTATTGTTGTTTGCGGCTTTTGCGATAGGAATATCAAAGAATATTTCCGAATAGACGTTATCTCGCCGTGTATTTTCCGTTTCATATCAAAGACTGCAAGAATGTGGAATTGCTAATCGTCATGCTGGTGGTGTAAATCTTCCAAAGACATGCCGTGAGAGCAGAAGAAGTAATGGGGCAAAATTTTTATAGGACGTAGCTTTTATTACGGCATCCCGGATACGTGGTGAGGTCCTTCCTATTCACCAACATTTGCCAACAAATACAAAATTATTAATTACCTCCCATATATGTGTAATCATAATTATTTTCATTTTCGGTAGTCAAATTGAGCAGGCTAAGTTTTATTTTTATCATTGATCAAGGACAGTAAGTCTAAAGGACGGTTCCATGTCGCGATTCACTTTTCTTCTATTAAATACTCAAGAATTATTGTTGTTATTTTACGCAACTTTGCACCGCGCCCTGCGCCTTTTGAGGGCTTCAATCTAGCGCAAGCTACCTCTTACGTAGCTTGTGTAGTTACACAATTCTAAATTTCACCGCCTAGCAAGTTCTAACATCACATCCCTTACTTAGGTTAGTATTTGTCACTGTCTGATAAAAAAATATATCCCTACTGACGTATCCATCACAACTCCCTCTACTGCAAAATTAAACGACAAGATCGAAAAGCGAACAGCTGATCCCCAATTCTGTCGGGTTTCATGCTAAATCCTGACTTTGATATACACATATTTTCATCAGCTTAGTCGATTTACGTATATGTGGACGATATGAAGGTAGTATATATAACATTTACACGCGGTATTTAGATACGCCTTGTTTTGTCTGTTGTACATGTTTTCTAACCTGATTAAAATGTTTTAAATATGTTTAAGCTGAGGTGATTCTTAAACGTCATTTCATTCACATTCGTTTTTTTTTTAATCGTATAAACCAGAAAGAAAACAAATAAAAGCAAATAAGATAAAGTGAAAAAAAAAAACTGACAAAAAATCCGCGAAACGCAGCGACGGCATAAATATAGAAAAAAAACTTTTTTTCTCTTCTGATAGTACTTAGATGGAGGAAAAAAAAAGAAAAAGAAAAGCAAAACGTTGTATTCGGAAAATAAGAAATGCGCAAGAGCGTGGAAAAGAAAATTGGAAGGTTTTAACGTAAAATTCGCTGCAATTCAACATAGTGTTCCCGTGGATACAACTAAAAGAATATACAAATGTCACACTAGTACCAACGTAATACTATTTTCTCCCTGAGCGTAGGTATCAAACTCTAATTCAATTGGATACGAGAAAGCTCATTTTAACAATTGATCGAGATCTCTTGATTATAGGGAATTAGCGGCGGCCAAATTACAGACGCCCTCACCCCCCGGACTGAACCGTTATAATGTCTTTCGGCACGATTACACCACCACGTGCTGGTGCGGCTACAATCGAAAAATTCCTCCCGTTTCCCGTTTCTTCTTCTTCTTCTTCTTCTACTCCCAAACAGGCGGACGGTCTCTCCTACGAATTCTACCAATGTACGACAAATTGGGACCGCCGCAACAACCCTCCGAGTTCTCCATCTTTTCCGGCGATAGGGTACCATTGGCCGATAGCTGAAATAATGGTCGTGTCGTAAATTACCCTTTCGAAAGCAGGGGGAGACACAAGAGGATCCCACTGTGCGTCGTAATATCGAAATTGCTCCAGTGGCAGGTGCAGCGTTTGTACGTCCAGCTCGCTAATTTAATGATGATACCGCCACCATTCACCACCACCACCGTCGACTAAAATTGGGTCCGAGATTTAAGTAGAGAATTACTGCTGGCGCCGAATAATGTGGGGAATGCGGGGAATCTGCGATAATTAAGAAAATTTCCTAACGCCATTCACCGCACCGAAACGGAGAATGCTTAATTTAGGTCTGCTTGGGAACAAATAATATCTTACAGCGCTATGACGATGTAGAAGATTTTTGGAATAATTACCGAACGAGGATATTTTGCTATTGTTCGCGAATTGTTTACAATAAAAAATATAATCAGTGTTTACTTATATATACATATATAAACCTATTGTCATCTTGCTACATTGTAAGATTACCAAACATGTAAATACATGTTATCCGTCCTGTGATATGCAACAGGCATTAACAGAATTGTTCAAAAATACTTTATCCGATATAATTAAGCTTTTGTACATAATTTATCGCCTTGTGAGTCCTGCAACGCAATTTTGTATGCAGACATATGAACCTGCTTACCGATAGCAAGTAGCAGTACCTAGTGCAGAGCTCTACTTCTATACATCTAATACGCCTAATCTAAATCCAGGTAAAGAAATAGAAGGGAAACTGACCGGAAGAGGATTAGGCGTAATTGCATCGAAAACCTTTCACCGGACCGCCTATGTGTGCACTTTTTAAAAAGATCATCTGTTACTTATGAAGGTTTTCTGTTTAAAAGAGCTGACAGCAGCGAGGCGCATAAAAACTTATTTTATTTTTATTTATTTATTTATAAACGTATTTTTGTTGAAAAAAATATCTTCGTATTTTGTTGTCTCGTTTTAAAGAAGTACTTCTTTAAAATGAGACTAATCAAAAGCTCCTAACCTGAAGACGAAATAGTCGAGCGCTTCCTCAGCAAGTGCTCTGTAATAGCGTCAGTTTGAGTGATCGGTTAATTGCGGAACAACTACGCCTTGTTCCTTGACGATGTGAACAAACTTTCTACTATAGAAAAAAATATGAGCATAGCGGGGTCTTCTGTGATCTAAATGCCGTCACATAGATGTAGAGCAAAATGGTAAAAACGATAGATATTGAAATACATGTTCTATTAATGTTCATCGGACGTTATATGGTGGAAAAATAGAATGAAATATCAACTTTCATCATCTGAGCGTAATTGGTTCATCGGAAAGTTTCGAATTCTACGATTAGCTATTACCATGCTGCATTTTCTCCCATTCTTACCTAGTTTGCATAGAAACCCTGAAAGTTGAAGTTTGATCACCTCATTTGACTATGAGATACCTAGACCGGTCGTCCACCTTTAGAGTCGAACTTTGTATTCACATCATACCGCTAAAAATACAGCCACCTGACTATATTACATAAAGCGGACAGATTTATAATAAAAGCCAAACGTCGGTTTCATAAAACAACCAAGAACAAACGATTTTTCAAGCTCGAGAATACGCGTCGTCCCTTAAGCTTCAAATATATAACCTGAATTTTAAGCGAAGTTACCTAAGGTGAAAAGAGCTCCGAGCGGCGTCAAAGAAAAGTTGTTTTCGGGGAGGTGTAAAGCGCATGCATTATAAGTAGCTGTACAGTATCCATTTCGTCATCTTTCCGTAAAGGTTTCTCCTATTCAGAAGTTCGCATAATTAATCTGAAATATTACCGAGTTCGTATTTAAGTTTCGTCCAGGCATCAGTTAATTTATGCTAACGTCGATACAATCTAATATGCTTTTTTTATATATATACTTTAATGGCTTCGCTTGTTCTACCTTAGTTTATAAAACTTTTTCGGTTCACCTTGTTTATAATTTATTCAGTGCCCCGTCTCGAAGAACATCTATAATAGCGTAGCTAACTTTATGAACAAGCCGAAGTGAGCGTCCCCTGGCGTGCAATTTGAATTAACCTGTCTTTCACCGTATTACGGAACGTTTGGGGGTTTCAGTTTTATTGATAATTAAAACAAGCTTAATGAAGCGCATTTAAACGAGGACACACGGTTGTGCTACGACAAAGCTTTCATCACATTCACTAAATTCAACTTCGTCAACTTGTACGTTTTGGAAGTCCTAAAACGCTATTTGATAAAATGCTGAATCGCGGCAAAGGCGAAAATTCTTTCCAGGATTATAAGTATTTTGAATTTGTAACGTACGTGGTGGGACTTTTGTCTCTTGTTGACGAGTGTTAAGGTGAACGTAGAGATTAAGAATTCGTTTTTACAGTTATGTTCGGCATTAAACGCTGTGGCTTTGGTATGCGCTAGTGCAGCTGATCGATAATAACAAGATCAGTTAGGTATCCAGGATATTTGAACAAAGAAAAAGGCAATTTCCTTCAAGAAAGTATAGGGATTTCGGCTAATTTCATTTGAATCGAAATGAGGAGGCGTAAAATTTATTTTTCCATTCGCATGAGGGTAATTATCCCGCGAAAGCTGCTACATCGATTGTGTTTTATTAAATTTTTACATCAGTCGAATTTTTTCATAGTGCCATAATGTAAAAGTTCGACGTAGCCGAGCCTTCAATTAAATGTAGCAACCGCTAATGGATTTTCAAATCCAATTCGTCAGGCGAGTTTCGATTGAAATAAAATCTCCACTTATTAACCGTCTGTGAATACTTCTAATACTATAGAAAAGGTGAATCGCATAGTATCCATCTGAAGGATTTTCAAGAGGTTAATGTAATTTTAATATTTAATTAAATATATTCGAAGCGTGCCCTTGTAATCAGGCGAATTTGCCAGCTCCAGTGGTAAGGTTCTGTATTGGTATCGTCAGTCAATTATTAAAGAACAGGACCTCGCGAAAGCTTAAAGTACCATAAAAGAAATCTTTTATTTTACGATCGGCTACATCCATCCTGCCATACGAATTAATATTTGTAGAAATGTTTGCCTATTTTTATGCAGGAAAGGAAGCCGCGACACCCTCTTGTTGGGCACATTAGCGTAATGTATTCAATTGGCATTATGAAACAGCCATTGCACCTAAGCAAGCGGCATATATTCAACGTAATATAACATGTTCCATTTGATAACGTGCCCGGCGTTGTACTTTCATTACTTGAGTGCATTTAAGCGTTGAGTAAGGAGTAAATTAGAGTCATTATGCAATGGATTCTGTACAAAAGATTTTATAACATTACACGTAAAATATGCTAATCTAAAGTAACGTAAGAAATAGTGAAAACCATCCAAACCGTACATAATGAGTACGTAAACGCAACAACCTTCAGGGTAACATTACGTATAAGTATAACTTGCACGTTCCGAATGACATCGTTTTTGCTTTAAGGACGTATCACTCATATCTATTGGTTTTTACTGTTCAAAACCGGTTCTAGCAGTGCAGCATACAAATTCTTTTAAGAGCCTCATAAACCTAGAAGAGCGATTGTATCATTGGAAGTCCTTAATGGACTTGGGCCTGCCAGTGGACGGCTTCCAGGATATGAAGAATATTGTCATAAGCTCAAGCGATCCCATTCGTTGCCTTTGTTGTGTTCTGCAGGGAGTGTGCGTTTTGCAAAATCGCACCTGCTGTTCAAAGCGCCCACCTAAATGTTCAAGGAGAACCGTACCTGGCGTATGAATTCGACAGTAGCATGGAGATCTTCTTTGGACACACTCGCGTGTTGTGAAAATTAAATGCTCCATTTCGCGTGGCCCCGGCGTCATCAGTAAAAAGAATATTGGAGATATAATTGGAGTTTCTAACATAATTGTCTAGAAACCAGCCGGAAAAGATCAAATGTGCTTGATGATCAGGTGGTGCATTCTTTGTACATGGCGGAGGTAAGGTTTACCCGTGCTAAAAATCGCCTTTTCTGCCTCGAAAGTGGATATCCATCTTGGTTTTTGGAATGATAGGGATCGATGTGACCACATACATCTTTGGTGCAGTCCAACAAAAGCACAAAATGAAACGATGTGGAGATTGGGATAAGTGTTAGTAGAAAGATATTACGCTGCGCTGACGTTCCCAGAAGTACGAGGATACATGAAATGTAACAATAAGTTGCAGGAAACTAACACTTTCATTGTGACTCTCTCGGTTTCAACATTCTAAACAATTTCCAAATGCAATATTTCATCTCCAACGAGTAGAACTGGAAGAAATGTCTACCTGACCCACAATATGAAAGAAAATTCAAATAATAACGTTTTGGCTCTCAACTGCAACATATTATCATGTTGGGCTTAAAAAGTATTAGTTAGAAAGCTGTGCTGCTGATACATACATCTGGTCGCGCAAATACGCAACGTTCAACACGAAAATTCAGGCGGTTGTTCCTCGATTTTTATCTAAATACCTTTAAGTGTACAATCCTGTTCGCTACGTCTTAGTAACTGTGTACATGCAAGTAATTCGATTCGAACATCGTTGGATCTTAAAACCAGTCTGAGGTATTGATCTCCTTTATATCAAGTTGTTAGGAGAAACAAGACAATTACTGGAAATAAAGTTTAGAGCAGACGAAAGAATTTCCTATCCGAGCAAGCTACAATCACGAAACGGACAAAAGTGTAAGGATCGGATAGATCTGCTGAACAACTTCTAACAGTTTCCAGTTCCTAGCCGAAGCATTCCAGATAGTGGAAATGTTTAATAAAGGACTAAGAGGGAACGGGCGGAACAGGATATTTGAAATTGGGGCGAGAAAACGAACAAGAAAAGAAACCGTAATTTAGGATCAAATAACCGGAATGCAGGTTTTGTTTAATATACGGCGAACTAAACGATTGCGGTACGTTTTGACGTATCCATTTTCCAAATGCAGAATTATACTTTGTTCAAGTGCTCACGGTTACGATGAAAAAATCATCCAATCAAATTCTGCTCTTAGTACTAGTGCATTAACCGTAACTAATAGATATAATAAACGGAGTTTGTTGTAATTGTTTCTTGTTAAGTAAAACGATTTGCTGTCGCGATTAGTCAATAGATTTGCGAGTAATAGAATACTAGACACACGTAAAACGGCTATTTTTAGTAACTTACGGGTCATTTGCTATTTGAAGACAAACCCACAACGTTTGCCGTAGTTGATTTTATCTCCTCGTAATAAACTACTTCAAACTAATCGATCTATTGTATGTATAGCGTGTAGCATAAGGCAAATATTACGATTTTAAACAAAACATCGATAGTTTAAAGATGGATAAAGATATAAGCTGTATAAACATTCGAAAGAGTTACGAAAGGGAAAAAGACGTACAGAGGAATTGAGCAATGAGGTAGCGTATCAGCGTCGTTGTTTAATGTTGCGCTAGAAGTAGTAAAGGGCTTGCGAATTATACGGTACGGTAGTTCAACATTCTGTACAAATAGTAGCGTACGCTGATGACATAGCGATTATACCAAGAAAAAAATACACTGCTGGGACAAGCGGTGTTAAGATTAACTAGCTCGAGGCTCGTAACGAAGAAAAGACTAAATATACGAAAATTAGCAGACGTGATGTGAAGAGAGAAACGTCATACGGAATGATAATAATGTATATAGATTCGGAAAGGTTGGAAGTTTTAAATATCCGCAGTATATTACTCATTATTTAAAATGCTCCGGGTATTGTTCAAACGAGCCTCGTGCTTTTTGAAAATGTCAAGAACATGGAATAGGCTAACAAGTTATTTGCGTGCACAGTTCTTTCTTCTCCGTATATGTGCAGCGCCACCATACGGCGTTATACAAATGTAGCTATTATTTATCTACACGTGCGAACGTATGCAAGTTAGAAGTTAATCGTAGATGCAAAGGAGAGAATACTCCGATATTTCAAAACTTGCTGTTACACGGCGCGAAGCTAGACCGGGCGTTTTTCGAGCGGGTGTTTCGCGTTTCTTGCTTTTTTTCGCCGTTTCGCCGATGTAGTGTCACGTCAAGTAAGAGTACATTTTACGCTTTACGTTGTTCTAGACAATGTTTCATTTTTATGAGGCCGAAACGTGACGAACCAGATACTCCGCAAACTGGAAACTTTTTCCACGTACACGTTGGATGGACTCGCGCGCGAAGTAGGTCGGGCTTTTTTTTGTTACGTTTCCCCCTAAAAATAGTATGTCTGGCGATGCGTGTGCATTTACATTTTTATAATGTGTCACCTGAATGCTATGTATTATCAGGCGAAATGCTCTTTACCGGTACTAAATCTTTATGCCAGAATTAGTGTGACATGTGTGGCAGAGTTCCGTACATGTGAATGTATAGATTTTGCGTTGGTTCATTTCAATAATTCAGTGCGCGAAAGTTTATTGAGCATTATAAAATATGGCAGAGTTGCATGTTGGTTTTGCAACCTCGATACTGTTCATTCCTAACACGAACATAATGCACGAACGAAATTTTTGAAGCATTACACACCATGAAAGTTCAAAAGTTCAAAAACGTTGCAATAAGTATTGTTTGAATTTTCTTTTTATTGTACTTAATCTTAAGCAAGTTGTATATATCATCATAAGAGTGAGCAACGGATAGAAGAAAGTGCACGAGTGTAGCAGCCAACGTTAGATTCTCCG
This sequence comes from Oryctes rhinoceros, assembly GCA_020654165.1. Taxonomy (NCBI): domain Eukaryota; kingdom Metazoa; phylum Arthropoda; class Insecta; order Coleoptera; family Scarabaeidae; genus Oryctes; species Oryctes rhinoceros. The sequence goes on along the minus strand of JAIOKQ010001009.1, from coordinate 10,062,640 downwards.
CGCCTTATCAATATTAATTTCATACGTCTCCAATGATAACGCCACAATATGTTACCTCCCTCTGTTTATCCTGCCTTGCTAACGCCAATGTATTTGTAAGTTAGTTACAATTAGTAAATTAGTTACAAACGACGCCATTTTAATAGGGCATTCCTAACATCTACAAAGAGAGAGGAAGGTGCTAAAGTAGTAGTGAGATTCGTTGAAATCCTTCATCTATTCTAATGCACATTGAAGATATTATTACAACCGGTCTATTCAAAACTCAGTGACCAAAAGAATCCTTGCAATGACCGGCCTTAAACATAGAAAGCTAATTTAAATCCAAAATTTTACGCTGGAAACGAGACGTTCTAATCGAGAGAATACTAAGTGATCAACTTTAAATGACTACCGCAACGGCGCTCAAATTGTCGTTTCCATGACGCGTTCATTAAAATTATCCCAGAGCTAAAACTTCACTCGTTAAAAGCGCTTAATTTAATTTAACAAAAGGTACCAACAGTCAATTCACCTGCAAACATCATACTATGCTCGGATAATCGTCCGAAGTAGGCTTTTTCAATTTTCGGAACACGCTTGACCACGCATAGAGAATAGATAATGAGCTACGGGCGACGAGAACAAAAGAAATTTAAGACCGAAGGAAACTCCCCCGTCAGCCAGGAACGGCATCAGCAAAACGACGGAGGTTAGTCGCATTTTCGGGTCGTCACAGCTCAACTCTATAGGGTCGCTGATTAACGTTCATTAAGCTTGTTAACTAACCAGGAGGGAATTTGCATGTCATTTTCAATTTGCTGGCGCGACTATTGTTGCGACGCAGGATTCTTTTTCGCCGTTCTTTTTTGCCATTAGGACTTCGTCGCAGAAAGTCATATTACGTATTTATGTTATTCCGGTTTCTTTTCCTCGGCTTATTTTCCAGGACTATTACTTCCTTATTAATGCAGTTAAGAAATATTGAATTATGTTGCTAAAGTGCCGCGTTATAACAAGTTGAATTGACAGAAGTTTGAGAATCGTATAATGTACAAGCTTCAATTTTCAAGTGGGTCTTGTTAGGAAGGTAACTTTCGGTATTGCTAGAAAGTATTTCGCGAAGAGTTGCAGGAAAATCTCGTTTACATGGTAATTATTACAGCAAGATCCGCTAGAAAATCAATTTCACCAGTAAATTAATAAACTATTCCCTTCAGTTCAACTTTATTACCTTTTAGAAGGATTGCTTTCTTAGTGTTCAATTGTGCTTAGTTTGATTACTTTAGAGCTTCCAAATTAGCGATAAAGTAAGAAGAAACTTCTGAAACTCTTTGACGGCAAAATGATCATTTTTAACAACAAAACTGATCTAAATTATGCAATTCTGAAATATGCAAGTTCGGCAAACAGAGCGATTTTTTTTTGACAAAAAAAATCTTATACTATCCATTTGTTTTAGTGGATTCATTATATCAACAGCATAAAAGGCATTGCTGTTAATTTAGTTTTAGATAAACTTAATGTTCTCGAGAAAAGGTTAAATTCTGAGAAATAAGCAACGGATTGCAACCGACGTTGCACGCAAAGATCAAATTATGCTTGAACAGATTCATTTAAAGACGTAAACAGCTGTTTTCCTCCATTTTCTTTTAAGAATACATGAAAATTTAGAAAAACAAAGATAATTTAAACTGAACTTAGGTTTGGAACTTCTAAAAATTATATGTGATTACGATCAACTGTATATTTCGTAGGATTGTAGAGTAAAAGGAAAATATATAAATCCTTATCAGTAGAGCATCGATAATTTAGGTACAGGTTTGCTTCAGTAATTAGGACGCCATTTTTTGTAGGATTACAGGAAGAATGTATTCTCTGTGCCTTTGTAGTTAATGTTTTTGGGCAAAAGAAAAGTAATTTCCTCTTTCAAAAAAAGCTCTAACGCAAGCATTAACATATTTGGATTACTGAGAAAAATCTCGATATATTGTTGGATGTCTTAGCGGCAATTATCGACTTTACGCTTCACTTCGTGTTCTGCGCCGTGCAATGGCCGTGAAAAGTTATTTGCACTATATATTTGGTATGCAAAGGCTAATATGCATCTGCGTAATTATACAGAATTACAGTTAATTAGACATTTCTTTTAGCGTTAACAAAGAAAATTTGACAGCCATATTTCAGGAAATGCTGATTCTATTTCTCCCGTTCGAAAATTTGCGGGTTTCAGCTACCATCCATAAATCCTCGCAGATATTCGTTTGAATATACGAAATAAAAACAAAACAAATGTAAATACAACGTCACACGAACTCATGGATTTTTAGCAAAATACCATAACATTTTATTAATAATAAAATTCTATCCAGCTTTTTACTGCATCCGCAGTATATGAATTTTCACATCTACCGCAGGCGAAATAACATTTTTTTATTATCATCATTAATTATCGTCAACTAGTCTAAAATTCCACTACGTACCGACATCAGCGCCCTTCAGCGGATGGACGGTCGGACCCATTATCAATGTCACGGTTGTTTGTCAACGTAAGCTTTTACGTTACCGGGTTGTTGTACTATACGACCGGCATTGCGCGCAAGTTTCATGATTATGCGGTCGCAGTGTTTACCGCCTTTACAACGAACGCAGTGACAGCTTGGAAATAGCCAGGAAATGGAGTTTGTCCGGCAACATGGTCTCGACGTGGGTACCAAGAGAGCGTCTTTTAAAATTCAAGAACGTAAGCGTACGCGGGCACGATATCACGAATCCGGGGTGTTGAAATATGAAGAAATTATCGGTTTCGGGGAAGTTTGACGTTATTTTACTCCTTGGCGTGAGATTTGACGATGATGGATGCACGCTAGTGCAATTAAAAAGAAATTTGGTGTTGGAAAAAAAAAATGGAAAAATTGTACGTGAAGTGGGGCGTAATCTATCAAACGGCTAACGAGGGAAATATCCTTTCGGATTTAATTTCTTTTTTAGATTAATCGGCGATTTTTCTTGTGTATACTTTGATTTCATTAAGCATTTGCTGCATGCGAAATCAGAACAGATTTCGCATGCAGAATGAGAAGAATGAGAATGAGAAGAAAGAATGAGAGAATAGTGTCTGTATTGTAGATTATCCGATAGAGAATCACGGTCGTTGGGGTGACACTTTTGAAGCTCCCAAGATGCTGCTCAATCAATCAAAGTCTCACATATCACAAAGGTTTGCCTGTCGTGTTATTACGATTTTTATTCATCATAAGACGCGCGGATTTTTATAATTTCCACATTAAAGTTAATTTTCATCCTCAAATTTCAAGATGTTGGCTGAAATTAGATTTCATAAAGCAATTATGTTGTACAGTCGCCTTTAAATTAGACGCCAATCAATAAGAAGATATAAAAACTTGGTTCTTTCTGTCTGGTTGGTTGTTTTTAAGGTTAAATTAAAATTAACTTAAATTAAAATTAATTTTAATTAATTAAAATTAATTAAATTAAATATAAATTAAAATTTTAAACATTGAGTGACGCTTTTTAATTACGTAAGTTATTTAACTTACGTAATTAAAAAAGCTTATTTATTTTTGTTAAAAAAGATTATTTTTGATCATTTGATCAAAAATATTAATAACCCCTTTCCTTTGCAGTAAAAACGAAAATAGTTTGGTGCAAAGTACGTAAGCAATGCCAGCCTTATAATACTTTCTTTACAAAATTTTCTCGTTATGAAGTCACAGGCTATAACGTCTGAGCAACAAGAACTATGTGGTTGATAGGGTTAATCATGGCAAATGTCAGTACCGTCAGTTCGGCAGAAATCGTAAAAAATTGATGGTTTGTTTAGTCCCAATCGGTTTCGCTTATTCAAAATTCTACTAATGATCGCCACAATAGCTCCACTATGCACAGGAATAATTAAAACTTCGTTTGATCTGTTACCAGCGTTATTTTAGCCGGCGCGCTTGTATATTACCAAATACGCGTTCCAATTTTTTGTTCTTTTTTTTTGTTGGTTGCTCTGGTGTCCCCGTGGGACCTTTCCCTTTTCGATAGAGCTTTCAAGCGAGGAGGAGATTCAGGAGGTTATCTCTTTAACGTTTCTTTCATTTCTTCTCAAGGTGAGCTCGTACAACTACTGTATTCTATTGTCTTCCTTTTGAATTAAATTGATCCCCGTCGTGAATTGTCTGTTTGTGTTTGTGTATCTTAACCGAAAGATATTTTTCTCTATTTATTTCTTCTCGTGTATTAGTTGCGCGAGCACAAAAATGTCGTTATTCAAATTATCTGTTTCTATCGGCCAGTGCTGTTGAGGGAAAAGACTTGTTGAAATATTTATTTCGTTTCTGTGGAAATGATTTTTGATATTCTCAAAACTCATTGAAGGAACTATACATAAAGATGTATCATCAGTATAGAGGCGATAGGTTCTTACAAATTGAATTTTTTATAGGTTAAACAAGCTCTCTTTTATAAATAGTGACGTTCGTTTATTGGTTTAATCATTATTTTGAACAAAGAGAAATATAAAGAACAAAGGAGTCTTCTTTCTTATGTACACCATCAATGTTACACCTTCCCAACTTTTTTTTTTAATAATAGCAATAATAATTCCATTATTATTGCTATCGCCTATTGCAACTAATGCGTCCACTTCGTATTACAATAGTGCGACATAGTTTGAGCTACCACATGCATAAATACCAACGTAGTTGGACGCTTAACCATTTAAATTCTCGCAATCGCCAGCCCTACATATATCACCGTTTCCCTCTTTTCGCATTTCCTCCGCGGCGAATACACCGACGCAATGGTCTCTTGCGTTATTCACATCCTACATCGTCAACGAGGCGCTGGTAAACCGCGGAAGAATGTCACGTGGAATGCTTCAGCCGCGAAAGATATGTAACCACTGGTTTACGGTTTACCTGTTCCGGTCTAGAATCCAGCATTCCAATTTGCTGATTAACTACCGGGGACACGGCGGCCTAGCATCGTCGGAATAGATCATCACTTTGTCAGCGGTGGGTGGTACCCTGCCGACTGATGTTAGATCCGGGTGCCGCCAATTAATTGCAGTTAGGGTGACAACATCGCCTTTCCCTGGGGCGTTGTTTCATAATTAAGGCTCGCGTGCCGAATTCCCGATCATAATTAAATTTCGCTCGTCTTTGTGCTACCGTAATAACAGCACACACTTCTGATATGATTAATACGAAGGGTGTACGGGATGATGCTAGAAGGTCATCTTGTCCGAAGGGAAGCGCATTAATAGCGTACTATCTCTGGTATTTCTTAATTTAAATGGGTATTACAATCAAAACAATACCGAGTAAAATACAATCAACTGCGGCGATAGCCATAAACTTTCCAAATTTAGGTCAAACGAACGAGCAGATGATTATATATGTACATAAATGTATTAAAACGGATACATAATACATGTATGTACGCATTATACGATACGAAAACAAATACTTATCTGTGATAATAAAAATCTTAGGTTTCATGTAAATTACGGTCGGATGGGGATCAAATTAAACAGAACTAGCCTACAAGTATGGAAATTGCATTTGTAAATGATACGTATTGATGACTAGAGCTCCCCAACCGCGTGGCGCACCATAGGCGTCGATAAGGAACATAAGTAAAGTGCATAAAAACAAAAGAAATAAAGAATTTTAAAACGCTTACTTTTGTAATTAGCCGTATCCAATATAGTGGGTGTTAATGCACAAGGAAAATAGTATTAGTCAGCACACGAGGAGGTAGGCACATTAAAACTGTTACCGTAAGCGCAATCCGATTTCTCAAACATCTGAAGCATTAGGAATGTTTCCACAGTCGTTTCTTTCAAGGATGTTCGTCGTTCTGAAAAAATGTTTTTATATCTTGAAAATGAACGCTCGACGTCTAATGATGTAATACACGCGTAATGAAAATAATCTTTGAATTTAGTCACCGGATCAGTAGAGTTACCTTCCCAAACTTGTCTTAACCTGCTAAAATTTGTATCTTTCTTCATAACACTTTCAAAATTTCTTGTAACGATATCATTTTTTTTTGTTATTTATACAGTGTAGGAGTGTATTAACGTCATCTAATATTTGTACTGACTCCGTCAGGGACAGTGCACTATTTTGTAATTTATTTATTGCCTCAAGTACTTCTCTATAATTGTTGTAAACGGTTTGTAAATCTGCTTCAACGGAAATATCTTGGAATTTATCCTGGCTTTCCTTAATAGCCTCAGATTCGTTGGGATTGAATTGTAAGACGACTGATTTTATTTGCCGGAAGCATTTAAAATAATAAAACGCTGCCTTCAGCCATGTCCCCCAACGCGTAAGAATCGGCTCTGGTGGTTCGGGAATAACGGGACACTGTTTATGAAATTCACTGGTACGTTTGGGAGATTTGAGAAACACTCGTTTCGTATTTGTTATTAATGCATTTACCTCAGGGAAATTTGCACGAATAGTTTCAGCCACAATATGCAGAGTATGAAGTTTACAAGTAATATGTAACATCATCCCATAATGTTCTTGAAGAGAACGACCTACACAACGCATTGTCGCGGCACCATCGGTCATGAAAATGAATACTTGAGTAGTGGCAATTTCAAATGTTTGTAAAGTATCAATGACTACGCTCTCGATAGCGTCGGCAGTACACGATTTTAGTCTTTTACTAGCTAATAAAATTCCCTTTGTAGGTTGACGAGGTTCCAGTATACGTACAATCACATTCAAAATAGAATGTTTTTTACGGTCTGTCATTTCGTCAATACATAACCGCAATAGTTTATTTTTTATTGCAGATCTGATCCTGTTTTCAATTTCGGTACGTACACTTGGCACACATCTCCTTAAGCTTGTTTCCGACGGTAACTCAAAGTCTGGATTATATTTATTCCAAAATTCACGGAATGGTTTCTTCCTGAGTAAGGAAAACGGTAAATTACACGCAGTCAGCATATAAAATAAATCAATTATAAATTGAGTTGCCTCAGTCGGTGATACACCCAGTTTTTTATTTTTGTGTTGCTGACTATTTACATGTCTTCTACAGCCATATTTATCGTTGCACATCAGAGGTATATTACAAATTTTACATATAATCTTACTTCCATTATATATTAAGTCAGGAAATTCTCCACAGAACTTTTTCACTTTGTCGGCCTGTGGGTGTTTCTTACTACGCGCGTCCGCCATACCGTCACAACCCGATCGCATACGGTAATAAACTACCGAAATGCGATGCGAGTTATTTGCTTATATATTACATTACATATCCCCCCGGCCACGCCCGGCGGTACGCCTTCTGACTTGCCACGCACTTTGGGGAGCTCTATTGATGACTAATACGGTTTATGGTAGCTTATATATGAGTTAACGTTCGGAATTTAATCAGCCGTTAAAAAAAAAATATTTGAGGTTTTTGTTGTTCCGCTGGTACTGGATCTATCGATGCTACATTGATACTTGATGTATCAATGCTCAGTTAATACCAAATCTAACATTATTTCTGTAGCCTTTTATATGTATTAAGAATGCTTACCTTAAGTATTGTTATCTTTTGCAAGACGTTTCTATTGTTGCAGAAATAATGCAAGACGTATATCACCAATGCAAAATAAACGCAAGACGTATATCATAAGCAGTTGTTGTATAACTTATGTATTAACGTATAGAGTAATGTTCGATGGAAAAATTTAGGAACAGTCGATATCGTTCGTTGGAATCTTTTCTAGAAGACGTTTTCGGAAATTTAGGTTGAAACGCGAAATAAATGAATTTAAACTTAAAAAAGCATTGCTCCAACATATAAACGCTATATTGACATCCGACCAGATCTTCGAAATATAAATAGAACTTCCGCGATAAACACCTTCAAATTGGAACTACAAGCAAATGCAACTCACAGCGACGCTTATTTTTACAAGCATCATATAATCATAATAATCAAAATATCATAATACAAGCGATGCAGGGACGCAACCGAAACATCGATTCTAAGTTACTTAATAACATATTACACCACAACGGGCTCCGCGCAGATTTAAATTTTACTGACAAACGGGGATAATTAATTTATGAAACTACACGCGCGAGGTACGCCTAGAATAATATCGAAGATTATTGCAGGGTAATTTTACAGAAGAGAAGTCGTTCTTCCTTTCTACCATTACCGCCGTTGGCCAGAATATTCGCCTAACTCCTTCGTTCCTTAGATGATACGATGAAAAGTGTAAATTTCCGATTGTCAAGAAATATGCTTGGCTCGTCGCTTCAAAGGAGACGATACGAGCCGAAAGGGAGATAGAGGATACGCTCGAAACGACGCACCGGGTAGGCGGAAACATGTTTATTGGTTAATGTTTTCTCTCCTCACAACGCTTTTGCCATAAGCGATACCACGAATACCACCACGGGTAGTTGTATTAGCAGAATTATTTTGGTTATTGTTTCTAGTCGTTTTACAAGTGACGCAGCGCCAATAAATTATTGAGTCGAAATAAATTTTGGCTTTTTAAGACGTTCTCAAATGTTCACCTAGATATACGTTATATGTTAGGAAGTGGACGTAAGAATTATCACTTCTAACCAAGGAAATGACGATATCAACCAGTCCCTTAGTTGAATATTCAAATTCTTTCTTAGAGAGTTACTTGCGTCGTTAGGTTAATTTTTCGTAAGTTGCGATATTATTGTCTTTAATGGAAATAAAGCATATCAGGTAATATTTGCTGCTTTCAGCACAAGATTATGTTATTTTTTTCAATAAATTGTACATGAAATGACTGTTAATAACGCTTAACCTTACATTGGTACATTGGTGAAACTTCCTATCACGCCAATGCAGGTATGTGTTTATAGTATCCCAAATTTCATTTAGAGAAATTAACGCATACGACTGTTAAAGCAAAATTCTCAAGGGCAGTCTTCCATGTTTTGTAAATTAGCTGTAAAATACAGTTTCAGTTCGTCGAGAGTCTTAGGATTAGAGAAATAGAGCACATAATTAGTGTAAATTGGGTTGGATAATTGTTAGGAGGATGTGGGCGATTACATCATCCTGCATAAATAGAGCACATCAGAAAATATATGCTAAGATAGCTCAGTTCCCTCATGGTATTGATGGAATAATTAACGGCTAACGCAACAAAAGGAGAGAAAAGAGTGCATTAACACGCGGACATGTTTCTGCCTACCCGGCGTCATCATCTTGCATGATGGTTATGCTGTTAAATAACGTTGACTTTGTTAAATAAACTAAATGATCGTAATTTTCTTCGAAAATTCGTGTATAAGAAATAGAATACGAGCTCAGCCACTAGCACCATCATTCAACTGGAAATTGCTCAGTCTGCAAAACATTGTCGAATCCACTATCTATTTGAACTGTGAACTGGCATTTTGAAACTAATAAATAGAAGAATAAATAGAAAATGATTAGATAAGGTTGAAAATGTTAAAAAGTTTCGTTAACGAGACGTGGCAAGAATTAAATAATATATCGAAAAATAATGAAAAGAAGAAAAATAAAAAAGAAATAGAAGAGATCTACAATCCCAAAGAAACAAATATTAATTAATAACGTGAAGTCAAATAAAAATTAAAAATCAATCTATCGCAACACAAGATTTACGGGACAATAGAAATCAGAAAATATGCGAGGAAAGTGTAACGAAAATATGATAAGGTGAAAGTAAAGCAAATTAAATTAAAATCGTGCAACAAACAAGAACTTGACATTTTCTGCCGTACGTGCGACTGAAGTATTGTACTTATACGTTGTGCGCACATTAGTTCAATTTATTTCTCACAATCGACTAATTTGAGTTAAGTTCGTGTTTGATCCGCAAACAAAAGCTGCATTTTACGCGTTAAGTAAATTATCACGAATCCATAAATTAAATTGTCATAGATTCTTTAATTAAATTCATGTTTGCACAATGCGCAAAATATCGTTTACACACGAACTAAATTATAGATTCTCTAATTAAAATCACGGTTGGGCATTCATGTAATCTTTTCAATTTCATCATTGCGGGTATGATCTTTCTAACGTACATTGATTCAGATAAATTTGGGGTCATGTAAACGTAGATTGAATTTTTGTTTGCACGATCTGCGAGAACAAATCAGAAATTATTTCCATCGCCACTTACTACCTTGTTCAACACAGGAACGGTTACAGTGTGAATGAGTATTTATAATGTTGGTTTAGTTCAATGCTGACTGTGGCATTGACAAACAGCACGAATGGGGTCAATTCCCAGGCCAGTCGTTTGTACACCACACTGCACTGACTTTCAACGTTAGCAGTAACGATACGCGCGTTATATATATGGGGAGGAAATATAGCGGCCAAGATCGAAAATACGATCCTAACACCCACATCATTTCAAACATCCGTATATATCACCACTTCCTTCAACATCCACCGCTCGGCAACTATTTTTCGTGTTGCTTCCCGGATATTCGGACCCCTTTCCCTCTTTTCGAGCACGGACAACTTTTGTCGGAGTTCCCCTGGCGGGCAAATAGTCGTGCTGTTTCTCTTGTAGATTGCGCCGCTGTCGGAGACGAACGATGCTAAGGGCCTCGGAGACGCTGACGACGACTCTAACGGACCTCTACCTATTTACGAATGCAAATGCTACGACGACAAAGAATTCTTTCCGGACGTTTCGGTGTCTTTTGTACGGGTTTAATTTTTAAAACTCTATTTAAAATGGAATAAGAGGAAATTTTTCAATGTCACGGGACGAGGAAAATATTAAATGGAACGAATATTTCCTTAATGCACGTTGAAATTCCGGAATTCGTTTGATGAGTCTCGAATTGGATTTGAGTAGTGCGATGCTGTATCTCGTTTACCTTTCAAAACTCGCGTATGTAGGCGGGCTATGTGCCCCGTTCGACACGACGGACGCGACCATCTGTTATATAGTAATGAACGGTGACATTTTTATGTTTTGTCTCCCTCTGAGACGATGTATCTATACTTCCTACCACTCGCAGCCATACGCTTGGATCATTTTACACCGTTCCGTCGGCCGTTGGCCGTGTTGACCGTTGGCGATTCCACGGCCATCTTTGACGATTTTACCGTTTAAAGGTAGATTGATGTTGAATTACAAACCGATGTTATTAATTTTAATGCGGAGATCTAACTGTAGCTAAGATTCGTTCCAAGCTCAACACTACCCAACTTGGAAACTATAAGAAAAAAAATTAAGATAAGGTTTTAACTGTCCTATATGCTCTTAAGGATCGTGTAAATGCTTTTCTTGTAACCAATATTTCTTAAGGAAATACCTTATTCCCTTCCAGTTACATTCTTGTGGTAGTGTAGGAAAGACTATGAACCTATTGAGGATTTTGGCGGGAAGAGAAAACTACTTTGAGATTCGTTAAATCAGCGAAGATTTAATCGCAGTTCCATCTCATCATGCTAATCCACAATTATTCGTCTGCAGAGAGGCTTCAAATAATCAAAACCAAAATTGCTGAAACTGTTGCATCAGCGAATTCCGTTTTAGAAAGGAGATCAGCATCTAAGTCGTTCAATAAGATTGCCGGACATGTTGTAACATCCCAGCACAAAGCTCAGAACGCTAATTTTAAGATTCTTTTATTAAAAGTAAATTTTCATGAATTGTTTTTAGACATTAGTCTTTAGACAGCTTCTATAAATCACACCATTTTCGTAAAACTCGTCTTACCTTGCGAGGGAAATTTGCATTTCATTAATATTTCATGTTTTTGGATATTTAGATTATTTAGACATATTTAGATTTCCTGTCCATTCTAAAATTGATATAAAGACATCGAAGTACATGTTATAACGCTGTTACGTTACGTTATGTGATATAACGCGAAGGCGCTATTTTCAGCGTAAAAGAGTACACGATGCTGTTATTGAATTAGTTTTCCAGTCTTCCATGCAGCAGTAATGGACGTGCTATTCTAACCTTTTGCGTTGAAAACATCTCCCAACTAATCTAGTCGTTCACATGCTCTAAACTTTTATATTTTCTAATAATATTTCCATCGTGAATAAGCTGCGCCCGTTATTAATACGTTATTGTGCATCTATAATGGAGAAACTTTCAGCTAGTCAGCACACAGCAACGGCGAACGGAGTAAACAGTGTATAGTTCCAATAACCTTCTTGGAATCGGCTACTAATATTGCTTATTAAATAGCGTTCGTGCGGAGGCAGCCTGTCTCGAACGAAATATTTTGAAAATTAATAAATTGGATATCGATCGGTTGCACTGAAGAAGTAGCAGAACCCAATATCTGACCGTCGCGAACGCTTCAATTGCATACGTATTTATTATCCAATTATATTGGATAAGGAAATTCGCCGAGAACAAAGTTGTTTACTTTAAATACTGATTGGACGGAGTCTAACTTTGTGCTGCGCAAACTTGCTATTATGAAACGATTTTTCTTAGAATCCATTGTAGTTTTCCAACGACGTAAAATTCATTCTTGAGGGAAGATATTATGATATGATTTTTCATCCAACATCAATAATTTGAAAGGGTTTGGTGGTTCAGCGGTAAGAGGACTTAAGTCTGATAGGATAGAGTCAAGCATTCCATTAAGATCAAATTTTCTTAGCTGGTTCGGAAAAATGCAAACAGCGAAACGGATGCATGCATTATTTCCGGGCTTACGAAAATGCTTGAAAAATTTTAGAATTTTTTGTTTTTTAGTCAACAAAACATACACCGAGCGAGAATTAATAAAAAAGAAATTTGAAAGTATATTCTGCTCTCCATTAAAGTTAACGGAAGAACCGCGAAAATCTATTACATTGACCTTTTGTCTATTATCCCGACGTGCAACCAAAATAATGGGATTTCTATCTTTGTTTTTTTTTTAATTCAGGAACGTGTTCTCAGACGTACGAATTGATTATACCGAATTCGCTTTTCAGATGCAGCACAGTGAAAAGGCCCTGCGAATAAAATCGTATAAAAAAGAACGATGATATCCGTTCGATTAATTTCTAAAAAAGAAATTCCAATTTCGAACGATGGAAAAAATCATCAAAGAACGAACAACGCTGAAAGAGCACCACCGACCGTCAATAATTTGCCTCCAGTCCGGCGAAATATCAAAAGCATATTTGCGTCATTTTTTTTTTGTTTTGTTGTTTGCTTCCTTCGGGTAGGAACGGTGATAAATAACGATCCCACGTGTATGGTTTTTTCCTAAGGTTTTTGTTAGGGGCGGAAAAGGGCGAACCGGTCATCGGAAATGCCCTGATTGTTATTGTTTATGGCTACGGTTACCGCGTTGTGGCGTTCTTTGATTAAACTCGTACGTCACGGGAAAGTACGAAAGCTTGCGGGAGCATCGTTGATTCCCAAAGTAGATTTGTGAACTCGTTAACCGTGTTATACTGTGGTAGTAAAATTAATATCCTTGGAAGAAGGTGTAAACGTGTTAATGTACTTATTTACTGCGTGATAACTTCAAATTTAACCAGCACTAAATTTCTTCTGAAGATAATTTAAGAAACGCTGTAATGAAGTCCTGTAATTACGTATACTGCCCAATCGAAAGGTTATAGGTGAGCCGCCAGAAGTAATAATCAATGTTATAGGAGAATTTACAAAGCCGCATATAGTCTATATAGTCTATCAAGAAGTCGGTGGATCTAATACATCAACTTTATTTAAGTACGTACGAATTGAGTTTTGTTTGGCGCCCTACTCGAAACACCGATGTTCGTACATTAGTGAATTGGCCTATTAAACGTCGTTTCAATGCTTGTAGCATGCGTCAGGATCTAAAAAGTAACATACTTATAATGAAGGTCATTAGAATCGTTACAGACCTTATACAGTTAGTTAATATATTTTTTTGAGTACATTAATAATTTTGCTTCAAAATTGTCTATTTACTTTATATATATAACTACAAATGAAGTGAAAATCATCTAAATTCCGAAACCAATAACAATAATCAACCAGCGGACCGCAGTAAGATATTTCAGATTACCGAGAAAGGACCTTCGCACCCAGCTAATAACTAAGACTATCAGTTGAAGTTGAGTGTTCTGCACTAACGCGAATCAGAATGGTCATATTCAGTGATAGCAACGCCTTGCTGGGCACTACTGCCGTTCCCTTTGCGCAAGGTCGTAACCTACGCCAAGACTTTAAGGCCATCGGTGAAGACTATCTCAGCAACGGGGCCTTCCCGAGTTGATTTCTGCTTTTGATAATGAAGCACTACATCAGTAGAGAATTTCTCGCTGGACCAACAAATTCCAACGTGGAGGCATCAGTGTCAACGCTGGACGATCCTGAGACACGATTACAGAAGACATAAGTCACTCGAAAGGCAATAATACTGCTGTTCTGTTCTAAATCTAAATCTAAAAAGTTCTCCGTGATGAATTGTGTTTGAGAAAGTTTCCTGTTGGATCTGCATCTTTCAAAGGAGCAAATAGTACCTGGTGTTACTTGGCGATGAGAAGCTTCTACTTAGGTTCAACAGTGGAAATTAAAAAAATATTTAGTATCGTGAGTGACGACGAACTCGTGAATTTATTCTTAAGAATCTATAACAAAATTCTAATAAAAGTATGACCAGAAAAATGGTCGCAGCTATTATTTAGTTTTGTGTCATGTTGCTAGGATTCCTTTAAAAGGTCGAAGAAGGGTTTATGCTGATCATTATACAATCGTTTGTTTACCACGAGTTCAATTGGTTCCCAAAAAAAACTAGGGCGACGTGATCAACGGTTCCAGTCGTCCCAATAAACAGTTAATACCTTCGGCATGGAAATTTTGACGGTCCCGATTGGTGGCCGAATGAAAAAATTACACGAGCTTTTAGTAGAATATTTCAAAAAACAATCCAGCGCTTTTAAGTCGATATTCCGCTTACTATTGCGGCTACATGCAAAAAGACAACCTTCGTATTGATTGTTAAAGTACATGGCTGATACCACGTAGAGATCTAGCAAAATTGTTTGCGTGATCAATAACAACTCCAGACAAACGAATTACTCTATCTCAATTATACCGATGTTTCGGAGTCCGAAACTATCGCTTATGTCGTTCGCTAATTCTAAAATGTACGTAGATATTGCTGACGTCCAATACACCTGGAATAACAGCCATTATTTTTAGCGATACGAAATGCTATCAGACCAGAACGTAACTAAAAGGAATAAACGGAAAAAGGAGCAAGTAAAAGTGATTACGCCGACACATTTATTAACATGCAACACGAAATATCTCGAGTTCGAAACGGAGCAGGAAAAAAATCGGATATACGAGCACTACGGCGTATCACGAGAGAAAAAAAAAACTAATGCGAGTAAAAATTTATTACCAATAGTTTCCGAATTACTTCGAAATAAAACCCATAAATCGTACTTTTACTACCTAAAACGCTGGTGGTACCGCGGGATTGCTCGCAAGATATAAATCAAAAATTCGCCGACATGAATAATTCTTTAAATTTATAGCACCTGTGTGTAATTTGGGAGCCCAGAGAAGTTGATTTTTATTTGTCCAAAGTTACAGTTCGAGTAGTCAGTGCCCCATTACCGTGGGGGCCTCTGAACTGGGGCGCTAATGAGCACTTCATCTGTATAAATAAACAGTAAATCTTTTTCTACCGCCTGGATATATTCAGCTTGTGCGAGAAGTTTCTTTACCGCCTAGTTTGAACATATCTAAACTAGAATGGGGTCTACTGTTTATCGCATTACCGTCTACCACCACTCAGACAACAGCCATCACTAGCAGATCTAACAAACGCTCAGAACTTTTACGAAACGCCTGTCCAACTTCTTTTCTTAATTTGCATAATTATGGTTATTAAATTTAACTGTGTTATATGGAGGTAACGATCGTTTGTTCTCGTTACAATTTTCAAGTTCGAGCTGAAGATGGTGAGAGTTTTAAACTTAATTGCGTTTGTAGCAAACTACACTCCATTTTTGCTGCCTACATATGTAAATTCTTCAGAATAAAATTGCTTCAACTAGAACTTTTCTATATACAAGAACCTCAATAAATTTAGCTTACTTTTTTTAGTTTTTTACTTTAAAGCGGAGTGACTTTTGAATCGCGGGCGACTTCAATCGTTATTATTATATTATGTAAGGTTAAACGAACATCAAAAATAAATATTCTTGTAGCTTACGATGGTACCTGTTTATAAAAACCAATTATCCCTCCGACTCTACCGAATCCGAAACCTTGACGAGTGCAGCTGCTGAAGCATCAGTATATATATGTATATATATATGTATATATTTAATTCCGCAATCTACAGAAATTAATATTTGTGGATGACTAGTGAAGCCTTAGAGTATGGATAACCACGACAGCAGCAATATTTTAGAATCTCTAAACCAAAGCCTGCAAGATTCAGACCATTTCAAACCGATAACGTTATGAATTGTATATTTATTATTATTTATTCATTTTTTGAATAAAATAATTGATTTTTCACTCGATCTGTTTTAAATTTTAACGGCAACACTAAATCGAGCAGAAACACCTAGAGCGATTCTATCTTTTCAGGCACACACGTACGATACATAATGTAACTACATTATTACGGAATAAATAGGTATTGGGGCATCCAATCTCGTTAAATTTAACCGCAATTAACCTATCGTTGCGGTTATAAAGCCGAATCGCTTGTTGTAGCGCCAAGTTTTCCGACCCAATCCCCTCCGTCTACAAAAGGGTCCGAGATATCGCCCAAGACGTATTAAATTCGGTACGAGATTTCAATTAAATTAATATAGCTTCTTGAAACGACACATTTCCTCTTCCAATAGGAACCAACAATAGAAGACCCCTCTTCTCTTTATTTCTCCTTTGATATGCTATGTTACCCTTCCAGCAATGATCATTGCTATTCCGTTTCTGAATGTGTGTCCGCCATCCTTCTCTGTTCAATTCGAGGCTTCCGAATTGAGAAAATTATGATAAACTATGATATGTATTAATTATAGTTATTAGTTGATTCCTAATGGTAGAAAGGATTAAGCAAAGCAAAGCAAAGTCGGTATAAATCAATCAACGAATTTTAATAATCGAGTTCCTAATTATGATTAATATGACGCAACGTTTTAGACAATCAAGAGAGAGAACATTCTTACTCTTATCAAGGCCGAAGCGGTTGATAACAGGAGAAATATACCAGGACGCAAAGTTTTAGACATGAGAGAGAAAATCTTTGGATGCCTGAAGACCAGCCAGGTTGTGTTAATACAACAGAGATTGCCACTAAAAAGCGTGTCAAATGAGCACACCAATTGGTAGCGACAAGAATACTCAAGCAATTTTAAGTTCTGTCTATACTTTATAGACGGTCAAAAACATAGATGTAAAAGATCAAACCGAGGCGCAAAAATTTAGCTCATTTAATAGCAATACATGGTTACTATTTTCCTATTGGCGACTATACCTTAACACCTATAATAATCATAACAAGTTAGTGTTTTCAACCGCTACATATTTGACTATCCAATTGCTGGAAACTTGTAAATGCAGATTATGCTGCTCAGGTATGCAAAGGGAGACACGAGATATTTTTAAGAAGATTTCCCATCTTAATACATCAAAAATAAAGGGCGAAAAACAATCGAAGATAACGGAAAAAGAAGCAGCTCAGGATGTAAAGTTTTAGACAGTCAAAAGAGAGACCACCTAGGTTGCGCTAATACAACAGAGAATACTGATAAAAAGCCCGTCATACGAACAAACAAACAAACTGCCAAACAACTCTCATAAATGGGATTAGATCGTACAAATCTTAAAGTACCAAAATGAACCAGGCCTTCACAGCATACCGCGGGCAATGTTGCCTCCTTCGTTTGATTTGTATGTTGGAACCCGTAGACATCGGACAATCAAGGGCTTCGAGACAGGTTGGCAAGCACCACATTAGCTAGACGCGGTAAACCTCGGGCATTCAGTGCATGAAGATTGCTACTAGGTCCTGTTGGACGGGAGCTTTGCGAAAAGTTTCTCGACAACGGATTCAGGAGGGAATATTTGAAGTTCTGGAAGGCTGTGCAAATACTGAAAATCTTACCGCAGAGCGAAAGCCAAAAGAAGATTCACGAGATCTGGACAGAATACCTAGCGCCAGATTCCAGATGTTCCGCCAATGTTGGCTACAAGTCCTATGAAATCGCAAAATAGGATATAGGGAATGCAGATAGCCGATCATGTTGCTTTGGCGTACAAGAAGGGGCTCAATTTGCTTTAGAAGAAATTGGGAGAATCCTTCCTTATCAAGGCCAAAGCTCAAGGTAAAATTGGTTAAGGGACAAATAAACCAGAAAAAAAGTTTTCGTGTTGGCTATAATTGCTAGGATCTCACCGAGAAGAGTATGGGGAATGCAGAAATGTGGGGCCTCGACTGTGCATCGAATCACGTTTACCATTTCATGAAGAGTGTGAAAGGATCTGTTCCGCCAATGTTGGCTATGAGTCCTACGAGATCCCAAAATAGGATATAGGGAATGCAGATAGCCGATCATGTTGCCTTGGCGTACAAGAAGGGGCTCAATTTGCTTTAGAAGAAATTGGGAGAATCCTTCCTTATCTAGGCCAAAGCTCAAGGTAAAGTTGGTTAAGGGACAAATAAACCAGAAAAAAAGTTTTCGTGTTTGCTATAATTGCTAGGATCTCACTGAGAAGAGTATGGGGAATGCAGAAATGTGGGGCTTCGACTGTGCATCGAATCACGTTTACCATTTCATGAAGAGTGTGAAAGGATCTGCTCCGCCAATGTTGGCTATGAGTCCTACGAGATCCCAAAATAGGATATAGGGAATGCAGATAGCCGATCATGTTGCTTTGGCGTACAAGAAGGGGCTCAATTTGCTTTAGAAGAAATTGGGAGAATCCTTCCTTATCAAGGCCAAAGCTCAAGGTAAAATTGGTTAAGGGACAAATAAACCAGAAAAAAAGGTTTCGTGTTGGCTATAATTGCTAGGATCTCACCGAGAAGAGTATGGGGAATGCAGAAATGTGGGGCCTCGACTGTGCATCGAATCACGTTTACCATTTCATGAAGAGTGTGAAAGGATCTGTTCCGCCAATGTTGGCTATGAGTCCTACGAGATCCCAAAATAGGATATAGGGAATGCAGATAGCCGATCATGTTGCTTTGGCGTACAAGAAGGGGCTCAATTTGCTTTAGAAGAAATTGGGAGAATCCTTCCTTATCTAGGCCAAAGCTCAAGGTAAAGTTGGTTAAGGGACAAATAAACCAGAAAAAAAGTTTTCGTGTTTGCTATAATTGCTAGGATCTCACTGAGAAGAGTATGGGGAATGCAGAAATGTGGGGCTTCGACTGTGCATCGAATCACGTTTACCATTTCATGAAGAGTGTGAAAGGATCTGCTCCGCCAATGTTGGCTATGAGTCCTACGAGATCCCAAAATAGGATATAGGGAATGCAGATAGCCGATCATGTTGCTTTGGCGTACAAGAAGGGGCTCAATTTGCTTTAGAAGAAATTGGGAGAATCCTTCCTTATCAAGGCCAAAGCTCAAGGTAAAATTGGTTAAGGGACAAATAAACCAGAAAAAAAGGTTTCGTGTTGGCTATAATTGCTAGGATCTCACCGAGAAGAGTATGGGGAATGCAGAAATGTGGGGCCTCGACTGTGCATCGAATCACGTTTACCATTTCATGAAGAGTGTGAAAGGATCTGCTCCGCCAATGTTGGCTATGAGTCCTACGAGATCCCAAAATAGGATATAGGGAATGCAGATAGCCGATCATGTTGCTTTGGCGTACAAGAAGGGGCTCAATTTGCTTTAGAAGAAATTGGGAGAATCCTTCCTTATCTAGGCCAAAGCTCAAAGTAAAGTTGGTTAAGGGACAAATAAACCAGAAAAAAAGTTTTCGTGTTGGCTATAATTGCTAGGATCTCACTGAGAAGAGTATGGGGAATGCAGAAATGTGGGGCTTCGACTGTGCATCGAATCACGTTTACCATTTCATGAAGAGTGTGAAAGGATCTGTTCCGTCAATGTTAGCTATGAGTCCCACGAGATCCCAAAATAGGATATAGGGAATGCAGATAGCCGATCATGTTGCTTTGGCGTACAAGAAGGGGCTCAATTTGCTTTAGAAGAAATTGGGAGAATCCTTCCTTATCTAGGCCAAAGCTCAAAGTAAAGTTGGTTAAGGGACAAATAAACCAGAAAAAAAGTTTTCGTGTTGGCTATAATTGCTAGGATCTCACTGAGAAGAGTATGGGGAATGCAGAAATGTGGGGCTTCGACTGTGCATCGAATCACGTTTACCATTTCATGAAGAGTGTGAAAGGATCTGTTCCGTCAATGTTAGCTATGAGTCCCACGAGATCCCAAAATAGGATATAGGGAATGCAGATAGCCGATCATGTTGCTTTGGCGTACAAGAAGGGGCTCAATTTGCTTTAGAAGAAATTGGGAGAATCCTTCCTTATCTAGGCCAAAGCTCAAAGTAAAGTTGGTTAAGGGACAAATAAACCAGAAAAAAAGTTTTCGTGTTGGCTATAATTGCTAGGATCTCACTGAGAAGAGTATGGGGAATGCAGAAATGTGGGGCTTCGACTGTGCATCGAATCACGTTTACCATTTCATGAAGAGTGTGAAAGGATCTGCTCCGCCAATGTTGGCTATGAGTCCTACGAGATCCCAAAATAGGATATAGGGAATGCAGATAGCCGATCATGTTGCTTTGGCGTACAAGAAGGGGCTCAATTTGCTTTAGAAGAAATTGGGAGAATCCTTCCTTATCTAGGCCAAAGCTCAAAGTAAAGTTGGTTAAGGGACAAATAAACCAGAAAAAAAGTTTTCGTGTTGGCTATAATTGCTAGGATCTCACTGAGAAGAGTATGGGGAATGCAGAAATGTGGGGCTTCGACTGTGCATCGAATCACGTTTACCATTTCATGAAGAGTGTGAAAGGATCTGTTCCGTCAATGTTAGCTATGAGTCCCACGAGATCCCAAAATAGGATATAGGGAATGCAGATAGCCGATCATGTTGCTTTGGCGTACAAGAAGGGGCTCAATTTGCTTTAGAAGAAATTGGGAGAATCCTTCCTTATCTAGGCCAAAGCTCAAAGTAAAGTTGGTTAAGGGACAAATAAACCAGAAAAAAGTTTTCGTGTTGGCTATAATTGCTAGGATCTCACTGAGAAGAGTATGGGGAATGCAGAAATGTGGGGCTTCGACTGTGCATCGAATCACGTTTACCATTTCATGAAGAGTGTGAAAGGATCTGTTCCGTCAATGTTAGCTATGAGTCCCACGAGATCCCAAAATAGGATATAGGGAATGCAGATAGCCGATCATGTTGCTTTGGCGTACAAGAAGGGGCTCAATTTGCTTTAGAAGAAATTGGGAGAATCCTTCCTTATCTAGGCCAAAGCTCAAAGTAAAGTTGGTTAAGGGACAAATAAACCAGAAAAAAAGTTTTCGTGTTTGCTATAATTGCTAGGATCTCACTGAGAAGAGTATGGGGAATGCAGAAATGTGGGGCTTCGACTGTGCATCGAATCACGTTTACCATTTCATGAAGAGTGTGAAAGGATCTGTTCCGCCAATGTTGGCTATGAGTCCTACGAGATCCCAAAATAGGATATAGGGAATGCAGATAGCCGATCATGTTGCTTTGGCGTACAAGAAGGGGCTCAATTTGCTTTAGAAGAAATTGGGAGAATCCTTCCTTATCAAGGCCAAAGCTCAAGGTAAAATTGGTTAAGGGACAAATAAACCAGAAAAAAAGGTTTCGTGTTGGCTATAATTGCTAGGATCTCACCGAGAAGAGTATGGGGAATGCAGAAATGTGGGGCCTCGACTGTGCATCGAATCACGTTTACCATTTCATGAAGAGTGTGAAAGGATCTGCTCCGCCAATGTTGGCTATGAGTCCTACGAAATCCCAAAATAGGATATAGGGAATGCAGATAGCCGATCATGTTGCTTTGGCGTACAAGAAGGGGCTCAATTTGCTTTAGAAGAAATTGGGAGAATCCTTCCTTATCTAGGCCAAAGCTCAAAGTAAAGTTGGTTAAGGGACAAATAAACCAGAAAAAAAGTTTTCGTGTTGGCTATAATTGCTAGGATCTCACTGAGAAGAGTATGGGGAATGCAGAAATGTGGGGCTTCGACTGTGCATCGAATCACGTTTACCATTTCATGAAGAGTGTGAAAGGATCTGTTCCGTCAATGTTAGCTATGAGTCCCACGAGATCCCAAAATAGGATATAGGGAATGCAGATAGCCGATCATGTTGCTTTGGCGTACAAGAAGGGGCTCAATTTGCTTTAGAAGAAATTGGGAGAATCCTTCCTTATCTAGGCCAAAGCTCAAAGTAAAGTTGGTTAAGGGACAAATAAACCAGAAAAAAGTTTTCGTGTTGGCTATAATTGCTAGGATCTCACTGAGAAGAGTATGGGGAATGCAGAAATGTGGGGCTTCGACTGTGCATCGAATCACGTTTACCATTTCATGAAGAGTGTGAAAGGATCTGCTCCGCCAATGTTGGCTATGAGTCCTACGAGATCCCAAAATAGGATATAGGGAATGCAGATAGCCGATCATGTTGCTTTGGCGTACAAGAAGGGGCTCAATTTGCTTTAGAAGAAATTGGGAGAATCCTTCCTTATCTAGGCCAAAGCTCAAAGTAAAGTTGGTTAAGGGACAAATAAACCAGAAAAAAAGTTTTCGTGTTGGCTATAATTGCTAGGATCTCACTGAGAAAAGTATGGGGAATGCAGAAATGTGGGGCTTCGACTGTGCATCGAATCACGTTTACCATTTCATGAAGAGTGTGAAAGGATCTGTTCCGTCAATGTTAGCTATGAGTCCCACGAGATCCCAAAATAGGATATAGGGAATGCAGATAGCCGATCATGTTGCTTTGGCGTACAAGAAGGGGCTCAATTTGCTTTAGAAGAAATTGGGAGAATCCTTCCTTATCTAGGCCAAAGCTCAAAGTAAAGTTGGTTAAGGGACAAATAAACCAGAAAAAAAGTTTTCGTGTTGGCTATAATTGCTAGGATCTCACTGAGAAGAGTATGGGGAATGCAGAAATGTGGGGCTTCGACTGTGCATCGAATCACGTTTACCATTTCATGAAGAGTGTGAAAGGATCTGTTCCGTCAATGTTAGCTATGAGTCCCACGAGATCCCAAAATAGGATATAGGGAATGCAGATAGCCGATCATGTTGCTTTGGCGTACAAGAAGGGGCTCAATTTGCTTTAGAAGAAATTGGGAGAATCCTTCCTTATCTAGGCCAAAGCTCAAAGTAAAGTTGGTTAAGGGACAAATAAACCAGAAAAAAAGTTTTCGTGTTTGCTATAATTGCTAGGATCTCACTGAGAAGAGTATGGGGAATGCAGAAATGTGGGGCTTCGACTGTGCATCGAATCACGTTTACCATTTCATGAAGAGTGTGAAAGGATCTGTTCCGCCAATGTTGGCTATGAGTCCTACGAGATCCCAAAATAGGATATAGGGAATGCAGATAGCCGATCATGTTGCTTTGGCGTACAAGAAGGGGCTCAATTTGCTTTAGAAGAAATTGGGAGAATCCTTCCTTATCTAGGCCAAAGCTCAAGGTAAAGTTGGTTAAGGGACAAATAAACCAGAAAAAAGTTTTCGTGTTGGCTATAATTGCTAGGATCTCACTGAGAAGAGTATGGGGAATGCAGAAATGTGGGGCCTCGACTGTGCATCGAATCACGTTTACCATTTCATGAAGAGTGTGATAGGATCTGTTCCGTCAATGCTAGCTATGAGTCCTACGAGATCCCAAAATAGGATATAGGGAATGCAGATAGCCGATCATGTTGCTTTGGCGTACAAGAAGGGGCTCAATTTGCTTTAGAAGAAATTGGGAGAATCCTTCCTTATCTAGGCCAAAGCTCAAGGTAAAGTTGGTTAAGGGACAAATAAACCAGAAAAAGAGTTTTCGTGTTGGCTATAATTGCTAGGATCTCACTGAGAAGAGTATGGGGAATGCAGAAATGTGGGGCCTCGACTGTGCATCGAATCACGTTTACCATTTCATGAAGAGTGTGAAAGGATCTGTTCCGTCAATGTTAGCTATGAGTCCTACGAGATCCCAAAATAGGATATAGGGAATGCAGATAGCCGATCATGTTGCTTTGGCGTACAAGAAGGGGCTCAATTTGCTTTAGAAGAAATTGGGAGAATCCTTCCTTATCAAAGCCAAAGCTCAAGGTAAAATTGGTTAAGGGACAAATAAACCAGAAAAAAAGTTTTCGTGTTTACTATAATTGCTAGGATCTCACTGAGAAGAGTATGGGGAATGCAGAAATGTGGGGCTTCGACTGTGCATCGAATCACGTTTACCATTTCATGAAGAGTGTGAAAGGATCTGTTCCGTCAATGTTGGCTATGAGTCCCACGAGATCCCAAAATAGGATATAGGGAATGCAGATAGCCGATCATGTTGCTTTGGCGTACAAGAAGGGGCTCAATTTGCTTTAGAAGAAATTGGGAGAATCCTTCCTTATCAAGGCCAAAGCTCAAGGTAAAGTTGGTTAAGGGACAAATAAACCAGAAAAAAAGTTTTCGTGTTTGCTATAATTGCTAGGATCTCACTGAGAAGAGTATGGGGAATGCAGAAATGTGGGGCTTCGACTGTGCATCGAATCACGTTTACCATTTCATGAAGAGTGTGAAAGGATCTGTTCCGTCAATGTTAGCTATGAGTCCCACGAGATCCCAAAATAGGATATAGGGAATGCAGATAGCCGATCATGTTGCTTTGGCGTACAAGAAGGGGCTCAATTTGCTTTAGAAGAAATTGGGAGAATCCTTCCTTATCAAGGCCAAAGCTCAAGGTAAAGTTGGTTAAGGGACAAATAAACCAGAAAAAAAGTTTTCGTGTTTGCTATAATTGCTAGGATCTCACTGAGAAGAGTATGGGGAATGCAGAAATGTGGGGCTTCGACTGTGCATCGAATCACGTTTACCATTTCATGAAGAGTGTGAAAGGATCTGTTCCGCCAATGTTGGCTATGAGTCCTACGAGATCCCAAAATAGGATATAGGGAATGCAGATAGCCGATCACGGTGCTTTGGCGTACAAGAAGGGGCTCAACTTGCTTTAGAAGAAATTGTGAGAATCCTTCCTTATCAAGGCCAAAGCTCAATGTAAAATTGGTTAAGGGACAAATAAACCAGAAAAAAAGGTTTCGTGTTTGCTATAACTGCTAGGATATCACTGAGAAGAGTATGGCGAATGCAGAAATGTGGGGCTTCGACTGTGCATCGAATCACGTTTACCATTTCACGAAGAGTGTGAAAGGATCTGTTCCGCCAATGTTGGCTACGAGTCCTACGAGATCCCAAAATAGGATATAGGCAATGCAGATAGCCGTTCATGTTGCTTTGGCGTACAGGAAGGGGCTCAACTTGCTTTAGAAGAAATTGGGAGAATCCTTCCTTATCAAGGTCAAAGCTCAAGGTAAAATAGGTTAAGGGACAAATAAACCAGAAAAAAAGTTTTCGTGTTTACTATAATTGCTAGGATCTCACTGAGAAGAGTATGGGGAATGCAGAAATGTGGGGCTTCGACTGTGCATCGAATCACGTTTACCATTTCACGAAGAGTGTGAAAGGATCTGTTCCGCCAATGTTGGCTATGAGTCCTACGAGATCCCAAAATAGGATATAGGCAATGCAGATAGCCGTTCATGTTGCTTTGGCGTACAGGAAGGGGCTCAACTTGCTTTAGAAGAAATTGGGAGAATCCTTCCTTATCAAGGTCAAAGCTCAAGATAAAATTGGTTAAGGGACAAATAAACCAGAAAAAGAGTTTTCGTGTTTACTATAATTGCTAGGATCTCACTGAGAAGAGTATGGGGAATGCAGAAATGTGGGGCTTCGACTGTGCATCGAATCACGTTTACCATTTCATGAAGAGTGTGAAAGTATCTGTTCCGCCAATGTTGGCTATGAGTCCTGCGAGATCCCAGAATAGGAAATAGGGAATGCAGATAGCCGATCATGGTGCTTTGGCGTACAAGAAGGGGCTCAATTTGCTTTAGAAGAAATTGGGAGAATCCTTCCTTATTTAGGCCAAAGCTCAAGGTAAAGTTGGTTAAGGGACAAATAAACCAGAAAAAAAGTTTTCGTGTTTGCTATAATTGCTAGGATCTCACTGAGAAGAGTATGGGGAATGCAGAAATGTGGGGCTTCGACTGTGCATCGAATCACGTTTACCATTTCATGAAGAGTGTGAAAGGATCTGTTCCGCCAATGTTGGCTATGAGTCCTACGAGATCCCAAAATAGGATATAGGGAATGCAGATAGCCGATCATGTTGCTTTGGCGTACAAGAAGGGGCTCAATTTGCTTTAGAAGAAATTGGGAGAATCCTTCCTTATCAAAGCCAAAGCTCAAGGTAAAATTGGTTAAGGGACAAATAAACCAGAAAAAAAGTTTTCGTGTTTGCTATAATTGCTAGGACCTCACTGAGAAGAGTATGGGCAATGCAGATATGTGGGGCTTCGACTGTGCATCGAATCACGTTTACCATTTCATGAAGAGTGTGAAAGCATCTGTTCCGCCAATGTTGGCTATGAGTCCTACGAGATCCCAAATTAGGATATAAGGAATGCAGATAGCCGATCATGTTGCTTTGGCGTACAAGAAGGGGCTCAATTTGCTTTAGAAGAAATTGGGAGAATCCTTCCTTATCTAGCCCAAAGCTCAAGGTAAAGTTGGTTAAGGGACAAATAAACCAGAAAAAAAGTTTTCGTGTTGGCTATAATTGCTAGGATCTCACTGAGAAGAGTATGGGGAATGCAGAAATGTGGGGCCTCGACTGTGCATCGAATCACGTTTACCATTTCATGAAGAGTGTGAAAGGATCTGTTCCGTCAATGTTGGCTATAAGTCCTACGAGATCCCAAAATAGGATATAGGGAATGCAGATAGCCGATCATGTTGCTTTGGCGTACAAGAAGGGGCTCAATTTGCTTTAGAAGAAATTGGGAGAATCCTTCCTTATCTAGGCCAAAGCTCAAGGTAAAGTTGGTTAAGGGACAAATAAACCAGAAAAAAAGTTTTCGTGTTTGCTATAATTGCTAGGATCTCACTGAGAAGAGTATGGGGAATGCAGAAATGTGGGGCCTCGACTGTGCATCGAATCACGTTTACCATTTCATGAAGAGTGTGATAGGATCTGTTCCGTCAATGTTGGCTGTGAGTCCTACGAGATCCCAAAATAGGATATAGGGAATGCAGATAGCCGATCATGTTGCTTTGGCGTACAAGAAGGGGCTCAATTTGCTTTAGAAGAAATTGGGAGAACCCTTCCTTATCAAGGCCAAAGCTCAAGGTAAAATTGGTTAAGGGACAAATAAACCAGAAAAAAGTTTTCGTGTTGGCTATAATTGCTAGGATCTCACTGAGAAGAGTATGGGGAATGCAGAAATGTGGGGCCTCGACTGTGCATCGAATCACGTTTACCATTTCATGAAGAGTGTGAAAGGATCTGTTCCGTCAATGTTGGCTATGAGTCCTACGAGATCCCAAAATAGGATATAGGGAATGCAGATAGCCGATCATGTTGCTTTGGCGTACAAGAAGGGGCTCAATTTGCTTTAGAAGAAATTGGGAGAATCCTCCCTTATCAAGGCCAAAGCTTAAGGTAAAATTGGTTAAGGGACAAATAAACCAGAAAAAAAGTTTTCGTGTTTGCTATAATTGCTAGGATCTCACTGAGAAAAGTATGGGGAATGCAGAAATGTGGGGCCTCGACTGTGCATCGAATCACGTTTACCATTTCATGAAGAGTGTGAAAGGATCTGTTCCGTCAATGTTGGCTATGAGTCCTACGAGATCCCAAAATAGGATATAGGGAATGCAGATAGCCGATCATGTTGCTTTGGCGTACAAGAAGGGGCTCAATTTGCTTTAGAAGAAATTGGGAGAATCCTTCCTTATCTAGCCCAAAGCTCAAGGTAAAGTTGGTTAAGGGACAAATAAACCAGAAAAAAAGTTTTCGTGTTGGCTATAATTGCTAGGATCTCACTGACAAGAGTATGGGGAATGCAGAAATGTGGGGCCTCGACTGTGCATCGAATCACGTTTACCATTTCATGAAGAGTGTGAAAGGATCTGTTCCGTCAATGTTGGCTATGAGTCCTACGAGATCCCAAAATAGGATATAGGGAATGCAGATATCCGATAATGCTGCTTTGGTGTACAAGAAGAGCCTCAATTTGCTTTAGAAGAAATTGGGAGAATCTATTCTTATCAAGACCGAAGCGCAGAGTAAAGTTGATAAAAGGGGAAATAAATTAGAAAGTAAAGATCCAGACAGTCACAAGAGAGAAGATCTGTGCATACCCGAAAGCAAGATAGTTTGCGTCAATAGAACAGAGAATGCTACCAGAAAGACCTGTCAGATGAACTAACCAATTTATGGCATCGAGAATACCTAAGTTGTTACAAAGTTTGCGCAACAAAGAAGATGACAACGGAGAACATCGACGGCCAAACACTTCTCATAGAAATAAGATTAGATCGTACAAATTTTAAAGTACCAAAATCAACCAGGCCTTCACAGCATACCGCGGGCAATGTTGCCTTCTTCGTTTGATTTGAATGTTGGAACCCGTAGACATCGGACAATCAAGGGCTTCGAGACAGGTTGGCAAGAACCACATTAGCTAGACGCGAGAAACCTCGGGCATTCAGTGCATGAGGATTGCTGCTAGGTCCTGTTGGACGGGAGCTTTCCGAGAAGTTTCTCGATAACGGATTCAGGAGGGAATAATTGAAGGTCTGGAAGGCTGTGCAGATACTGAAAATCTTACCGCAGAGCGAAAGCCAAAAGCAGATTAACGAGATCCGGACAGAATACCTAGCGCCAGATTCCAAATGTTCCGCCAATGTTGGCTATAAGTCCTACGAGATCGCAAAATAGGAGATATAGAATGCAGATAGCCGACAATGCTGCTTTGGTATACAAGAAGAGCCTCAATTTGCTTTAGAAGAAATTGGGAGAATCTATTCTTATCAAGACCGAAGCGCAGAGTAAAGTTGATAAAAGGGGGAATAAATTAGAAAGTAAAGATCCAGACAGTCACAAGAGAGAAGATCTGTGCATGCCCGAAAGCAAGATAGTTTGCGCCAATAGAACAGAGAATGCTACCAGAAAGACCTCTCAGATGAACTAACCAATTTATGGCATCAAGCATACTTAAGTTGTTACAAAGTTTGCGCAACAAGGAAGATGACAACGGAGAACATCGACGGCTAAACAACTCTCCTAGAAATAGGATTAGATGGTACAAATTTTAAAGTACCAAAATCAACGGGGCCTTCACAGCATACCGCGGGCAATGTTGCCTCCTTCGTTTGATTTGAATGTTGGAACCCGTAGACATCGGACAATCAAGGGCTTCGAGACAGGTTGGCAAGAACCACATCAGCTTAACGCGGGAAACCTCGGGCATTCAGTGCGTGAGGATTGCTACTACGAATATACTTATGCTGCTATACTTAGAACTGTTAGTCTTGTGCCTGCACCAAATATAACATTGCCAACAAGCCGGTAATCTCCTTCATTAAAGTAATTATTGGCACTGTTTGTTAGTATTAAAGGTAGTAGCACCGAAGGAATTTCTTAAAATTATGAGGTGTATTCTAGATAGGCGTCACAAATAAAAACGTTTGCTTCGCTAGCAGCTGATTTATGTTAAATTTGAATCTGAAAAACATATCCTTTTCTAATTCAAACCTGGCCTAGAAACACTTCCTTTCTTTCCTTTCTCTTTTTAACTGTTAACCACAGGCTAAACAATCAATCAATTTACGATAGTTTTGATAGAGCGATACAACCTTCTCGTTCCATAAGTAAATAGTGCGCCTTCTTAGTAAACGTTGTATTGAAAAGAGCTGCGATTAAAATTGTCCCCTCTACACTGTTTGTCGAATCGATCTATTATGTTGGTTTATGCTTATAAGAAGCTGGTATTTACCGTGTTGCAATTTAAAAAATACATATTTGTAAATTCCCTTTACAGCAAAGATTGTTTCTTTTTCTCTCTTGGTTGACGATTGATAACTTAACCACCATTAAAAATCAAGCAATAGAATATAAACCATGTACTAATGAATAGAATTTCGTGTAAACAAAAAGCAGCACCTAACTAACTTAACGCTTAACGCTTTATAAGCCTGGTTTATCCTTCAGATCTGAGAAATAAAAGAAAATATATTAGGCATAAGCATTCTAGCTATTTTTTTCTCGTATTGAATTCTTTTCGCCCAATATTATTTCCTGCAGGCACCGCAAGTAAATATTTCTTACCGGCCAAGGAAACCACACAAATCCTATTCAGTACTCGGTCAGTAATACTGACTGAATGGACTGACCCTAAGTTTAAAGGACCCTCTTCCGGAAGCAACGGCCTGTACTTTATTATAACGAGGGTAAAAATAGGCTGTTCTGGCAAAATAACGCTAAACAGAATCAACGTACTCGTTTTACGATCTCCTTATAGCAGTGAATGTCTTGTTTCACCTGTAATAGACGGGAGTACGTTATTTGTAGATCGCAGGAAGTGATTTATTTTATTATCACCACTACGGCAATGTTCTTTTTTTTGCTGCTTTTTACTGCTCTCTAGAAAGTAGTAAAGTACAGCAGCGTTCGCCTAACATAGCGAATTGAGATTTTTGGTTCTTCCAGAAAAACTTATCATATATTAGTGATTAATAAATTACTCGTAAGATATTATTAGGGTTTTTGTGTAAGTATATAATAAATTCTAGGTAAATAGCTCATTTAAAACGAAGCAACGAATTTCATGTATTCGTCTGGTCCGATATTAATAATTTCAGTTCATTAATTCCATTCTCCGACATTATTAACAAAGTAATGTAGATTTTGGCACAACGTAGCAGGCGACGAAACGTGGATATATTCGCATAAGCCGGACATAAAGTATTTTGTTTACATATTTATACCCGGTTAATTTCTTATACGCTTGCCCAGCAGGATGTGTCCATCTCATTAATACGCGAAGATATTCATTCTCAATCATATGCATGTATCCAAGCGGTGCTTTTCTCTTGCATAATAGTCGATAATGGAAAACGCCAAATCCAATTTCGCGTCGACTATCAGATGAAATCCCAAGAAGTTTTAAAATGGAACGGGCGCATCATGCAAATTGTTATGACAGATTCATGTCAGGATCGCCGACTTTCAGCGGCCTCTTCTTTTTCTTGTAGCTTCCGCCGTTCCTCGTTCCGGTTCCGGGCGTTTCTTCGCGCTTCTCGTACCACCATTACCGGAACGCCGAGGGATTACGTCCGCGAAATTCCGGCGAATTTCGGTAAATAGGTCATCGCGCAAATATCGAGAATCGCGCGCGGGAAACACCCGCTATTTCGGATTACTATGAGGTTCGCGCGAACGGGAGAACATTTTACGAGGAAATTCTTTATAATCTTCTCCTTTTCGCAGATATCGACCATCAAGCGAGACGCGCCAATATCGTAAGACATTATCGACCTCCAAAGATTTTCATTCCGGGTTTTCCATATATTTTTAGTAAGAGGAGGCGAAGCTGGGGCCGTAACGCATAAAACTAAATGCTTAGATAGCGCCTTTAGAATATTCTTAATAAATACTGAAGATGCTACCAGGAATCGCGCTACAGATTCCGTTTTTCAGCTGTATCTCCAAACGAAATAAACTGCTCGGCCGAAATTATTTTCTGGCACAGCTTACTCTAAGAGTAAGATTTTCCTTGCTCCAAATTTGGTGAACGCTGAGAGTAAACATCTTAAGACGTTCTGCGGACTCAGGTATCAGTTGTTACTATTATTATTGTTATTAAGAGTAGGTGGCAAAAAATGTAGGCGTTAAAAGTAAAACCAGGCTTGGTTAGTCACAAAAATCAATTTTGTAGGTGGTGCTTAAGCATGTATTAGACTTAACGGTACCAATAGTAAAGCAAAACAGAGAATAGAGGTTAGACGCAGCTAAAATGAAGTCAACGCCATATTGTTTCCTGAAAAATAAATCGAGTGGTGTGTCTTTGTGTAGAAGATGCGAACTATAAGAGCTAAGGGATTTCCATGTAATCTCCACACGCAACGAACTGAAGGTACTTAGAACGAAACATTTTAAAAAGGATCTAATAGAATGTCCGAAGGTACTCAAACGCCTACTGGAAGAGCATTAAGCTCAAATACCTGGAACTACCGATGATTAAACCAAACAGTATGAATGAACGAGCATACATGGTCTTGCACGCAATCAGGGTATTGTACAAGTTACTGTTACATCATATACACGACATAGTGATATAAATGAAGTTCATAAAGGAAACATACAAGCTTTATTCTTCACATCAAACAAAGTTTCCTTTAAAAACGTAGGCTTCCGCGGCCAGAGTCTGTTGAAACTAAACGTGTTCCGGGTTTGAACCGTGTCGTGTTGTTAAAATACAAAAGCTCGACGTTTCGCCCACAATCGTACAGGGCTTCTTCAGGAGAGTGATAGGCAACAGTTAGCATGATAAATCAACGTGTAAACCACGCCAGAGGCGAAACTAACTGAGCGGGAAGCAGTTGATGACGGTAACTAAACATGTGAACTACGCCATGTTCGAACCCGGAACACCTTTATTTTCAAAGTTTCCTTTGTCGGTTTCGAATCTCCAGATTTTTATACTCAAATTAATTCTGTTGCCGAACTGGATAATTCTAACATTTCAATGTAAACTTTTTTCAGTATTCTACTCTCACTTTGCTTATTTTAAAACTGCTTACGCTAAAGTCCGAGTGCGATATCACTAGAGATGATTGTTAAAAAAATATACCAAATTACATCTGCCAATTCGCGCCTTCGTTACAGCGCTTATATAAATACATTCTAATTATACATAAATAATCTACAATCAACAATGTAACACAAAAGCGTTGTTTACTGAATAATTTGCTAACATTTAACAGTTCGTGTAATATTTGTTTATCTCCAACAGTTATACCAAACCACCCGCAGCTGTTATGTATAAATTTAAATATTTTAATAACAAAAACACGCTTTTCACTTACCGAACGAGCGTAATTTACACATAAATTTGCACTGATGTTTGGCGTTTGCGATACAAGATGTCATTCCCAGGTTCTATGTGAAACTTGCGTCGGAATGTACGGTTTCTTGTCTAATATTGAACCTCGCCGCCAATTACAAGAAACGTTCATTAGGCCGGTTAATGTTAGATAGAATTCTGGAGTCATGTTATTGTACTCGGAGCGGGGGTAATGCGGGTGAACATTATGTACAAGATGACGCAGTAGCTAGTGAAACTTGCCTGCTTGTGTTCAATATTTCGATTCTTCCAGCGCATGTTGAAGTTGCGATACATGTTTGACTTTGAAGGAGCAATAAATACATTCATAGCGTTAGCTGCTGGGAGAATTGTTTTGATGGTATTCTCCACGTATAAAGTAAGGCGGTACGATAAGATGTGAGTGTCTAGAACAATTAAAGCGAACTCTGTTGGAATTCCAATAATAAATGAACGCTGTCTGCATGTATGTATGAAATCTTCAATATATCTCAAATTTCGCGAAGCGTTGTTCCCGCCTACAAATAAATTCCGATGAAGTTCTATGAAACTTTTAGATGTAGCTCAAAGTACTTTTAAAGAATTTAGGTTACCTGATTGTAATTGCGTAGATTTATTGCATGGATCTCCTTCTAGGTTGCTGCATGTTCTATCGCTGGCGTGAGAAGAATTCTTGCGTTGCGAGAACGTTCTTCTCGTTGAGCGCAAGCTTAAATCAGACCAAGAATCATCCTCAAACATGTAGTGATATGCTCCGTGTGTTAAAAAGCTTGCACTTGTGCCATAAGTTGCCTTGAATACTTTGCGCAATGATCAAATTTGGCATCTTTGAGTTCCTTCCTATCGAAGACAAAGAGAACGTCGACGGCCAAACAACTCTCATAAAAAGGATTAGATCGTAAAAATTTCAAAGTGCTAAAATCAACGGGGCCTTCACAACATACCGCGGGCAATGTTGCCTCCGTCGTTTGATTTGAATGTTGGAACCCGTAGACATCGGACAATCAAGTGCTTCGAGACAGGTTGACAAGAACCACATCAGCTAAACGCGGGAAACTTCGGGCATTCAGTGCGTGAGGATTGCTACTACGTCCTGTTAGACGGGAGCTTTCCGAGAAGTTTCTCGATAACGGATTCAGGAGGGAATATTTGAAGTTCTGGAAGGCTGTGCAAATACTGAAAATCTTACCGCAGAGCGAAAGCCAAAAGCAGATTAACGAGATCTGGACAGAATACCTAGCGCTAGATTCCAGATGTTCCGTCAATGTTGGCTACAAGTCCTACGAGATTGCAAAATAGGATATAGAGAATGCAGATAGCCGATCATACTGCTTTGGTGTACAAGAAGAGCCTCAATTTGCTTTAGAAGAAATTGAGAGAATCTATCCTTATCCAGGCCGAAGCACAGAGTAAAGTTGATAAAAAGGGGTAATAAATTAGAAAGCAAAGATTCCGACAGTCACAAGAAAGAAAATCTGTGCATGTCCGAAAACAAGAGAGTTTGCGCTAATACAACAGAGGATGCTACCAAAAAGACCTGTCAAATGAACAAACCAATTTATGGTATCAAGAATACTTAAGTTGTTACAAAGTTTGCGCAACAAGGAAGATAACTACGGAGATACTTGCCTTATGAGAACGTTCTTCTCGTTGAGCACAAGCTTAAATCAGACGAGGAATCATCCTCAAACATGTAGTGATATGCTCGGTGTGTTAAAAAGCTCACACTTGTGCCATAAGTTGCCTTGAATACTTTGCGCAATGATCAAATTTGGCATCTTCGAGTTCCTTCCTATCGAAGACATGGAGAACATCGATGGCCAAACAACTCTCATAAATAGGATTAGATCGTACAAATTTTAAAGTGCTAAAAGCAACGGGGCTTTCACAGCATACCGCGGGCAATGTTGCCTCCGTCGTTTCATTTGAATGTTGGAACCCGTAGACATCGGACAATCAAGGGCTTCGAGACAGGTTGGCAAGAACCACATCAGCTCAACGCTGGAAACCTCGGGCATTCAGTGCGTGAGGATTGCTACTACGTCCTGTTGGACGGGACCTTTCCGAGAAGTTTCTCGATAACGGATTCAGGAGGGAATATTTGAAGTTCTGGAAGGCTGTGCAAATACTGAAAATCTTACCGCAGAGCGAAAGCCAATAGCAGATTAACGAGATCTGGACAGAATACCTAGCGCTAGATTCCAGATGTTCCGGCAATGTTGGCTACAAGTCCTACGAGATTGCAAAATAGGATATAGAGAATGCAGATAGCCGATCATACTGCTTTGGTGTACAAGAAGAGCCTCAATTTGCTTTAGAAGAAATTGGGAGAATCTATCCTTATCAAGGCCGAAACACAGAGTAAAGTTGATAAAAAGGGGAAATAAATTAGAAAGCAAAGATTCCGACAGTCACAAGAAAGAAAATCTGTGCATGTCCGAAAACAAGACAGTTTGCGCTAATACAACAGAGGATGCTACCAAAAAGACCTGTCAAATGAACAAACCAATTTATGGTATCAAGAATGCTTAAGTTGTTACAAAGTTTGCGCAACAAGGAAGATAACTACGGAGATTCTTGCGTTGTGAGAACGTTCTTCTCGTTGAGCACAAGCTTAAATCAGACCAGGAATCATCCTCAAACATGTAGTGATATGCTCGGTGTGTTAAAAAGCTCGCACTTGTGCCATAAGTTGCCTTGAATACTTTGCGCAATGATCAAATTTGGCACCTTTGAGTTCCTTCCTATCGAAGACAAGGAGAACATCGATGGCCAAACAACTCTCATAAATAGGATTAGATCGTACAAATTTTAAAGTGCTAAAATCAACGGGGCCTTCACAGCATACCACGGGCAATGTTGTCTCCGTCGTTTGATTTGAATGTTAGAACCCGTAGACATCGGACAATCAAGGGCTTCGAGACAGGTTGGCAAGAACCACATCAGCTCAACGCTGGAAACCTCGGGCATTCAGTGCGTGAGGATTGCTACTACGTCCTGTTGGACGGGAGCTTTCCGATAAGTTTCTCGATAACGGATTCTGGAGGGAATATTTGAAGTTCTGGAAGGCTATGCAAATACTGAAAATCTTACCGCAGAGCGAAAGCCAAAAGCAGATTAACGAGATCTGGACAGAATACCTAGCGCTAGATTCCATATGTTCCGTCAATGTTGGCTACAAGTCCTACGAGATTGCAAAATAGGATATAGAGAATGCAGATAGCCGATCATGCTGCTTTGGTGTACAAGAAGAGCCTCAATTTGCTTTAGAAGAAATTGGGAGAATCTATCCTTATCAAGGCCGAAGCACAGAGTAAAGTTGATAAAAAGGGGAAATAAATTAGAAAGCAAAGATTCCGACAGTCACAAGAAAGAAAATCTGTGCATGTCCGAAAACAAGAGAGTTTGCGCTAATACAACAGAGGATGCTACCAAAAAGACCTGTCAAATGAACAAACCAATTTATGGTATCAAGAATACTTAAATTTTTACAAAGTTTGCGCAACAAGGAAGATAACTACGGAGATTCTTGCGTTGTGAGAACGTTCTTCTCGTTGAGCACAAGCTTAAATCAGACCAGGAATCATCCTCAAACATGTAGTGATATGCTCGGCGTGTTAAAAAGCTCACACTTGTGCCATAAGTTGCCTTGAATACTTTGCGCAATGATCAAATTTGGCATCTTCGAGTTCCTTCCTATCGAAGACAAAGAGAACGTCGACGGCCAAACAACTCTCATAAATAGGATTAGATCGTACAAATTTTAAAGTGCTAAAAGCAACGGGGCTTTCACAGCATACCGCGGGCAATGTTGCCTCCGTCGTTTAATTTGAATGTTGGAACCCGTAGACATCGGACAATCAAGGGCTTCGAGACAGGTTGGCAAGAACCACATCAGCTTAACGCGGGAAACCTCGGGCATTCAGTGCGTGAGGATTGCTACTACGTCCTGTTGGACGGGAGCTTTCCGAGAAGTTTCTCGATAACGAATTCAGGAGGGAATATTTGAAGTTCTGGAAGGCTGTGCAAATACTGAAAATCTTACCGCAGAGCGAAAGCCAAAAGCAGATTAACGAGATCTGGACAGAATACCTAGCGCTAGATTCCAGATGTCCCGTCAATGTTGGCTACGAGTCCTACGAGATTGCAGTATAGGATATAGAGAATGCAGATAGCCGATCATGCTGCTTTGGTGTACAAGAAGAGCCTCAATTTGCTTCAGAGGAAATTGGGAGAATCCTTCATTATCAAGGCCCAAGCTCAATGTAAAATTCGTTAAAGGAGAAATAAACCAAAACACAAAGCTTTAATGTTGACTATAATTCCTAGGATCTCACTGAAAAGAATATGGAGAATGCAAAAAGGTGGGGCCTCGATTGTGCATCGAATCACGTTTACCATATCGTGAAGAGTGTGAAAGGATCTGTTCCGTTAACGTTGGCTATGAGTCCTACGCGATCACAAAATAGGATATAGAGAATGCAGATAGCGGATTATACTGCTTTGGTGTACAAGAAGAGCTTCAATTTGTTTTAGAAGAAATTGGGAGAATCTATCCTTATCCAGGCCGAAGCACAGAGTAAAGTTGATAAAAAGGGGAAATAAATTAGAAAGCAAAGATTCCGACAGTCACAAGAAAGAAAATCTGTGCATGTCCGAAAACAAGACAGTTTGCGCTAATACAACAGAGGATGCTACCAAAAAGACCTGTCAAATGAACAAACCAATTTATGGCATCAAGAATACTTAAATTGTTACAAAGTTTGCGCAACAAGGAAGATAACTACGGAGATTCTTGCGTTGTGAGAACGTTCTTCTCGTTGAGCACAAGTTTAAATCAGACCAGGAATCATCCTCAAACATGTAGTGATATGCTCGGTGTGTTAAAAAGTTCGCACTTGTGCCATAAGTTGCCTTGAATACTTTGCGCAATGATCAAATTTGGCATCTTTGAGTTCCTTCCTATCGAAGACAAAGAGAACGTCGACGGCCAAACAACTCTCGTAAATAGGATTAGATCGTACAAATTTTAAAGTGCTAAAATCAACGGGGCCTTCACAGCGTACCGCGGGCAATGTTGTCTCCGTCGTTTGATTTGAATGTTGGAACTCGTAGACATCGGACAATCAAGGGCTTCGAGACAGGTTGGCAAGAACCATATCAGCTCAACGCGGGAAACCTCGGGCATTCAGTGCGTGAGGATTGCTACTACGTCCTGTTGGACGGGAGCTTTCCGAGAAGTTTCTCGATAACGAATTCAGGAGGGAATATTTGAAGTTCTGGAAGGCTGTGCAAATACTGAAAATCTTACCGCAGAGCGAAAGCCAAAAGCAGATTAACGAGATCTGGACAGAATACCTAGCGCTAGATTCCAGATGTCCCGTCAATGTTGGCTACGAGTCCTACGAGATTGCAAAATAGGATATAGAGAATGCAGATAGCCGATCATGCTGCTTTGGTGTACAAGAAGAGCCTCAATTTGCTTCAGAGGAAATTGGGAGAATCCTTCATTATCAAGGCCCAAGCTCAATGTAAAATTCGTTAAAGGAGAAATAAACCAAAACACAAAGCTTTAATGTTGACTATAATTCCTAGGATCTCACTGAAAAGAATATGGAGAATGCAAAAAGGTGGGGCCTCGATTGTGCATCGAATCACGTTTACCATATCGTGAAGAGTGTGAAAGGATCTGTTCCGTTAACGTTGGCTATGAGTCCTACGCGATCACAAAATAGGATATAGAGAATGCAGATAGCGGATTATACTGCTTTGGTGTACAAGAAGAGCTTCAATTTGCTTTAGAAGAAATTGGGAGAATCTATCCTTATCCAGGCCGAAGCACAGAGTAAAGTTGATAAAAAGGGGAAATAAATTAGAAAGCAAAGATTCCGACAGTCACAAGAAAGAAAATCTGTGCATGTCGGAATACAAGAGAGTTTGCGCTGATACAACAGAGGATGCTACCAAAAAGACCTGTCAAATGAACAAACCAATTTATGGTATCAAGAATACTTAAATTGTTACAAAGTTTGCGCAACAAGGAAGATAACTACGGAGATTCTTGCGTTGTGAGAACGTTCTTCTCGTTGAGCACAAGCTTAAATCAGACCAGGAATCATCCTCAAACATGTAGTGATATGCTCGGTGTGTTAAAAAGCTCGCACTTGTGCCATAAGTTGTCTTGAATAGTTTGCGACAAAGGCTTAAAAAAATCGCTCAGAAAACCAAGGACGCTTGAAATTTGAGATTTCAACAATAAATTACAATGGGCTTCAGGCGCATTTACGATGATTATTTAAGAATTATTAAATTAAGAATTCAAGAATTTTAATGAAAGCTGACACATTTATAGGATTCTAGGCGCGTTATAGTTATTCCGAAAAAAACCAAATAAAGATTATTCGAAGACAGGGTAATCAAAACAATGCTAATGCAGCTCCTTATGGTTTCGATGGAATCACTCGAACCTAAGTCTCAAACAATTCTGTTGGTCTCGAGATGGCATTCGCATCGGCGATTAGGTACCTAGATTCCGACCATCATGTTTTTGAAAACACCTAAGAGAAAGGCATCGAGACATGAAGCGAACGCAATTTTAGCTTAATAGTAAGCAGCTTTAATGACAACGTTCATAACATTAATAACAGATGCTTTATAGTCCGCTATTGAGCAAAATAATTTTGCAATACTATAGCTACGAAGGTAAATAAATCTTATTCGATTTTCAAACTGTCTTTTGAGTTAACTTGAATATCGACGGTTAATTAAAATGGATGTAACAAAACAAACAATTCCTACATCAATCATCCGCATCAATAGTCGCCTTTTTTTTACAGATCTAACGGATACAGCAATCTACGTGAAAGGAAGAATGGATCGGTTAAGCAAAATATATTCGTTCTGGCGCGGTTATTTATAACTTCGCCAATTTTGATCCGCACAATGCACGCACGACTTGCTTTTCAATGGCCATTCAGCTATCTATAATGGAAGTTTCATAATTCGAAATGCGTAGGGTATTGCGGCTGAATGCAGGGGTATATCGATTCAAAACAGCACTTAACCAAATTTGCTAGTCAAATTGAAATTGATTTCTTCTATTAGGTACGTAGTGAATCCGATATAACGTGCGGAATATTAAATTTGGAAACGAAAGGGTAATTGTGTGTAACGGTTATCGATAGTTAAATACGCATAAATAAAATATTATATTTATTTTGTGAAGTAGATATTATAGTTGTCCTATTTCGAGTATTTGCCACATTTATTTGTAATATCCGAAAGTAATTATTTTTGTTTGCCAAACTATTTCGAATACATTATATATCTATTCGGCGAAATAAAATGAAAAATTAATAATACGTATCGCAGAACAATACAGCTAATATTTTCCAATAATGTACGTACGATGTAAATGCAGCCCTAAATGTATATTTTCCGAACGGTTATTTTTACATCAGGCATTTATATGAAAATATCCGGCGGGATTATATACGTTGGAATATTTACAAAATAAAAATCGACTCGAGGGAAATGAAAAACGTTCAACAACTTATTAACATTAACAAAACGTTTGCTAGAAGTAAGGTTTATTGAGATCTTAGTAATAATTAGAAAACGTGTATTAATGACTTCGTGGACAACGAGGTATTAAAATACACGTTTGCCTTAGACGAACGTGTAACTTAGATGAACTTCGTAACACATGTTTTTCAATGTAAAACAGGAATTCTACTATCGATTAGGTTACTCTGAATAATAAGAAAGAACCTTTACCACAATTGCTAAAAACCCTGAAGGTAACACTATACGCATCAATCGTCTGGTTTATCGTAAACACATCAGAAAAGATTGCTCAACATTCTTGAAGAGATGAGAAATACAACGAGATGCAATCGTAATTGATGGGTAGTATTATTGTACTATGTATAAGTCTTATTTTGCAACAAGTTCAGAAGACTTTCTAATATCGGCATCCTAATTAGGATATACTCAATTCTAATAGGATATCCAGGGTAAAGATGGATGAACTGAGCTTAATCAATACTTAACTGTTCTCTCAGAGAGTTTTGAAAGCAATATTTCTAGAAGGAATCTTTTTTATTGAAAAGTTGACATCAACATCTTTACTTTTTGGTTACTTCAATAGAGACGCTCTGTTCGATACAAACAGATCATGTTCTTCGTGATAATATATTCTATTTAACGGTTATAGCGCAGATAACCGCGAGAACAACGCAGCACGATGTCGTTATATATACGTATTTATATAAATACCGGATAAAAATCATTATGATCTTTCCCAGCTTAATTGTGCCGCGTGAATTTGCATAGGACTCCTCTAATTAAACGTAGTTATATTGTCTTTAATTACCTCTAGTCTGGTGTCGATGGAATAATTACATCTGTTCGGATAGGGCGTCACTGCGAGATGTTGCTCGATTGATCGATATTACAAACGCGGCGAATGCTGTCGCAACGCACGGGGCGCGTTCGGTCTTATTTGTAAATGGAAATTGCGGATTATCGTCTATTGGCAATATCTACTTGATCGGTGATGACGGGGGTAGAAAGCATTTTTAATATATTGACTATAGGCTTAATTATGCGTACGAGATTAATTTTCAAACAAATTCGCCCGTTATAAACCTGTATAGTTTTTCCTTGAGGAACTCCAGTATAACCATTATGTAAGAAAGTTCAAGTCTATAATTTCGGCTGAAACTCGCCATAAACGCTTACGGGAAATATATGAACGCCCGTTTCACTTCGCGAAATACCGTAAGATACCTAAGCAATCCAAAAGATAAGCCGAGTACGAAGGACAATAGGGCTTATGTTGGACAAACGAAACGGGCGATCGACATGAAATTACAAGAACATATAGCTCGTTACGGTTATGGAAGAATCGAATCGTCAAGTACAACACGAAACACTGCATACTTAACTGTACGATACCTACGAAACGAAAGACTACATACAGCAAAGATGCTGCCATATAAATTTTTGCTTTCTTGAATTAACTGCTTATCTACAATGATAGCAAGAACTGTGACGTAATATGGTAAACAACACATAAGTAGGCACCCTCCGCACCATACAAGTTCAATTTATTATATAGTCATGTAATAATTAGTCTGGGGAATTTTTTTATATCTTCTCATATCTTTTTTTTATATCTCCGAAGGATACGTACGCATCATTCTCTTTGATACTTTCTTTTCAATTACGGGCGCAACTTTGAGGCCACGACCTTGGGACTCCGATGATCAAGACCTGCTTTTCATCCGACGTATCAATGCTTTATTGTAACAATATCGCGCAATGTATTAAAAAAGTAACCAAAAACTATATCCAATTACGATAATGCTTAATATAGCTCACGTGATATCGATGGGCCTTAATCGGCGAGCTGCTATTTCTTCTTCTTTTTAGTCTCATGTGAAACTAATAAAAATAGGAAAAAATCGACGAATATTTCCGCTCAAAATAAAAGTGAAAAAAGATAAATTGAAGTAAAGAATCCTGTCTACGGGAACGACGTGTCAACCGTGTTAATAACTCGAATAGAAGCGGATGCAAAATTAAATTTAGCAGTAAAAAGGAGTACTTTTATGACAATAAGACGTGAAGAAGAGAGATTATAGAAAACAAATTTGATAACACCCAGTTTAATTGTACATTCACGCCTCTTTCTTTGAAAGCATTCCAAAAGTGGTACTAATGCTTCGATATCGTCGCAAACCTTGTTTACAAAAAGAAAATTAATTCAAATTTAAATATTCATTAGTTACCTACTGAATATGTAGATTACAATAACGTCAACAATTCATCTACGTCCGAGCGGTTCGCACGTGTATTGGAGATGGAAGAAACGCATATAACATTTAGGCGTCATCTTGAACAAGGCGATATTATGCTGTAAATATTCACCTGTTGTGAATATTTAACTCGGAACGGAAGATCTTCAGAGGAGAAAGG
Source organism: Oryctes rhinoceros (assembly GCA_020654165.1). Taxonomy (NCBI): domain Eukaryota; kingdom Metazoa; phylum Arthropoda; class Insecta; order Coleoptera; family Scarabaeidae; genus Oryctes; species Oryctes rhinoceros. The sequence goes on along the minus strand of JAIOKQ010001009.1, from coordinate 10,019,527 downwards.
TTCTTAGGGAAGGCACCCTATCGATTTTGATATTATATAAAATGCGTCCATTTTCCTAGGAAAATGAAAGAACGGATGGAGACGAAAAAGGAAACAGACAGGAGGGGAGTGAAAAATTTCATTTCTGAAACTGTAAATTATTCACATGATGGAAATTTGTCGTGCAACATACGAGTTTTATACAGGCTTTAGGTGATATACGAAGCAAATGAAGTACTATCGGTTGTACGAAAAATACCATTAAGGTATGCAATCTTTTCTGTATTAAGTGCTCCAGCACAGCAAGTAATTCTTTATATAACATCGTGCAAAGTAAACATTAAATTGGCTTTTTTCTTACCAGCAAAGATTTGCAATTAAGGGCAAGCTGAAGTCCTTTTTTCCCAAAAATATAATTTTACGCTTCAGAAAAGCTTTAATCAACCGATTCTTTAATAGACCGCAAACAAGATTGAAACATTTTAAGTGCAACCAAAATAACTCTCAATTATCAAATGGTTCAATTTGACTCGAGCAGATATTCATAGCAAGTATAACTGCATGGTTGATTCAATAACATTAAAGGAAATCTTGAAATTTCCTTTTGTGCTAATTTATTTTGAGTAGGAACCATCATCAAAATAAATATTTTTGAAATGGTCAAATCATCCCAATTTTCGCTTAGAAATTGTTTTTCATCATGATTGTGTTAATCAATTGTTTTTTGACATGTTACAATAAGCGAGCTACAAGTTTTAGAATATTAACAAACTTTGATTCCTATCTTTAGCCTATTTCTGGGTGTAGTTCGAAAAATGAACGAGATAAGTTAATGAAGCTAGCGACAATCGATTCTCCGAGTCTGATTTTACTCAGAAACATGTAACTGGAGCATGTCTATTGCGCAAAAAGCTCTTCAAGGGGATAATAATATTAATTGATCCCTTGATTGCGCCATTCAATCGTTCTCGTAAACCTCCTCAATTAAAAAATGTTTCTAGAGCACCTTTAGCGGATTATACCCATAAAAGTTATTTAGGCGCTTCCAACAAATTGTGTTATTCCTCGGGCGAAATGATTTGAGGTTAAGTTTGAAGGTTTAATATAATTTACTCATTTCGGTAATGCAGAATGATAAAGTCGAACAATTTCAGTAAGTAATATTCACAGTCGAGGATCGTGTAGTTTACATCGTCGGGTGTCTCATCAACATTCTTTGTCTAAAAGCCAGCGCGCAGAAACATTCGCCTGAGAAAATGGAAAATATTTTTCAAAGTCCACGATGATGGTTTCGTTTCCAGCAAAATGAATTGTTTTTCAGAAATCGTAAAGTTTACACTGGCAACCTCAAGATCATTTGATGATATTTACTGGAAGATATATACGGATGATATCTTAGTATACCTTTAATGGATACACGTATAGATTTTCTCACACGACGATTTATTGGACTAAACGAAAGTATAAAGTAATGGTTCTGTAAAAACAATTTGAAACAGAATGTTGATGAGATAAAATAAAATATTTGAGGAAAAAATGATTCTTCCTCGGCATTCGATTCGATCAATGATGGTTTTCTTGAAAAAAAGAATATGCACGTGCTGGGCATTCGAAGTAATCTTTAATACGTAGACGTGAATGGTATATTATCAAACGAAAACACTGGGTTCTCCAGCAATCAACATTGGTTCCATTCATTTTATCTTTGTAAACGACATGACTGAATAGGTAACTAGTAGTCACTTGATCAATTACGCGGACGTCACATCCATTGCCATGGCAGATGATAACCTGTTACACAATAGCTTGTATGAGCGTTTCAGAGGAGTGGTACAGCAGAAACCGGCTGATCCTAAATAAAGAAAAGACCGTGCAAATTAATTTTTGTAAACCAGAAGATCCGCTAACATCCACAAGTGATAAGGGGGAATATGTAAATTTCTTGGCCGGAAGCTTAATCGAGATATGCAAATAGAAAACGCGGTTTCAAATGTAAATAAAACTTACTATGCTATAAATCCGATTAATATTCAATATAAAATCTCGAGATACATCTCATCAACGTAGTACACTGACACTTTCCTGCATTTGCATCTAGAGACGTGCAACGTATACATATGGAAACAGACATAATTTCTAACTAACGCGTATAATCATGGAGATGTAACGCGTAATCGAGGACAGCTTCGGGAGGGCAACCACATAGGAGAGATCTCCGTATTTCGTAGCTATTGCGATGTGCAACCGTGTACCAGAATATCTGCGCGAAATTAAAGCGAATTTAGTGGATAAGGGCGGTTATAATATTAAAGAGTTCCTTGTATAATTTGTAGATATTGAAATGTTTCGACGAAAGTTCATAAACGTTATTGGACTTGATGGCGAAAAGCCATCAAGTCTAATAGTTGAAGTCTACAATGAAGGATTGCCGGTAATGTTTAAGATTATAAAATTAGTGACGACAAAGCATCGAAAGGCCGCTCAGTAGAATCTTCTAATAACTTCTAATTCAAATCGCCGCTGTATAAACGCACGTTTAGCTAAGTATCTTATTTACCAGGAAGTATCTTATTTACTTTATTTATTCGGAAGTACGCGGGCGTTTCGAGTACATGATGCGTAAAGTATCAAGGCTTGAAGTTAGTTGTTGCTCCGTCAGTCAAGTGTTCATAAAACGTCACTATTTGGTGCTTGTTTCTATTTAGACTTGCCGAAAGAGTGTGTAGCCCTACACTCCGCGACCTACTGACTGTAAAATTTAATTAACCGCTTTAGGTAACAACTTCTACCCATAAATATAACATCGAAATATACGCAAACCAATTAAAAACTAATATTATTAATGGAATTGATGCGTCCAAAGGCAAATTATCGGCATTAAACTGAATTCGTCTATTACACAGATACGCCGACCGCATGATTTAATTTAATTTAGATCGCGTATTCAAGAGCTAGTATCTGCTTTACGATTGCGATCCTGAATATATTTATGTATTAATCTGCGTCGAAATGTTACAGTTAATTTAGGGCAACGACTGCCAGTGCGCATAATTAAATTGCTTTTCATGGCGGAACTGTAATTCAAGTAGGTAAAGGATGGGGAAAGAAGACTGAAAATCGCGTACAGGATAAAGGGCTCTTCTCAGAAAGGGCGCCAACGAACGAGCTTTACACGCACAAAAAGGTATAAGTGCTGATGTAGATAACGTCAATATTGATTTAGTAAACGCACGAGTACGCGCGATATCCAACGGGTAAATTCTTACAATACGGCGGCGTTGCGTGGAACGTGTATATACGTACGTATATACCTTTGTGCATACAATGCTCAGATAACGACGGAGAAATTAGAGCCATGAAAACGTTGTACCCGCGCTCTGATACAAGCCCAATAAAACGAGCGCTGTTTTCGCATTTTTTTATCCTAATTACTTGTTTTACGTCGATGTTTACTGTTCTGTACGATTCTCGTGATAATACGTAATTATGGATACTAGACCGCGCGCTATAATTGACAGCGGTTCCAAGCGCTTTCCGTGGAAATAGTCCCATTGAAGACAACTTTATAAAGATCTGATATTTTCTGAACTATTTCGTCCTTTTTTTCCTGCGCTTTTCAAGCAATTCTACCTAGTAGATCGTGTGATTACGTTAGGTATTATTATAAATGCATTAAATCTAAAATTATCTACTGGTCATCTCTTTTTAAAATTAGATTTGGAAGCTCGATTTGAGAGGACAAACTTGTCCTTTCTATGGCACGGCGTACGTCATTTTTGAATTAATCATACGCAGATATTTACTTTTGGCCAGGAAAAAAGAGGCCTACCAATTCAATTCAATTAGCTTGTTGGTTATTGTTGCTACAAACAGCAGTTGTACACTTTGGACTAGGCATTGTTTGATTTAGACACAAGAGCAGTCCCATTATCTTAAACAAGTACAAACATTGGAACGGCGCCAATAACGATGTAACCCGGCTATACACGTTATACTCTACTTATGCAAATTATGCATCCCATTGCCATAAAACAGCTACACAAGACAACTTTAAATTAAAGTTAGCAATAGATACTTGCTCTTGTTTGTAAAACAGAAAGGCGTGCGTGACCTCCTTATTGCTGGTCTGCAAATTAGGTCCTTAGAAAAAGTCAGGATAGAGATGACTTTATGAAGGGATTAATCATGAAAAATTGTTGACATCGTCCATCTGCCTTAACGAAGCACATTTTGTTTGTTTTCGTGTTGTATTTTTCGGAACGCATTGAATTCCGCTATAAGGAAGCAATAGCAAACCACGTCCTAAATAATCGAAGACCGCGCCATTTTACGCGCCATGCTCATTACAACTTGTATCTCGAGAAGGGTACGTAAAAATGAAAAGAAAACAGAGGGAACAAACGACAGAAAACGTAGATAGAAAACGTAACTAACAGGAATGCCGTTTTCCTCGTAGCGCGATAGTGTTTTCGCTTTTAACGTTTCAGAATAAGAGAACGAACGGCGAGAATTATGTAGATTTTTGTCTCTATGTCACCTTCTTCTACTTCTCCAGGAAACGGTAATATTTCGTCGCTGTATTTTTTTTTATACGACTCCCTTCTTCGTCATCTCGGCCCCGTATTAAATACACTTTCCCATTTCCATAAAATGAAAATATATAACGAAGACGATGAAGGCAGGAGAGCACAAAATATGCTTATCTGAAAGATATTTTACTCACCATTTACTTTTTCATCACGGTCATAATTTTATAAGCAAACGTTGAACATTTTCTTTGTTTCCACAAATTAAATTCCACGCGTTCTGAGCATGAAACGGCAAACAGGATTGAATAGGTTTTTGGGGGAAGGCTCAATGTACGGCTATAGTCTTGGATACGTACTAGCGTCGTGCTCCGTGTTAAAGTATTTCACAAAGGAATGTGACGTAAAAGCCTTGACTACCTAGAAAGATTGCTTTCCCGATTTTTGAACTGTTGTGTCTACCCCTTAACGTAGTAAGATCGATCTACTTGCCTTGAATGTTTACATTATTATTATAATTTTATTCGAGATGTATCCCGCTAGCTATTTTGAGCTGTTTTTGTTTTTAAAAGCAAAGTTTTAGAGAGATGATGTTTTAGAGATGTTAAATCTAAAAGATACGTTGGCCCCTTTTAGAAATATAGGTTTCTTCATTGGCATCAACATCAAAAAAAGGTTGTTAGTTTCAATATCAAAAGAAAACTCACTTTAACGGCTCAGTGGCTCAGTGGCCTAGTGGTAAGAGAGTCAGCGCTTGACCGAGCAGAGTTAAGCGCAGTGTATTCGAGTCGCGTTAGAATCGACAAATTTTCTTAGTGGGTCCGGTACACTCCCGAGTCACCATTCATAGTTGGGGTACAATTAACTGCGCTTCACCCTTTACGGCGACGGGATGACAGTAACAGGGCCATTGAACACACTTTACACACACAACTTACACATTAAAAGGCTCCTGAGGTTAGGACAAACTTGAAAAAAAGCGTATACACCCCGTTGGGCCGTCACCATATTTAAAAAAATGCTTCTATAGTCATTTGGTGATGGTTTGTCGTGATTAATATTTAACAGAAACGATCGGTAATAATATTGAGCAAACTAACCAAAAAAACGAGGGAAGTCCCTTAAAATCGGGACGCCTTATTTCATTCCAAAATCATTTCAAGTTCACAGTTTCATAAAGTGTCCCCATTTGAAAGAACTCGGGATTTCCTACATTGACCCCTAAGTAAGTATTTTGTACCTTTCATATGGTTCTAATTATGTTGATCACATCATACGTAGCTATATTTAACACCTCCAACATGCAATACCGCCACTTTCGATTGAATAAATTAAATATAATTTCGTAAAAGTCACGCAATAATTATCACCAACTTTTGATACTTATGAATTTTTATGAACCTAAGCAACTAATTGTATCTATGTGGTTCAGTTTCATCGGTAAACAAGAACATATGTTCGTAGAGTATTCATAACTAATTAGCACTTCGATAAGGAAACAACAACAGAAAAAAAATAATTCTTTTGCGTTACTTCACCAGCTCAATTATATCAGGTCGCCGCCTTCTTGACGTATTACAATCTAAATCACATTAGGCATACCTGCAGTACTGGATCCGAAGCATGAAATCTCACCCTCTACCGCCAATTCGGGTCTAAGATATGTAGTTATTAAGCGATAAGGATCTTTAGAATGCCGGTATTTCTACATACTAGTCGTTAATCCATATTAGTACTGTGATTTTGTTTGTGTGATGATTTAATATTAACGTATGCTATTCTCTTTTGGTATTTACTTTAAAAGCTCTGGTACGTAGATGGAGACTCGCAGGAAATTACAGAAACGGCTGACTTACGTTTAATATGGAACTTCCGACCTATTCAAATATTTAATGCGGTAAGCTAGGAGATATATTAAAGTAAAGCTGGTACGTGCGTTTCAATTAATGAAATGAGAACGGGCTATCCATTAAACTCGGATCCATTATTAATGCTAGAGATAGCTTTACTTTGTAATAGTGAGATGTTTTCAAGTTAAACTACTCTATAAAGTTGTAACCCCGATAATTGAATTATCGAAGGTGAAACAATGTTAAGCAAGTGATGTGCTTTTCCCTCGACGGAAGAATTCGGGATTATCGAATCCCGATGAATTAATTCTGACTCTTTGACGTTGTATATTTCTCGCGAAGCCGTCAGCTTCGATGACCTACTAAAGCTAGTTGGAATTTCCCTTTGCAGAGGGCTTAACTATTAAAAATACAGGGATAACTTTAACGTTGAACTGCTTGCAACATCGTTTCCGAGAGACATCGAACTTTTAATAACGTTAATTATAATTAAAAATTGAATTACTAAGATTAAGAACTCGCTAAATTGCCTTTTTTTTTGGGATAATCAATTTTCGGCTAACGGATTCTTGGGTCAATTCAATTTAGAAATGCGCAAAGAAATCTGAATCTTCATCGGCCGCATAAAATATTCGCCGTGCTTATATTTATAAGATGTTTAAAGAAGCTACACTTCGACAACGAAAGGGTTTATAATGAATACTGTTAAATATCTTTATACTCCGTTAATTTTTAGAGAGTTGGTTAAACTATATAAATTCTTAGTTGTAGTCCTGGTTGCATACTGACATGAATGCCTCTGCCCTAAATAAATTAACGCCGCGTTAAAATCTACGCACTTCAAGGATTCTTTAATTCCATCAATACAGACACTTGAATTCTTCCAAAGAAGTTTGCCTCTCAAAATTGTCGTTGTATATAAGTGATATGGAGACGTGCACACCTGTTCCCGTCGTCCATATCTCTCTCTTCACTAAACAGCGGTTTATCAATAAGTTGATTTATTATTTCATGAACGCAGGTGTTCTTTGTTTGTTTTATTATCCATTGCCCAACTTCAAAGTTTTTGTTATATAACTCTCCCTCTTTTGGATTTAAAGTTAATTTAAGTTAATTTGGTATACGGTCGAGTTAAGGATGCCATCTCAGCGGTAGCCTGAATCTCGCCTAATTTCCAACAGATGTATTTTATATATTTTTATTAGGTTACAAAATATTTGTTGCAAAGATTCAGGCGAATTTCGAAGAGTACACCGTTAATGTTTCCGCTTCATGATGTACAACAACAGTACACGCTACTTTACATCGAAGTTTAACATATCCACGACTCAGAAACACAATACAATAATGTGTCTAATCACAACGTAAACGAGACATGTACCGCCATTAGCAACAAAATTCATAATTTCCGGAATTCGAAATTGCGCCCAAATGAGACGGTACCCATCAACAAATAAAAGGGATTAAAAGAAGAAATGCGAAGCTTTTACAAAGCCTTTTTGTATAATTGAAAACGGGATCAGATTTCAAAGCATTCGCAATGCAGGGAAATCAATTAATTAAGGAATCAGGTTGTAGTACGCATGTCCATGATTACAGTTAGACGAAATAAGCGAGGCGTACGTAGCGAGTGAAAATCTCCGGACATGATATCAACTGCGCGAAAGGAAACAATTAAAAATTACCGCTCCGAGTATATGAAACATAAGTATTAAGCATGTATGAGGTTTTTGAAGTGCTTGTTGGCCTATTAGTCTTAAAGAAGATTTATTTTAATCTCTCGTTAACGACTTCAAAAATTATACCGATCCATAAGAAAGGCGATACACGCGATGTTGCCAGTTTAGTTGCAGCCAACGTTATCAAAAATTATATATAACATTATTAACAAGCAAAGGGGGAAGGGGGGAGGGGACTAGAATTTTTTACAATCTATCCAAAGTCTTTGATGCTCTAAACACACACTAACACCGGTCAATCAGGGATAATGCTCGAAATTGGTCGAGTCGTATTTCAATAACAGGGGGCAAGTAGCATGTGTTAGGTTATATTTTTATTATGATCAACAACAATAGATCTTTGTTATCATTATTATGTAAAGTTAACAGCACTAAAATATCGGTACACTCAACGTCACACAAGTTTAATTAATTAATCCGGACCAGGCATGTTTGCCATACTAACATTATTTACTTATATACATAGATTTTTCTATATGCTTCGCAGCACCTTTTTATGGTCCTTGCTTTCTAAAGAATTACGCTAATTTTTCATCTAAAACAGTGTTGTAGAACGTAAATGTATACCTTACTCGGCATATAAAAATTCATATTACAAAAGGAGCTATATACACCACCCTAAAATTAAACTTCTCGATGCTAGCACAGCATATCAAAGAGGAAAAGCCTAATTAATTTTCCATTTAGTCCTTTAATTCTTAGTTTAAACATTCACCGTGCTGAAAAGGAAGAACTCGATTCTCTCCGCCTAGGAAGGAAGTCACACTTCGTACTATCTACCCAGGTTAAAAATTCATCTCTGTTGCTACGCTATCTGTCAGAAAGGCAACGAAACAAGAAAAAAGGAACGAGTACGAATTTCGCTCTGTCTCTCGCAAGCAGCGTGCTGTATTAATAAATTATTTTCCAGCGATCAGAATCCACTTCTTCAAGATACTGACTTGTCCTGTCGATATCTAAACATGCATTCTGAATTCCCTTCAGGAATATAAATTACGATCGTTTCGACTTTAATGCTCCCTGACGGCGAAGCTGCATGGAATTTAGTGCAATCGATAAAAAATTTATGTAAAACAATGCCCCTTAAAAATCATAGCTTCGTTTATTTCGTTCCTTTTCAGGTTTTTCAAGTTTTTCCTAGAATTTAACTTTCGTCTCCTTTTTTTCCAATTGAAGATCCGGCTAGTCCAAAACGTTTCCTTCTCGAAAAATAAATCCAACGTAGCAATTACTCAAACCACGTCCTTTCAATAGGTAGCAGGGATATTTAACGTTATACTAATAAAAGGTCACTGAGGTGTATTATGTAATTTTACCATTGTTGACTGTATGACTAACTGGGAGCTAACATGTACAACAGTTAAATCATCGCTATTTATTTTGAATTCACTTCATTATTTACCTCTGTACAAACTGAATTATTCTTCCTATAATAGACATTATATTCTTTCACTAAAATTGGTTGTTATTATTTTGATCTGCCTCATTAACATATTATACATTTCTTGTTTTCTTTTTGTAATAAGTTGGAGAGAAGTGCTAAGATCATACGTCACAAAGTAGGATTAATTACTTCTTTCCCAGTTTCTCATTGCAGCTCGGTTTTTATCAAGGATTATTAAACATTAACATCAAACCAGAAAATTTGATCAAAAGAACACAAAAGTTAATGAATTTGAATATATATAATATTCAGTGGGAATAATTTAATGTAATGTACATACGTAACCTTCCAACGAAAAAGCTTAAGACAGCACATCAAAGTTCACTTATGTAGTTATAACTTGATATTTTATTTGGCTGGTCCAAAGTTCCTGCAGTTACGCCTATTCAATAATTCAGACATTTTAATTGATAATATTCAATTAATTTGAAGTTTCAATCGCTTCGCGGGGTTTGAATAAATGATGCCGCTTGCTAAATATTTAAAAGTATTCGCTTTTGAATAAAGTTACTAAATGGATAATGTTTGAATACATGAATTAAAAACTTCCTCTTTTAGAATTAGCCCGAATTAAATGAAGAGGGTATTGTTCTACAGAGACAACTTTAAGTTATATTCTAGGATGCCTAACAGTGCTTCTCTCTAGTATGGAAGCCCCTTTACTTGTTAAAACTTGAATGAATTTTCGCATTATTTTACGTATGCTTTAGAATGATTTGTCTAGGGCATCTTCCCACAAAAAACTTCGTACCTATTCTTGTACATGATCTATAATAGCACCCAACAGGTATTGTTTGCCTATTGATTCATTATCACCTTATAAGGGTATAGAAACTAGAAATTCAACGTTAAAATAGGTACAGTTACCCATAGAGGGGTTACTAGCTACGCTAAAGCTTACGCATAAAGCGTACAATTTTATAAATAGTTTTCCTATAAATATGTAGAATACTAGACACTAGAATAAAATATTCAATCAGCTGAACTAATTCCAGCGTTACTACCATTATCGTAGTCTGCTTTTCTGTTCCTACACCATTAACTGCGCCATTTTGTATTTAAATAATTCAAAAGTTCCTAGTATCATTTTGTATCGTGAATTGTTTATCGATTCAATGGACCTTCCATGTTCCACTTTATATAATTAAAACTAGAAAACCGGATGTTTCAACAGCTACAAAAACAGCCGAGAGTGTAATATTGAGAATACGAATAAAACGCACTTGTTAATCGGGGCAAACGAAAAGAATTATAATTCCATAAATATTTTGCCCAGTTACAGAACAAAAAATATATCTAGTTTATTAAAACATCAGCGTATGGATATAAACGGAAAAATTAAACATTCTTTAATTGAGAAAAAGAACCCGCAAAGTATCTTTATAATGTACGTTGGCACTGCGTGTCATGTGGCAGAGTGGCGCTCGAAGTAGTAGGTTGGTGCTTGGTGCTGGCATATTGAAAGTAGACTCACAATTAACTCTGTTGTTAAGCAGCCTCTGAAGGTACCGAGCGGAAGTGAGTCCATTGTTTGATAGGTACACCTCAATCTGGTAATTTGTATCAACCATCTTCGAACTTATATTTTTCTCTTACAGCATTCTACGTTATGTACGAAGTAAACAAGCAATACACGTGCAACGCGTATTACACTGACTGATTTCTAGGTTGAGTACTTAAAAGGGTAATAATATACCAAGCGTCCTACTTAAAATAATTTAAAATAGGCATCTGGCTCGCTACTTCTCAATCATTCCGTATGTACAAGAGTACGTCCAGTAAATGCCCTATGTCTTCAATCATCTTAGCAGAAATATTTAACTTTCTGCTCTTCACACAATAGACATTACTAAGACGATATTTGAAAGTATTTGGCATTTCTAAAGTAATTAATTATTAAAATTATTTTCGCAATGAGAAACAAAAGGATTTAGGAAAACAAGTGCTTTTAAACGCTAAGAAGGCGCTTGGCTATTTGCCAAAATTGCTTTTTTAATAAATTAATGGTATTGATGTAGACTCTCACCATGTTCATAAGTTAGACGCCATCCAAATTCTGCAGCCAAACACGCTTCAACGTTTCAAACACTACGTTTCGGTGTGTCCGGTAGGGAACGTAAGCATGACGCCAACGCACTGCGGACTTCCTCGCAATCCTTTGATTTATTTCTATTTATATACCTTATACAAGGATGCAATACATCTGAAATTTCAGACAATGGATAAAATACGTACGTCACGTAGGAAATCACTAATTAGGCACATCACCTCAGAAATTAATATCCATTATTCAATTAGCAAATCTCACGGGGGTTTAACTACAAAACCGCTGAATTCACTTGTCTCATCGCGATATTGAGGCATTTAGTAGAATATTGCCGGAGCAATATGCACTCAGCGTGAGATCTAACGATAGAAACACACATTCCAACTTCACGTATTCGTATACACCTGCAAGCAGATCTCAAACAATTGGACCCCCCTTTAACCCATTAAGCATTAAAGCGTAGAGAATTCTATTCATATCTGGAGTCAATGGCGTAGAAGATTAAATAGCACTAAACCAATAATTTCTAATACACAGGCGCACGTACTAGTGCTAGAGACCCGTTTTGTGCGCTGTCTGTGTAAATTCAGCGACATAACTTGAGCGATGAAATTCATATTCGCCTCGCGGAAGGAGTCGTATGTTGAACTAATGCAGGATGGGTCCAACGAAGTGGAAATCGAAATGAACCTAAATTGATACGCATCTAAGTAATGTACACTTGCGACCAAGTTCGCGTTAGCAGGTATACATTTCTCACGTATATTCACTAAAATTTACAAGAAGTTAGGATCTTTACAAGAATCAATTCAAGGAAGTACTTACAGAAGTCCATCAGGGAATGGATTAGAGAAACGCGGATAACCTTATTTGCCTACTATCTTTCGTTTTATTAACTAACTTACGCATGCCAATTATAAAATGGTGTAGAACGGCGAAAGGAAAAGACTAAAAGTACCAATGTAAGAACTACCGACATATGTATCGGGGAAGTGAAACAAGCCAGTAATGGGGGATGCCACCTAAGTTTCGTATGTCGGTTGCGATGTCGGACACGGGTAGGGAAGGTGACCATAACACCTCCGGGCGGCACAATCAAAGAGAGAGGCTTAGGTAAACGTAGTAAGAACACGTTACCAAATATATAAGGACTACCAAGATATGTATTAGGTGAGTGACGTAAGGGCGACTGGATATATTTTTCGGGGTAATCCCAACATTGTGTACATAGATGCCAGTAATGGGGGATGCCACCTAAGTTTCGTATATCGGTTGCGATGTCGGACACGGGTAGGGGAGGTGACCATAACACCTCCGGGCGGCACAATCAAAGAGAGAGGCTTAGGAAAACGTAGTAAGAACACGTTACCAAATATATAAGGACTACCAAGATATGTATCGGGGGAGTGACGTAAGGGCGGCTGGATATATTTTTCTGGGTAATCCCAACATTGTGTACATAGATGCCAGTAATGGGGGATGCCACCTAAGTTTCGTATATCGGTTGCGATGTCGGACACGGGTAGGGGAGGTGACCATAACACCTCCGGGCGGCACAATCAAAGAGAGAGGCTTAGGTAAACGTAGTAAGAACACGTTACCAAATATATAAGGACTACCAAGATATGTATTAGATGAGTGACGTAAGGGCGACTGGATATATTTTTCGGGGTAATCCCAACATTGTGTACATAGATGCCAGTAATGGGGGATGCCACCTAAGTTTCGTATATCGGTTGCGATGTCGGACACGGGTAGGGGAGGTGACCATAACACCTCCGGGCGGTACAATCAAAGAGAGAGGCTTAAGAAAACGTAGTAAGAACACGTTACCAAATATATAAGGACTACCAAGATATGAATCGAGGGAGTGACATAAGGGCGGCTGGATATATTTTTCTGGGTAATCCCAACATTGTGTACATATATACCCGTAATGGGGGATGCCACCTAAGTTTCGTATGTCGGTTGCGATGTCGGACACGGGTAGGGGAGGTGACCATAACACCTCCGGGCGGCACAATCAAAGAGAGAGGCTTAGGAAAACGTAGTAAGAACACGTTACCAAATATATAAGGACTACCAAGATATGTATCGGGGGAGTGACGTAAGGGCGGCTGGATATATTTTTCTGGGTAATCCCAACATTGTGTACATATATACCCGTAATGGGGGATGCCACCTAAGTTTCGTATGTCGGTTGCGATGTCGGACACGGGTAGGGGAGGTGACCATAACACCTCCGGGCGGCACAATCAAAGAGAGAGGCTTAGGAAAACCTAGTAAGAACACGTTACCAAATATATAAGGATTACCAAGATATGTATCGGGGGAGTGACGTAAGGGCGGCTGGATATATTTTTCTGGGTAATCCCAACATTGTGTACATATATACCCGTAATGGGGGATGCCACCTAAGTTTCGTATGTCGGTTGCGATGTCGGACACGGGTAGGGGAGGTGACCATAACACCTCCGGGCGGCACAATCAAAGAGAGAGGCTTAGGAAAACGTAGTAAGAACACGTTACCAAATATATAAGGACTACCAAGATATGTATCGGGGGAGTGACGTAAGGGCGGCTGGATATATTTTTCTGGGTAATCCCAACATTGTGTACATATATACCCGTAATGGGGGATGCCACCTAAGTTTCGTATGTCGGTTGCGATGTCGGACACGGGTAGGGGAGGTGACCATAACACCTCCGGGCGGCACAATCAAAGAGAGAGGCTTAGGAAAACGTAGTAAGAACACGTTACCAAATATATAAGGACTACCAAGATATGTATCGGGGGAGTGACGTAAGGGCGGCTGGATATATTTTTCGGGGTAATCCCAACATTGTGTACATAGATGCCAGTAATGGGGGATACCACCTAAGTTTCGTATGTCGGTTGCGATGTCGGACACGGGTAGGGGAGGTGACCATAACACCTCCGGGCGGCACAATCAAAGAGAGAGGCTTAGGTGAACGTAGTAAGAATACGTTACCAAATACATAAGGACTGCCAATATATGTATTAGGTGAGTGACGTAAGGGCGGCTGGATATATTTTTCGGGGTAATCCCAACATTGTGTACATATATACCCGTAATGGGGGATGCCACCTAAGTTTCGTATGTCGGTTGCGATGTCGGACACGGGTAGTGGAGGTGACCATAACACCTCCGGGCGGCACAATCAAAGAGAGAGGCTTAGGTAAACGTAATTCAATAAGAATACGTTACCAAATACATAAGGAGTACCAAGGTATGTATTAGGTGAGTGACGTAAAGGCGGCTGGATATATTTTTCGGGGTAATCCCAACATTGTGTACATATATACCCGTAATGGGGGATGCCACCTAAGTTTCGTATGTCGGTTGCGATGTCGGACACGGGTAGGGGAGGTGACCAGAAGACCTCCTGACAGCAGAGACGCTTACATAAACATGGTGAGGGCTCACTACCATCTATATAAGAACTCCCTGTTCCTACCGATTTCGCTGTAACATGAACAACATGATGTTTTTGTTTACACGTTAGACCAGAAGATACTCTTGCTTTGATAGTATCTGATTGAACGTGAGTAAAAAACTGCTAGCTGACAGAATACCATCAGGGAATGGATTAGAGAAAGGCTGGTAATAATATGCGTTGTATGTAACATGAAAGTAGGTGATACAGTTTTGCTCAGGAAGTTTATTTCAAATCGGTTAATTAATAATAAAATAATAATAATATAATTTCCTTTATAACATTATGTACTGCATGTCAAAAACAGTAATCTAGCACATTAAATTACCATATGCATGAGAATTAATGTTACATGATAGTTCCAATAATTAACATATATAGGTAAACTACCTATTTAATTGTTACCAGCTGCAAGTAAATTATTGGTATATGATAATTAGTTAGTGTCACACCAGGCTAAAAATAAATTTAATATCTGCTTAATTTATGTCCTATTTAGGAAAAGAGATTTAGTTAACTAAGTTTCAGTGAAGTAAATAAACAGTAAAACAACTCTATCCATTTATGTATAGCTTCGTATACGCCATACGAGGTACACTGATGAATGGTAAACGGCAAACGCGCGTCTGTGCATAGTGAATGCACAGACAGAATGGTCTGTTATCTGGCCCTTCCAATCCTTTCAAAGAGCTCAAAAGCGTTTTTGGATCAATAGCATAAAGGAGATTTCCCAACTATCACTATGAACGCAGCGTTTCAGATTATCCCAGTGATATGTCCTTTAACATAATCTTTAAAACAAAACTATTAAAAAAAATAATCAAAGGGTTGAACATTGCCATTAAAGTAAGAGCTTTCCTCTTGCTTCATCAAAACATATCTGACAGATAAATATGAAACGGTAGATTGAACGAAAAAAAGTAAATGTTGAAATGCATATTACGGAACGAAAAACAATCATTAATGCTGTATATAACTTACACAAGGAGCATATTTGATGTGAATATGCAGGCGAACAAAATACAAAATGAACAACATCTACAACAAAATCTCCCAGAGACACAAAGAAAGTATAAGAAGGGGGGGTTTATATCAAACAAAGATCATAAATTGGAGATATCCGATTAAAATTTAGTCATCGCAGTATTTTTTTCAAGAACACTCTGGTTCTTTGGCATGGTAATATATTTAACATCAGTCTTGAGCGATGTAGATTTATTCTTCGCGTGTCTTCCAGAACTATTTGGCGAGAACTCACATTAATTCGTAGCATTTTTGTTCGTATATTCAATGTAATTCTTGCATGATGATAGTATTACTGCTTCCAATTTACCCAATATCCCAGTTCTATAACGAGAGCTATTTCGTTTGGTAATTCACAGTCAAAATACAAATCTAACTATACTATTGCATATCGAAACGTTAATAGCGTATAACTGCGCCAGTGTGAACTTGAATTCCTTACGGGTGTGCGCTATACGTACATATATACGTATGCAGATTACTTTACATGTATAGTAGCTAATGCTCGCCTAATACTACTCTATCATGGGTAATTGCCTCGTATTTATTTCCGTTATGTAAAAGCCTTACATGCGAACGAAGATATATCGGCTAGCTGAATGCATAGGTGCTATATTCCGGGCTGCCGGTTAATCTTAATCAAACTTGCTCTACTTCAATCACGAACTTCCTTCGCCTTATAGATCTATATAATGTAAGCACGAGACATATCCTCAAGCGCACGGCATATCTAAGATAATGCGACATGTCTTATTAGTCTGTTGGTGCTAATTCTGCCAAATTGTTCAATTCAGATGTAGTATTAGTTGCGAAGGCCTATTGGTTACATTAATGGGAGTGTAGCAGACACCTCTAACAAAAGCATTTATATATTCGATTCCTACGTAGATTGACGTGTTTCACAATTTCAGTCGGTAGGTTAGATCGGTATCTTTCTAACAACGGAGTAAATCAACGCCATTTTTATCTCGTTTAATATTCGCTTTTGCTGGTCGATCCTAGTATTTCTGCAAAAATGGGAAAAATCGAACATCGAAGAATGTAAGAATGAAGAAGAATGTAAGAATCAATTACGTAACAAGCGATTGGAACGATAAAAGAAAAACTTGGATATAAAACCTATTGAAATTCTTTATATACGCAGGAATAGCTATAGTTAGTTCTCCAATTTCATGTAACCACGACGTAATAGGAAAAAGGAGACAAAAGCCAGACGTCTGCGTAATTAGACAGATGGTATTTTTCGAAAAGTCTTATGAATTGTTCCCAGCCAAGCCAGCTTCGTCTAAATTATTCCTAGCTAAGTTACCGAAATATCAAAGCCAACGACGATCTCGCTTGGTAAAATTCAATTGCTTTAACACGGTTAATGAACAAGTCTCGGTTGGAATCGTACGGAAAAGAGTTCTTAAAAAGCGAGTCACGATTCTTGTATTGTCTTCATTATGGAGCAGTAACGTTCCCGGTCTTCGAGACGCGGATAGTGCGAGATGCGGACGGAAAGAGATGGCGAAAATGAGCAGGAATCGAATGTGCACTAGTACAAGAGATGATTTCTCGCGATAAAAAGGAAAAAGGAAATTATATCGCTAATGACGATATATAGATTGTGTTTTTGCAAAGGACGTGATGGGAAATCTAAGACGCTTTTGATAACAGCCGAACCGGAGCGATCGGGATAGAAATGTTCTTTATAGTGTAAAAGCCGTCCTGATGTTGTGTAAAGTCGGAGAGATTTAGACTTTTAGAAAAGTTCTACGTAGCGTCGGAAACTTGAGCGATATATATTGGAAATCTTTTCAGATGTGTTGAAACTTTTATAATACATTTCTACTGCGGTTCCCTTATACGGACCATCGATACAATAAAAGGTAAGAAGTTATAATGTATGGTGAAGAGAATTTCGGTAAAGGCTGTTCGTGATTTAACGATTGATCTTGTTATCTGGATATGGTTGATATTTTTCGGAAACTCAATACTTAACTAACACGGATTTTTTTTATACGGTTAATCAAGAGTTCATCGAAAGTAATAATTACGCGTATATACATAGAATTTAGTTGTCAATACACAACTACGCTCAGCCTACTAATAGAACAAGAACTAATGGAAAAAGGAAAACTGTACAACTGTATAAAAAACACGCACAGTAGGATGCAACGATGTTCGTTGACCATAACTCACACAATTTACAATTCTAGCTTATATATCACACAAAACCTGGTTCGTCTCTTGCGTATGAAGATTATAGTACTGAGTATTCATACAAGACGCATACCATAACAAAAACGTACATACAACGTTTATTGGATATAATGTTGCTCTCAATAATTCAAGCAGAGAGCTCCCTAAACTGGATATCGCAATTAGGGATGCTTTGCTTGGAGGTTGGGGAAACAAGAATTTTTAACAGAAAACAAATAAGCATGAGTATGGACGGTACAGAATGGCTATCCGGAAAGCTAGACTTATTAGTCAGAACACACCAGATAAAGTGTTACCATATCAAAACATGCAGAATGGATTTTGACAGGATATGCTCTATATGCAACATGAGCCCAAAGACCTCATACATTTTGCACTAGAATGTCTAATTTACCAATAAAACAAAAGACGTAGCGTCTTCTGGACAACAAATAAACAGCGTTTATCATGACTAGAGATAACCAAATCAAGTGAAATGATTGTTTTTTGCAGGGACTAGACAGACTCGTGTAATTTAGTCTTACAAGAAATGGTTTCCGCGAGAGTGGAAAAAACACGAGTCGCTGCTAAAAAGTCACAATTTCACCTCTCTTTACATCTGTTGTCGATACGATCTTACTGAATGTTCTTTCTTTTCCCTTTTAATAAAAAACAAATATAGAATATTTGTTTTTTATTAACGTTGTCCCAATTCTATGTCCCAATTAAGAATTTTAATCAAGGCTACTATTTTATATTTATACATTAAATTTAGCTGATTACCTATCGACAGTAACCAAGAAAGACGATGTCCCTCTATCGCACTATTTTCTATATTTGAATTAGGAATACCAATTACAACGCGAATTCCCTCTTTTCCCGCTTCTCGCTCTCAACTAGCTACCCCAACGATGTAAACGATACAACGTACAAAATATAGGGAATTACGATTTCTTCTCGAGTCCGTACAAAGAAGTGAACTTGATATTATTTTTCCTTTCCCTGATCCGAGCCAGTCTAGTAGCAAATTTCTAATCAAGTGCTTCAAAGCTATCAGTACTCCGCCTTGAGTATTCCAGGAAAATACATCGCTACTGCTGCAGTAAACGAAATGGTAACGGTTGGGCCGCCTAAACTGCATACAGCGATAACTGATGCAAGAGTACCCCATACATTTTAAATTTAGCGATACGAAGAAAACAAGCGCACGGAGCGCGACGTCCGACTAACGAGTGAGCGGGCAAGTTATGCTTGTACGGGGAGAAAACTTTAAGGA